>VDFB02353555.1:0-49184 GCA_007258455.2 Sequoia sempervirens
AACTAGGCTATGTTAGGTACTCATATGAAAAGTGATTTCCCCATAAAGAAGGACGAAGAAAACCTATACAATGAAACTCCCCAATAGAGGATGAAGAGAGAAGGTAAATTTGATCCCCGGTAAAAAAAAAGAAGGAAACACCCCCTTGTAAGGAAAAAAACTCTCCTAGAATAGAGAGAAGAAGAGAGAATATGCAACTCCCCTCAATGTTTAGTTTTATATACCAATACAATATGTTTGACATAGAATGCTAAAGGTGGTATATGATCATGAAATAATATTCCTCTCCTTTGGAAGAAAAAATCTAAAGATGTCAGAAGGATAAATTCCTACTCTTAGAGAAAATATAAGGGAAGAAAACTCTGAATATATGGTGTCTCTAGAAGCTACTCAAGTGTTTTAATGATGGTGCTAATGGGTACCACAAGAAAAAAAAGAGTTTGAGGCCAAACTAAAAAGTGGAAAATTAGAACCTTATAGAAAAAGATGTATAACAAGATCTAAAGATGAAGATGAATCCTCTAAATATTGTTTAGTAATCCCCGAGCCAATGTTAAACTATGGTAAATGCTAATAAGATGAATCAAGTACCATGCAAGATTTAGGCTAAGTAACCACAGATGTATGGTACTCAACAAAGGTAAGATAACTAGAACAATAAGAATCTATTACTCCTATAAAATGTGTCAACATGAATGAAGATTGAGTCAAATATGTGAAATCAATGGTATATATAAAATATTGCATGCCATTGAAGAAAAAGTATGTAGAGAAAGAACAAGAAGGATTAAATGTACTCTCATGAAATACAAAGAAGATGATGATGTGAATCCATAGGAGATGCCATCATAGAGTACATGATTTTCATTAATATAATCCTCCAATTCTATGATATCTAGAACTCACTTGAAACAAACATGAAACATTTGGAAAGAACTCATCCCAAAAAGAAATAGCTAGAGGACTTATATGAAGTTTCAAGGAATCATTAGAATATACATGGATAAAGTAATAGTATATTCAAATGAGAAACAAGTGATGGATATGAGATATCAATGCATGTCATTTGACTAGACTACTCATCCATGAATGATCTATCCACAAAAAATGAATGAGTATGTACACCTAATATATATACTAATTATAAATTTAAATAATCTAACAAACTAATGTGATTATCTTGAATAATTTGTGTAAATTCATTGTGAAGGGAGTTACACATGTGATATATTGTTTGATTTATAAGAGCATGTAAGAGGGAGGTTATATTAAAATTTGGACCAACATTATGAAAACTTAGTACACATTTTAGGGAACATCTTTTAAGTGTTAAATAAGGATGAAATGGGACACCTAAATTTGAATGGTAAAATATGACAACTAAAAGTTAAGACATTGTAAGTTGTGTAAGAAGTATGCTAAAAATAATGGGAATACCATGAAGAAAGAGGTGTGTGGTAATTTGAACCCACTCATTTAGACATGGCATATCTCTATTGTCCTTACAACTTATTTTCCCAAATCATTCATGATTTTCAGTTTGTACTTAACATATTTATTGGTACTTGGAGTTATTGTTTCTATGGTTGATAATTCTATAATAGCTTTCTCAATAACTCTATTCTATGCCAATTGTTTACTAAATAATATAATGGGTTGCTTTGGAGTTTGGGTTTTTCTCCTAAAATGAATTCCCACACATATGTAATGTATTTTGGTATTTCAAATTCTATGTTATTATGCATTTCTACTTTCTATAGTTGGAAATATTTAAATTATTTTCACACTACCCTACTCATTAGATGAGTGTAAGAATTTTTTCCAAGTAACTTGCTTCTTCTTCATATTTCCCTCATTAGGTTCATAATAGTGAGTATAGAGGGATGTAAGTGAGCTCAAGTTTGATGTGGGATTTCATGGGATAGCTAGAGAAGATGTATGTGATGCTAGAAGAAAATATTTTGTAAGATTGTGGAACCATAAAGCCATGTAGGAGCTTAGTCATCAAAGTAAAATTAGAATTGAATTCTTGTAAAAAGTATATAAAAATAAAAATAGAGGATGTGAGTCAACTAGTATCTATTGAAAGTTTCTTTATCGTTGATGATATTGTTTAAAGTATGGCATATCATCTTATTATGGTGTTTTCATTGATGTCAAAAAATTCATTAGTGTCAACCCATTATATAGATGAAAAAATGTTGGTCTAGAAATGACCAAGTGGTTTGGAAGATTTCCAAATTCTTGAGTGCATTTTGAGTGTTACAGTTATCCAATTTTGTGGTCCACATTGCTCTGCTATGTAGAATTTTTTCATCTAGTTTTGAGGTGTTTTTTGTGTGTGTTGGGTGTGTTTAGATTCAAGGAGGCATTATTTTATGTCTTCTGTAGTTGAAGATATTGTTCATAGTGTTTCAACTAAGCTGTGCTAGAGTTAGTGGTGTTGAGTGTATGTTGGAAAGCTCCACATTCCATTGTGGATAAATATTATGTTATGCAGATTTGTGGTAGTGTTTAAATATGTCAATAGTGTGTGCATTCTAAGTGGCAAGTGTTTTAGTGGTCTGCATGTCAAGTTATGGATAAATAGTTGGTTCATTCAGTTATTACTTCACCAATTTTTCTATCTGATGCTAACCTAAGTATTTTAGGGTTGTGTGGAGTTGAGTTATGTAAGGATTAGATTCATGGGAGTGATTTTAGGTCATTTCAACCTATTTTTTTGATGAATAAGTATCTAATATTTGTATTAATAATAAAGATAAAGTTACATATTCACAAAAAAGGGTGGGTGGTAAGAAGGCACACCCTAAGAGTCACATGGGTAGAGCCCAAAAATCCAAAAAATTAAAGTCACTTAGAACTAGCCCAAAAAACCATAATCATTACAAACATATAAAATAAAAATGGCCATCAAGCAGCTAGAGTAGTTCTAATAGAGCCAAAAGGGTCTCTATCATCAATGGGTTTCCCCCATACATCAACGGGGTCTAGAGTGACGTCAGGAGGAGGAACAATGCATCCATCATCAACATATTTCTCGTTATCGATGGGGTGAGATTGCAAGCACCAGATGTGGAAATATTTTACCAAAGTCTAGCCAACTAGAGCGAGTATTAGGAGTATCATTAGAGGGCCACCTAGAATAGCCATTGTTGCTCCCCATAGCTCCTCCAAATAGCCACCCCTGACCAACCCACATAGGAGGAGAATGAGTCCGCAGAGGATGGTGAGAACCGTGCTAAAGAGGAGACTGAGAGTAGGGGAAAGTAGAGCCTCTTTGTTTCCAACCTTGAGAGGGTGACCGAACACGAGAGGAAGTGGGAAAAGCAGGCACCCAAGCAAAAGTAAACAGGGCATTTCCCCAATGATCCAAAAGAACCTAAAGGTTAGCCACCTCAAGTGCAACCTTCTTTGCCTGAACATGAATCTGCAAGAGCACATTAGAGAAAATAATATCTTTAGAATATAAATAAACATAATTTTTATCCATTTTTGTGTTGGAAAATATGTAGGAATTTTTATCTTTCTAGATATTGAAGAGGATTTCCACCTTGAAAATGTGCCAAACCTGGGTTTATTTATTAGGAAGTCTGGGTGAGTCTCCTTCTAGAATCATATTCCAATAGAATGGCTCAGTTTTGAATGGCCAAAAAAATTCATGAATCTAATTCCAAAACTATTGAGCTCTAGTGTAAAACTTGAAAAGATGCTTAAAAAGACTTAGCTTGTCCACAAAAAGAGAAACGAGGGTCCCAGACCTCCAAGTGAACAAGTTGAGAACTGATAGGAAAGCCTTGGAAGAGAATACACAAAGAAAAGTGGGAAAGTTTCAGCTCAACACTTGTAGACCAAGTGGCAGAGAATCCTTTTCACTAGACATGAGCGGGAGATTGAAGAAGCCACCTCTAGTTCAAACTTTCAATCATAGGAAAGTGTGGTGAAAGCCATCTATAATGAAGCCTATGCTTGTAGTTCTTAAAAGGGGTGTCTCGGTACCACTTCTAGTCCTTCCACTAGGGCTTGCACCCATGAATTCCCACCTTATGAAGCATTTCAACAAGAATATCATTCACGAGATCGTCATAAGTAACACAGTCTAGGTTTTGAAGCCTCTAAAGTGCATGAAAATCTTCCCATAACATGATGCACATTGTGGATCTATGGAACACTTGCAACTAAGTTTGAATAACTTTCTTGTGGGATCTTAGCACCTTAAGCCAAGGTGACTTACCCAGTGGCTGACCATTACTAGCAAAAGAGGTGACTGCCAAACATTTTGTTGATTGAGTGAAATCCCATCACAGAAACCAGAGTTGGCCCAACAAAGCCAGTGGTTAACTACCTCCTAGGACCTCCAAATTCTCTTGGCCAAAAAGGTTCCCACAATTTGAAGTAGTTCCTTCATGACTAGAAGGGTTTGAAAGCCAATCCCTTTCTAGGAAGGTCTAGGGATTGGGAAACCACATTGAATGCAATGATTGAGGATAAAATTTCATGAGTCATCTCTAGTAAGAGAATGAATTATCCATTTCATACATAAGGAAGTCCCTTGACATTGAGTGAAGAGCATCCCAAGTCCTCTAGAATCTTTGGGAAGGTAGCAAAACTCCTAGGAAACATGGTGAAACCCTTTGTGAGTCTCTGTAGAGGCCTAAGGGAAGTCCTAAAGAAACTTTTCAAGCTTTCCATTGACAGCTTTCAAAGGGGCCAAACAAGAGGAGTAGTAGACATGTGTGGCCGCTAAAATATTGGAGCACACCTAGAATTTTCTTGCAAGAGAAAGAGGCTTGGTAACCTAGTAGGCTAGCTTCTACTCAATCCTAGAGAGGATAGCTTGCCACAACTCAAATGGAGAGACTTGGAAGGAAAAGGGAATTCCTAGGAACTAAAAAATTTCCCGTAGCTGAATCCATTTCCAACTATATTGTTGAAACCAATGAGGAGTGGGCAATATGGATTGTCTATAACAAAAAAAATTACCACTAAATGGAAAAACTAGATGCCAGGAAACAAATATTAATACATTCCAGAGTTGCTTTGATATTATTCTCTTCCTTTAGAAGAGTGAGAAAAGAGTCATCATGAAAATGGTCATTAACTAGCTGAGCTTGGGAGTTAGGCAGAGAAATGCCATTGACACGTTGGGAAATTGCATTGGCCAAGACATAGCCAAATCCTTCGACAATAAGCACATAAAGAGGAGTAAGTGGACATCCTTGCCAAATGGAGTAGAAGATCCTAAAGGAAAGAGATTGGTGGCCATTAATGGTGATACAAGCAAAGGCATTTGTGAAGCGCATTTGGACAACTTGAATGAAATTATGCCCAAACCCCAATGCTTACAATATGTCCAGAACAAAAAGCCATTCAATCTAGCCATAACTTTAGGAAAGTCTATTTTGAGAAAAATAGATTTCTAGTGCAAGCATTTGGCCCACTCCATGCCTTCCCACACAACAATGATGTTGTCTAGGATAAATCTAGACTTGATAAATCTAGTTTGCTCTAGGCACACAATCTAAGGTAGAAGATAGTGAATCTTCAAAGCCAAAGCTTTGTCAATGATTTGGTAAGAAAAATTGAGGAGCGTGATAGGCCACCAGTTGCAAATATCCTTGGGATCTTGAGTCTTGGGTATGAATTTAATATTTTCTTTGTTTATTAACTTACCTGGGGATTTTGAATGAAAGGCCTCGAGATAGACTTTATGCTAGTCATGCCCAACACAGTCCCAAAGGACCTTGTAAAATTCATAAGGGAAACCATCAATCCAAAGGGTCTTTTATCATCCATGGAAAAAATAGCTTCCTTTAAGTCTTCAAACTGTGTGTAATTGGTCACAAAAAGCTCTTTGGGTTGAAGATAGCCTATTTGGCACAACAAAAAGACAATCCCAAAGGGGTTGCATTCACTCTATCATTAACTCCTGAGTAGTGAAAACTTGCTCATAGTGACAAACAAAGGCTTGGAGAATGTCAAGTAGCTTAGAGAGTAGATGAATTCCATATTTAATTTTTTTAATGCTTGGAGATGAGTTCCTAGAACATAGGACCAAAAAAAACTCCTTGGAGGCACAGTCACTGATTTTTAACTAGTGCAATATGGCTTTGATTTGAGCACCTCTCGCAAAATAAGTGTTTGAACTTTATTTTGGTGACCTAATTCAACCACCCTTACTTGTAATGATGGGGAGAAAGGGTTGGCCACCAAATCCTTGGTAGCCTCATAAGGCCACTAGAAAAAAATGGCCAATTGGCACTGATAAATGTGCAAAAATTTTATCGTGTGAGTGATAGCATCATTCCACCAATTAATCCAACCTATATTATGAGCTGGCCTACACTCCAAATTCCAAAATCTATGAATATGATCCAATGTGGGTTGATGATAAAGCAAAGACGTCTTAAAAAAGAATTATGTTTTGCAAGCCCAAGCTATCTTGTCTCCCAATCAATGCAAAAAGAAATGGGGAAATGATCTGAACAAGTAACATCCGCTAATTTCTTAACCATGAGTAAAGAGCTACAAATGAGAAAAAAGATTGAGCCAAGATCATAGCATGATCAAGACATTTAAATATCCTATTAGAGCCATCCCTGTAATTACACCAAGTGTACCGGAGGGAATGAAAATGGCAACAACCAATATTGGGATTAAAGAGCCATAATTTATTACATGTGTAAAACCATGCCTCCCTTTAACTAGTCTCCCATCTAAATGGAAAAGTGCCATATTTACCATAGGAAATCTCAACCATATTGAAATCCCCACGTAATAAACAAGTAGCAATTGGAAATGAATCAACAATCCAATGCCAAAGCATAGAGCATTCCATCACATCATTAGAAGCATAAACTTTAATAATCCCAAAAAAATTATTATCAATGTTGAGAAGGATCCAAACGAGTTGATGTGTGGGGTCAGACCCATGGTCGACCACACAAGCATGTCACCATGGGTAAAAAGAGTGATAGCTTCATGATTAGTAAAAAACATTTCACTGGCTAGCCAAATAGAGTGACATGCCAACACAAGAAGAAAACCAAAAATTTTAACTTCTTGGAGACAAAGCACTTCAGTAATAGAATATTTCTTCAAAGTATCATTGAAAGAATACTTTATCGATAGTTTATCAGACCTCAAACATTCCAAGAGAGGAAATTCATGAGTGAAATTCCTCAATAGAATCGGGGTCTGACTCCTCTTCATCCAGTGAAGAGAAGTGATTTTGCAAAAAGTCTATCAGAACTCACCCAATTTGAATATTTGGAGAAGAAAAAGTCCATTCTCTTGCACATATTCACCTTCTTTCAATGGCGGGGAGGGACTGCGAGACTGCCTTTGAGCTCCCGATATCAGAGGATAAATGTTTGACTTCACTATCATAATGGCAGTAGGCTAAGGCATAGCCTTTGACCTAGGCCGCACTAGAACATTATCAACCTCAATCAAAGCCTCTTTCCCCTTCGTTGAAGGGTTTGAAACATTTTTGCTGGCTTAGGGGCTTTGGAAGTTGACCTAGAGCCACTGGACTTATTTTTTATGGTTTGTAACTATGGTCCATTTTTCATCAAGTTTGGCAACAAAATTATCCACCTGACGAGGATTTTTGGATTCTTGTGGTGGAGAAAGAGTACAGGGCACTATCAAAGGGCAGTACTTGATCTTGTGGTCTATAGATGAACACCTATAACACATGTTAGGAAGATTAAAATATGTGACCTTATGGTTATTCCAAAGAGCTCCAATTTTAATGTCAATGGAGTCCTTCAAATCTTGTGAAAGGTCCAATTCAACACAAACCCGTTTCGAGGTTAGACGTAAAAATACCTATTTGGCTCAATATAAATGACTCTCCTTAGAGATGATGCAATATTATTGAAAAAAGGAACACAAGGAAAAGGTAAACCTAGAAATTCAATCCAAACTAGGACCTGCAACATGGTGTCATCTGAGACAGCGAAGTCCTAGGTCCATGTCTAGAAGATCAACAAAGAAGACCTAACATATTAGGGACCATGTGTCAGGATTTCTTGGACATGATTGACCTCCACAAAATGGAACAAGAAAAAATCCTTTGTTAAATTTTGGACCATATCAAGGTGGACCCCATGAGGGACTAGGGCCTTGTTGAACCATTCATTAAGAACACTTTGAGGGGGATTCCTCCCAACAAAATATCCAACAAGGGTATGTTTATCAAGCCATTGACAATTAGAATCAAAATAAGGCAAAGGTAAAACCACATCAACTAGGGAGTCAAAATAATTACCTTGTGAAATACTTTCCAAAAAAAATTTCAAGGTCATTTATTCAAAGGAGGTGCCATTAAGTAGAGCCATTGAATTTCCAAGACAAACATGAAATGCTAAGTTAAATTTAATTGAAGGCATATTAAAACTAAAAAACCACAATAAATGTGGTCGTACATAGAGGAAACAAGAAAATTCATGTGCAAAGAGTTTAGTATGATGTAAGAGGGGCCAAGAATGACCACATACACAAGAAAAACCCATCAGAACTCGTACACCTTCCAACAAATCCCCAAGAACAAGATTCCCATAGTGTATTATTTTATGTCAACCTATTTTAATGTGTTACATGGTTTTATTCCCTCTACAAGGTGTGTGTGTGTTAGTAATTTTAGCTGACAGGTTATGGTGTTGCATGTTTCATCTAATTAGGCCAACCTAATTGATGTTCGAAGTGTTTTTGGATGTTGTGTATATAAATATAATGACAATTCAATATTGAATGTATGAGATATCAGTATCATGTGAATGTAATGTGAAGTATAATAGTGGAAATTATGAATAGGTTGATAAGTAGTGACATATGAAGTGTGTTAAGTCAATTTAATGAGCCTAATAAGAATTTTATTTAGCATATGTTATAGATGCATTATAATCAATTCAATATCTAGTAGTGAGCCACCCTCTTTTTTAATTTTGGAAGTAAGTCATTTCTTCTATTCTATAGATAGTGAGTCCCCCAAACAGTGATTCCACTTGGTAGTGAGCCATTCTATAATATCTTGTAACTAACCTATAATATATTGTGAGCTAATCCTCACAGTGGTTTTTCCCTTTTTGTGTTTTCCATATAAAATATGGCGTTCTTGTTTGTATTGATTTGATGCATTCTTTTAACATTTCCTTCCATAACTACAAATTGAATGAAATGTTTTCAAATGAATTTTAAGTTAATTAATTGAAGGGAATACTAATTCAAGCCCCTTCTCAGTATTCCAAGTGTTCAAGAATTGGTATTAGAGCTTGGTTCCTTTAATTGGCTTGATAATTGAGGTATATTTTGGAGATTGAACACATGGTATCTAGGAAGTATCCTATATGTCTGAAATAAATTCCTATGGTGGGATTTACTAAAGAAGATTGTAAAGTTGATATGAAAGGAGAACTCAAATCAGCCTTGGATGATCTAAATAGAAAAAAATGTGAGAACAAAGATCTAAAAGAAAATATTAAGGATGTAGATGAGTGGATCAAGAAGTTGAGGGAGAAGAACAAGAAGCTTAAAGAAAGATACAAGGAAGTAAATGAGTTTCTTAAGCAATTAAATGAAATAATCCCTAGTCTGAAATTGCAAGTTGAAGAAGGAAAAAGGATTGAAGATTGCTTGAATGATAAATTGAAAGACAAAAATGAAGAATTCTCAAAGCTTTAACAAGATATTGTGACCTTAAGAATAGATCTAGAGAAAGTGAATAATCAAGAGGAAAAATTCAATAAGAGATCCACCTTGCTTTATGAGATGATTACAAGTCAAAAGGCTTCTAAATATAAAGAAAGATTAGGGTTTGAGAAAGGAGAAAGTTAAAAGATAAATCAAACTCCAAATAATGCTAAAAAGAAGAATGATAAGAAGAACATTGTCAAACAAGTTTGAAATCAGAATTGAAAGATTTCAAGAGACCACCTATTAGACAACCAAATTCACAAAGGTATTCATCAAGATACCACCTATTAGACAACCAAATAACCTAGGATACAATAAGATCTAGATATAACAAATAATACTTCTAGAAGGAATCTTATAATCCTAAGTAAACTTAACATGTGAATATGTCCCATAAGTCCCTAGTAAGGAGATTAGCTAGGCACATGATATTTATTCACACCAACACCCCCCTTAAGTGCAACTTAGGGAGAAGATTATTATGTAAACTATTCAAAAATGAAGATGGGTATTAACTGCAATGCCATGTTAGGTACCCATTTACAATGAAAATGCAATAAATGCAATCTATCAAAAATAGATAAAAGGTGAAAACTCAATGCAAAAAAACTCTTCTCCTAAAGAGAGATAAAAACAAACAAACAAGATGATGTATGGAGGAATAAATTATAACCCCCAAGGACTTCATCCATCATGTATATACAATGGATAACCCCCTATAAAAGGGAAATAGAAAGACAAGATATCTCTTGCAAATATAGTAAGTATTTTGAAGGGAAAACATAATCCAATGCCAACAAACAATATTTCTCACCTAGGGAAGAAGATACACCAAGTACAAATGTAGGAATTCTTCCTATTTTGAATAGGATTTGGTAGGAAGTTGAACCCATTTGTATTGTGTCTCTGAAATTTTCTCCTGTGTTACCAAATTCTTAGATGATGACAATGATGCCACAATCCAATTAGGTAAATTCCCAATCACAAAAAAGGTGACAAATTAGGAACAAATGGAAATTGATCTTGAACAATTTCCAAAGATAAATATGAAGTGTCAATAATTGATCCATGAATATATCATCAAATAAGAGAGGTAAAACCTCAAATTGGTCCTCTAAATCTAAAATGTGAGACTATAAAAATAAGGATGTAATGTGTGATAAGTAGGAATCCCAATTAGGAAGACAATTAGATACCTATTATAATGAATTACTTGAGGTACTCAATGAATCATCAACAAAGACAAATGTGTGATCTCAATTGGAGAAGTAGGAGATGCATGAGAAGTCTTTGGATCATTAAGACACCAAAGTTTTGAATCATATTGAAAATCCTCTAATTTACTATCATCATAGGTTATTGTTGTCTCCTAGAAATGAATCCTGTGCAAAGTTGTAAAAACTAAGCTCTCTAGTGAAACATTGGATAACTCCAAGGCTATGGGTCACCTGATATTGGAGTGAACCTCCAGAGAAGGCCAACTTCCTTTGGGTATCACCTAAACTATTGATCACTGTGAGCTAAAGGGAGAAGGAGAATGCACTAAAAACAAAACTAACTCTATGGTCATACACCGAATTGATGAGAAATCATAAAATGAAAATAGGATGAAATACACTAAGGAAAACTAGACTGCAGTTGTTTTACTTACTCAACATAACCCCATTAATTCTTATGCATCACTCTTGGCAGGTTTGATCTACATACATATCTCAAGAAGGAAGGAACAAACCTCACAACTTTGTGGTATGAATGCAGATTTAGTAAAACATTGTTAAAGAAATACATATAGAAGCTAACATATAGAAATGAGAGTGTTACGAGCATTAGTACTTGATTTCAAGATGAACTCTAGTTTGTATTCTAGATTTTAGTTGGGTTACAAAGTAAACATCAGCCGAGGAAGGATAGATAATAATCACTAACTCTTTTGGATGCATAGTTTTAACTATTTACAAAAAGGAAAAAAATGCCTTATATACAAACTGTGTCGGCCCCTTAGGGCTTACAAAAATATTGGGCTCAGAAAGATCTATCCTCAGATATTTTGGATGAATTTAGTGCTACACCCTGCGTGTCCTTATTGTGTGCGTTGGTGAAGAGTTACCCTCATACAAGCCTTCTGATATTTCACAGCTACTGCATTCATTCTAATCCATCGTGTTCTATTTGAACCACTTCAGCTGCATCTTGAATGCCTTGAGCTCACAACAAATACGTGTTGCATTCATCCCATGTTGATATTCTTCATTCTGGTCAGACTACCACGGCTTGCCTCGTCTCTTCCTAGTTGGTTGAGCATATTACACGTAGACTCCATGGGCAGTCAAAACTCTTTTGAAAAGAATCACATCTCAGCAAGACACTGAAAGTGTCTCGCCAATGCGATTATATCACTGAAGACATCGAAAAGACACCACACAGGTCAGAGAGACGTGTCATAGAATTTCTTATCTTAAGGTGATGAGCTACCTTTTCTTTGGTCGGGGAGACATCTTGTCATAGTGAGAGATCTTACCGAAAACAAGAGACTACCCTGAAAGCCTTCATCCTCCATTGGTGAGACATCCTTAGTGTCATCCCGAATATGCTCCCTTCTACAGATCTTCACACCTCTCTTAGCGAGACCACATGCAAGCCGGGGAGACATCTCAGCGAGGTTTTCTAGGCATACCGATATTTTCCTGAGCCCACCTTGTTTCACCGAGACATTGTCGAGTTGCCAGGACTACATGCCAAAAGCAAAACCCTATGTAGATGATGCTTTCGTTCAATAAGGCATGGCCACATCGACAAGACCCTATGTCACCATCAAATTTCTTAGCAGACTCTTTGTTGTCGATGAGACATCGGAGTCAAGGAGACCTTTCTCTGACTTGAATGTTATGCCGAAGGAATTTTAAGTCAGGAAGACCTTTCTCCGATCGCCGGGACCCTTCCCTTATTTACTTGTCATGCCGATAGATCCTTAAGTTTGGGGGACCCTGACTATTCACTGGGACCCTCCGTCGAGTGCCATAAGTTATCTTGACTGACGATTGAATGGCCTATTGGCCAAAGATCCTGACGCGATAAGAGGTAATATCGAACCCTCAATGCTATAGCGATAGGCTCTACACCTTTGTTTAGCTAGATAGAAACCAGGTCACAACAACCTATTCAAAATGGAATGCATCAAGCAGCCAGTTGGCCAGACAGTGAAGATGTCATGCCAACCTAGCTCTAATGGAGGCTGAGCATAGAATATTGAGGCATGTTTTCAATAGAGCAGGCCCCCCAACTGAATTCCCTATGAAATGTCATCATATGCATGGAGTAACCCTCAATGGAGACATCCCATCTGGCCCTTATGAAAATCTGCAATGGAAATGCCTTGCCTGATTAAGCCTAAGGGTAAAAATTAGGTAACATTCCTAGCGACCTTTGCTAGATGTTTTCCTGCTAAACATGAAGACCAATAGTCTAGGCTTATCCATTGGGCATGGAGTCATTAGAAGGCTCAAAAAACAAAAAAATATATCAGTTTTGCACATGGCCGCCACATGCTTGAGATCCACATAACAGAATAGATTGCCAAAAACAAAACAGGGGAAAATGAAAGAGAAAAATTGTGCTATCACAGTACCCAGGAAATAGAGAATAACTAACCTGAAGCACAAAAGCACTTATTAAAAACATAAACCTAAAATAATATGTATAATATAGGAAATCCATCAAACTTGAAAATAGGGCTTAAGGTGTATCCCATTAACTGGGATAGGGAGTACTTCCCCTTCTATCGTAGCTAGCTGATAAGCATTATGCTCCTTACAGTCTTTGATAAGGAATGGGCATGTCAACATGTTGCCAAACTTGGTGTGATTGTTTGGCTTGCTTTTTAGAACATCCCACTTGAGCACAAGGTCTCCCACCTTAAAAGATTTTGTTGTAGCCCTTCTGTCAAACATCTTCTTTGTTTGGAGTTGTTGATGCTCTAAAACCTTCATAGCTTTGTCCCTTGACTCTTCAAGCTCCATGAGCTCTTCATATCTGACGGATAGGGAGTATTGTCCCTCAAATATTTCTAATTGGTGAATGATATCCAGAGCTGGAAGCTCTATAGATAGAGGCAATCTTGCCTCTCTGCCGTAAACCAACATATATGGTGAATTACCAATAGACCTCTTAGGGGTCACTCTGTCTACCCAAAGTGCATTATTTTAAACCAATGTGCCAGGTCCTTTGATTATCCTCTATGGTTCTTTTAATAATCCTGATGAGATTATTATTTGTGCTTTCAACTAGGCCATTACCTTGAGGGTAATTATTTGAAGATGTGTTCAAATGAATGCCATGCTTAACAACCCAATTAGTTAATCTTAATCCCACAAATGAAAGAGTGTTATCAGAGATGATAGAGTCAAGGACTCCAAATCTGGTGACTATATCTTCATAGAAGCTCAAAACTGAAGACTATTTTGCTTCTTTCAAAGCTATTGCTTCTATCCACCATGTGAAATAGTCTGTAGCAGTCAGCACCCATTTATGACCAACACTAGATGGTGGGTTAATTGGCCCAATGAAATCAATTCCCCATCTCATGAAGGTCTACTCCACTTGAATTAGATGTAGAGGCATAGTAGGTAGCTTTTCCTTTCCTGCAAATAAAGCACATTTGATACACCTTCTTGACCAAGAATATGCATATTTGAACAAGCTAGGCCAGTAATAAACAACTCTCATGATTTTCCAGGAAGTAGTTCTTTGGGCAAAGTAACCTCCTACTGCTCCATCATGAAATTCATGAAGTACCTTTTAAATCTGATCACTATGAATGCATCTTAATAAGACTCCATTCAAATCCTTTTTGA
Organism: Sequoia sempervirens; assembly: GCA_007258455.2. Taxonomy (NCBI): domain Eukaryota; kingdom Viridiplantae; phylum Streptophyta; class Pinopsida; order Cupressales; family Cupressaceae; genus Sequoia; species Sequoia sempervirens. Next base: position 14,550 of record VDFB02353555.1, read on the forward strand.
AAAGAACATTATTTACCAACACATACAATATGGACTGCAGTCTGAAGTATATTCTTTTAGCTCTGTTCAGACCTAAAGGACACTCACCAATTTGTAAAAATTGGGTCATATCTTGAACCTAGTTAGTTATCCCTATAGGCACATCATCTTGAGCATTCTAAGACTCATTTGTATTAGCAAGCGCAACATCCTTTTCTAATACAGTTTTACTACTTGATCTTGTAGCAAGCTACTCATAAAGACCCTTACCCTTAACTAGTTTGGTGATCTTGATATCTACATCATACTCCATGACCTTAGTGATCCACCTTGCTCTTTTTTCATTTAGATCTTTGTTCAACATAAATTCCTTCACACTTGAGTGTGCTACCAGAATGTGAATCTTATTATTCAAAACTAGAGGCTTAAATTTCTTTAGAATTCTAATCACGGAGAGAACACGCTTTTCAAAAAATGTATACCTTTCTTCGTAATCAACAAGTATTTGGCTAAAGAAGGCTATGGGATATTCCAAATTGTCACTATTCTTCTAAACTAGCATAGTAGAGATTGAACTACTACTACCAAAAGAATATAAAAAGAAGTCTTAGAGAAGTCTGGGTTAACCAATGTTGGAGCAGATGCTAATGCCTCCTTTATCCAACTGAAAATTGCATTCTTCTTTAACATAGTTGTCAAAGGCTATAATAAGTTCGCAACATCTAGGATGAACCTTCTCAGAAAGTTGATTTTCTCCAAAAAGCTCTGCAGATCCTTCTTGTGATTTGGTAATGGTAGATCAAGTATGGCTTTGACTCTTTCAGGGTCAATAGTGATTCCTTTCTTTGACACTGTGTCCTAATAATTTAACTTCATGAACAACAACGATACTCTTCTTTGGATTGAGAGAGATACCAAGCTCTACATTTTTCAAAAACTTTCCTAAGATGTGACAAATGTTCATCAGCATTATTGGAATAAACTATGATGCCATCTAAATAAATTAGTATAATCTTGTTGATCAAACTTTGAAATTCCATGTCCATGGCCCTCTGAAATGTGGCACTAGCATTGGATAAACCAAAAGGCATCCTTTTGTATGCCATGGTGCCCCACTTAGTAGTGAAAGCGGTTTTGAACTGATCTTCCTCTTTAACTAGTACTTGATTATAGCCTGAAAAAACCATCCAATAAGGAAAATCTTTCAGAACCATCAAATTCTTGTAAGATTTATTCCATGGAGGGCAGCGGGTAGTGATCTTTCAAAGAGGATTAGTTAAGGTCCCTAAAGTCTACACAAAGTCTTATTTCACCACTTTTCTTCCTAACCAGTACAAGGTTAGAAACCCATGAAGTATGCTTGATAGGAAAGAAAATACCCCCCTCGACTAGTTTAGTCAGCTCTTTAATCATTAAGGGCTCAATCTTAGGATTGAAAGGCCTTTCTTTTTGTCTTATTGGCTTAGCATTAGGTTCCAACTTGATAGTGTGTTGAGCAATATTGGGATCAAACCCTTTCAAATCTGAGTACTTTGAAGCAAAAACATCATAAAATTCTTTACATAAAGTAACAAAAGATTGTTTCTCTTCATGTGAACAAATTTTACCCATCTTCATGAGTTTACTTTTAAAATTTTCCAGTTCTTCATAATGATCTTGTTTGACTTGCAAGCCAGCTTTGCCCTTTCTAAGTTGATCATCAGTATTGAAAATTGACTCTAAGGTAACATGACCTTTGGGTAACTTATTTGTCTTCAGCTGTATGACGTGATCATCATACAACTATTTAAGTTTTCCTTGATTCACCATGGAGAACTGATCCTCTTCAAGCAAGAAAGAAAGGATCTGCTCATCACTATCAAAAAATTTCTAGTGAATGTTGTTATCAAGAATTGACGGTCTGACCACAACCTTCACATTACCATTTCACTTTTGTTAGAAACCAAGATCACCTCGTGATGCAAGATATGTACCTATCACATGCAAAAGATATGAAGAACCTAAAAGATGTTCTCTCAGAAACCTCTCAAGAAAATGCATCGAGAGAATCAATTCATTACAAAGTGATCAATCCTTATGAAGAGATCAAGAAATCCTGCATGTAACCCTAATGAAACCCTAGTGTGCACACTTAATAATTATTAATTGTGCCTAAGTTTAGCTTAAATAACTAAAGTGATAAGTGACTTAATTAATTAGCCAATATGATTAAATTAATTATGTGAAATAACTTATTACTCCAACACCCCCCTTTAAGATGAACTTAGGAAGAAGCTAAAACACTAGAATAAGATGCATGAAAGCAAAGATGGGTTCCGACAACTAGGCCTGATCAGGTACCCATTTACAAATGCAATAAGGAGTAGAGAAGGAAAAACCCAGTGGGACAAAACCCCCCTACAATGTGATTACATGCTGCAAAGAAGCACTGGAAGAACTCTGTAGAGTAACACTGGAACCGCAATCTGACAAGCAAGGAAAGATATCTTTGTCTACAACTGAAACCAAAACCAGAATCAAAATAATGTGATAGCAGACCCGATGCCACGGAACACTCGAAAACTCCAAATGGGAACAACTCTGGAATCTATGAAGCAACAAGCAATTATTGAATGATGTATTACTGAAAACGAAGTGCAAAGATGCAAGATGCACTCTCCCAACTGCCAAAACATCCAAGTAATTGCCAAACAACCCATTGGGCCAAATCTGGACTAACCGATAAACTCTGGATAGATAATAAAAAGCGCATGGACAGCAACATAGAGCCTCAATACCTTTCCAATGTCTAAATCCAGGCTTAAAATTGACATCGTGGCAAAGTTATGAGTTCTAAGTCCAAATATTACATCCAACTTCAAACAGAAATAAATGCGTGAAAAGTAAAATACTGAAATTAAATAGTACTACCGAAAGTGCTCGGAACTAGCTTTTCGACAATATCTCATTTGCCCGATTTCAATACTGTATGCCCAAGTTATGCCAAAAAGAAAAAAAGTGCTCCTTTAGGGAAAATGGGGGCTATAAGGGGCAAAGAGGGTCGGTCGTACGATGACGTCATGCTGATGTCAGCATTTCGCAAGCATAAATTTGACGCGTCGCTTCAGCCATCGTATAAAAATTCCCCACCATTGGAAAAATTGTTGGTGACCGAATATACCGGAATCGTCCGTAATATTCCAAAAGTCATGCATGTAATCCCGTGAATACTGCCTACGGATGAATCCAGTAATTCCCCGGCCCTCCATATGATCGGGTTTGCGCGATGAAACCCGCAGGCTGGCGAGGTCAGGCCGCGCCAGTTGCGGTCATTACCGCCGCCGCGCACTTTCTATACTAGGTATGCTAAAGCACAGCCCAAGAAAATGCTTTTAATTTTTTCATTTTTATGCATTGAGAAGCGGTCGGGAGGTCGTGACAACCCCGGCAAAAATTTTTTCCTTTTCAAATCAATTGCTCCAAAATCGATTTAAAACAAAAGGTAAGTTCTTTTAGGTTTTTGGCCATCGCTAATGCGATGGTAGTGTCTCGCTTGAGCCCAAGTGTGTGCCAAATAAAGCCAAAAAATCTTGTAGAAAAGATGCCTGTGGAAACCCTTGCACTTGAAACTCACTGAAGGCCATATCTTCAAAATCACGAACAGTAGCTGCAGGTCTGGAGCTCTGATACCATGTTAGAAAACCAAGATCACCTGCATGCAAGATGGATACTTGTCACATGCAAAAGATATGAAGAACCGAAAAAGATGTTCTTTGTAAACCTCTCAGTAAAAATGCATTAAGAGAATCAATTATTACAAAGTGATCAATCCTTATGAAGGAGATCAAGAAACCCTAAAAGGGTAACCCTAAATGAAACCCTAGTGTGCACACTTAATAATTAATAATTAATTATTAATGTGCCTAAGTTTAGCTTAAGTAATAAAGAGGAATAAGTGACTTAATTAATTAATCAATGTGATGTAATTAATTAAGCATAATAACTTATTACTCTAACAACTTTCTCTATCCTAATGTCATCTAGAATGTCAAACTACACTTCAATAGCTACAAGCTTGTCATCATGCTTGTTCTGGTTCCTTGCAATAGACACTAAGTTGAAAGCATCAAAATCCTCAATCATATCCCACACCCTGTTTCTATAGGACTTTAGTGTGTCATTTTTTGTAACATTCAGGCCTCTTATTTGATTGACAATTAACTCACTATCCCCATAAAATTTCAAGTGAGTTATTCTTCTCTTCCTTTCTCATTCAAGACCTTGAACAAGGCCTTCATACTCAGCAATGTTACTAGAACATGCAAAACCAAGACAGAAAGTAGAATAATACTTATCACCTCGTGGAGAAATCAAAATTACACTTCCTCCTACCGCATTTTTGCTTCTTGAACCATTGGAAAACATCTCCCATAATTCATTCTACTACTCAAGCTAACTTTCTGCACTTCTCTCCATATTTGGAATTTCTTTCCTAGCTTCATGCAATACATAATTGCCCAAACTAGAATCCTAAATAAGCTCATTTGGATTATCAACCATGTTCTCATCTGCCCCACTCATGCAATAGTATATTAGGAATAGCTTTTGATTGGAGCTCTTGTGCTGCAACCAGCTCACTGTTAGTTGAAACAAGACAATTTGTGTCTGGCGTAATGGGAACAACATTAATAGGGCCTGGATTATATGGCTCAATGTGGTCTTTATCCAACCTTTCAGATTTGATGGTAACCTTAGTTCCATATCTAGTTCTAAATAGCATGTGTGACCAATCAGGTGATACGTAACCACCTATCTTGGCTATAAAATCTCTTGATAAACATAAGGAAAAGAATGGTGGAAGGTCAATGACACATACGTCTTAGGAAACTGCAAAATTAGGGCAAGCATGAAGGGTAAGACTTAAATCCTTAATGATACCCAGTGTATTAATGGAGGTACCATCCAATTGGATTACTCCTTTCTCTAAAGGCTGATATTTTAGACCAAGCTTGTCAGCAATCTGCTTTGGCATCACAAAGCTACTAGCTCCACTATCTACCGTATAGTTATGAACTAACTTATCACCAATAATTAGTGACACGTAAAAGGGAGGTGGTTTGATTTCTTTTCCCGCCTCTTTGTTGGGCTGCTTATCATTTCCCTGAGTATTATTTGTCAACAGAGTCCTAACTTGACCTAATGGGGATTCAGACTCATCTGACACCTTAAGATTTGATAGGGCTGAGCATAGAATATACTTTTGACTAGGGATGACTAATGAATCCCACATAGACAACATTACATTTGTCTTTTTGATACTACCAAGAATATTAAAGGGTGCAGCTGGGCTTACTTTATGATGTACCTTTTACACTAGTGTGATCAACTTGCAAGTGTGGTTGCTCTTTAACTGGGAGTTGTTGATTCTTTTGTCGAATAGGAGTCACTTGAGATACAAATGGTTTTGTAGCCATTTCACTTCCTATATCAGCTGCTTGATCAAGCTCTAAAGATCTTTTCTTTGCTCCCGTATTAGTTGCAACTAGAGAATTATCCACATTCAAACCACAAAATTCCTCACCCTGCCAGTTAAGTAAGGTAGCATCATTGAAAAATTGGTCTTGGTGTGGTGGAGATGCATCATTGCACACACTCTGTTGCAAACTTGAAGCATTATGTACCATAAGTACCTGGTTGATCAGTCTGTTTGAGCAAGTGGCTTGATTGTGGGGCTGGTTACAAGGGTAGCACCACTCATAGTCTGCTACTAAGTTGTTTTGGGTAGGAACCAACTCTTTGACAACACTAATTAGAGCTGGATTATAAGCCTGAAAAGGTCTTGTGGAAACATTTTGTTTGATGCCTTGGTAACTACCTTGATACTGCTGTCTATTCCCCTGATATGCTTGTTGTTGACCTGGATTTTGCAGTTGATAAGGCCTACTATAAAATTGCTGCTTTTCTAAACTAACAAGTTTATTACCAAAAGACTGCAGTAGACTTTTGATCTCCTGCAACTCATTTGGAGAACTTGAGACAATATTTTCTTGTGTTACAACAGCTGGAATAGATGGAAAGGGCACAAAAGAAGGTATTTGTAAGGGAATAATTACATGTATATCTGGAAATATAGGTATTGGCAGCCTGCGAGCATGTTTGCCAGCTTGTATTAGGCGATTCTCAGCTCTAATGGCTATTTCAAAGGCACTTGGTAGAGAAACCCCTCCCATTGATTGTATCATAATAGCTATATCGCTGTTAAGATCCCTCAAGAAGTACAAAAATGCATACTCTGGAGGTGGTCTTACCATTGTAGGAATTCTTTCTCAAGTCCTTTGAAATCTGAAGTTGAAGTCGTTCACCTGCTCTTGAGGGGCTCTCTTAATTGTGGTCAATTGTTCTAATAGAGACAAATTATCGGACCTATCTTGAAACTATTTGTGCAACTTGTCCCCAAATTCATCCCATGTTACAATTGAACTAACTGGTAGGATCCTATACCATTGCACAACTCTTCCTTTTAGTGAAGCAACTAGTAATCTCACTGCCACATCTTCTTGGGTTATGTGATGGACTCCATATAGCAAAGCCACATCTCACATGTGCTCAATTGGGGTGGTTTGATCTTCCCTAGTGAAAGATGGCAGACTTTTTAGGGCTGTCATTCGAATGTCATTGTGCTCTGACAAATTCAATGGGCTCCCTCCATCAAAAGTAACAAAAGGTTGATTCCATGGAGCAACCATTGGAGGTGGCTAAAGTGGATTTACTAGTGCAACAAAATGAGATCCCACAGATGGAGGGGTAGACTAAGTTCTTCTAAAATAGATAACTATGGCTCCTCCCCTTTTTGTTGTTCTGCCTTGTCTTCTTGGTGGTGACAATTTCCAGTACTCGAAAGGACCTGAGCTACTTCTTGTCAAAATTCTTCTAATAAATTGAAGTAGGCACTGATTTTGGAGTTCTTTCCTCTTTATGGAGTTTCCAAGTATGCCAAATGACTTCTACAAAGTCAGGAATTCATTGGTTGTATACAAAACTAGCAGTTAAATTTAATTTCTATCCCACCAGGTGCGCCATAAACTGTTGTCTCCTAGAAATTCACCTTGTGCAAAGTTGTAAAAACTAAGCTCTCTAGTGAAACATTTGGATCACTCCAAGGCTGTGGGTCACCTGAGATTGGAGTGAACCTCTAGAGAAGGCCGACTTCCTTTGGTATCACCTAAACTATTGATCACTGTGAGGTAATGGGAGAAGGAGAATGCATTAAAAGAAAAACTAACTCTATGGTGATACACCAAATTGATGAGAAATCATAAAATGAAAATAGGATGAAATACATTGACAAAAACTAGACTGCAACTGTTTTACTTACTCAACATAACTCCATTAAGTCTTATGCATCACTCTTGGTAGGTTTGATCTACATAAATATCTCAAGAAGGAAGGAACAAACCTCACAACTTTATGGTATGAATGTAGATTTAGTAAAACACTGTTAAAGAAATACATACATAAGCTAACATACATAAATGAGAGTGGTATGAGCATTAGTACTTGTTTTCAAGATGAACTCTGTTTTGCATTCCAGATTTTAGTTGGGTTACAAAGTATACATCAGTCAAGGAAGGATAGATAATAATCACTAACTCTTTTGAATGCATAGTTCTAACTATTTACAAAAAGGAAAAAAATGCCTTATATATAGACTGTGTTGACCCCTTAGGGCTTACAAAAATATCAGGCTCAGAAAGATCTATCATCAGATCTTTTGGATGAATTTAATGTTGCACCTTGTGTTTCCTTACTGTGTGTGTCGATGAAGAGTTACCCTCATAGAAGCCTTCTGATATTTCGCAACTACTACATTCATTCTAGTCCATCATGTCCTATTTGAACCACTTCGGCTACATCTTGAATGCCTTGAGATCATAATAGATACTTGTTACATTCATCCTGTGTTTACATTCTTCATTCTCGTTAGACTGCCATGGCTTACCTCAGCTCTTCCTGGCTGGTTGAGCATATTACACGTAGACTGCAAGGGCAGTGAAAACATTGGCAAGAAATCACATGGGTCAGAAAGATGTCTCGTAGAATTTCTTATCTTCGCGTGACGGGGTACCTTTTCTTTTGGTCAGGGAGACATCCTGTCGTGGTGAGAGATCTTACCAAAAACAAGAGGCTACCCCAAAATCCTTCATCCTCCATCAGCGAGACATCCTTGGTGTCAAATCAAATACGCTCCCTTCTACAAAGCTTCACACCTCTCTCGGTGAGACTACATGCAAGCCAGGGAGACATCTCAACGAGGTCTTCTAGGCATATTGATATTTTCTTGAGCCCACCTTATTTCTCCAGGACATTGTCGAGTTGCCGTGACTACATGTTGAAAGCAAAACCTTATGTCGATGATGCTTTCATTCACTGAGGCATGGCCATGTTGGCAAGACCCTATGTCACCATCATCTTTCTTGACAGACTCTTTGTTGTCGGTGAGACATCGGAGTTGGGGTGACCTTTCTCCAACTTGAATGTTACGCCAAAGGCACTTTAAGTCAGGGAGACTTTTCTTCGATCACCAGGACCCCTCCCTAATTTACTTGTCATGCCAATAGATCTATAAGTCTGGGGGACCCCGATTGTTCACTGGGACCCTCTGCTGAGTGCCATAAGTTATCCCAACTAACGATTGAATGGCCTATCGGCTGAAGATCCTGATGCGATAAGAGTTCATATCGAACCCTCAATGTTATAGTGATAGGCTCTATAGCTTCGTTCGGCTGGATAGAAAGTAGGTCACAATGACCTATTCAAAATGGAATGTATCAAGCATCTAGTAGGCCAGACAGTGAATATGTCATGTCGACCTGGCTCTAATGGAGGCTGAGCATAGAATATTGAGGCATGTTTTCAACAGAGTAGGCCTCCCAACTAAATTCCCTATGAAATTTCATCATATGCATTCAGTAACCCTCAATGGATACATCCCATCTGGCCCTTATGAAAATCTGCAATGGAGATGCCTTGCCTAATTAAGCCTAAGGGTAAAAATTAGGTAACAGTTATATTCTCACTATCATCAATTGGAATGAGGAAATTTGATGTAGGGTCATCTGAGAATGGAGGATTATGTGGATCTCCAAAAAGATCCCAAACTTTGGTCCAAAATGTTCATGGGCATGTGATTCTTGAAATCTTATGGTAGGTCTCTCTAACAATTCTTGGATTGAAACTACAACCAATCAATTCTATGATATGATCATTCTTATTACCTCAAACATTTTTCTTATGTGTTTTTTCTAGTTTAGGTATGAGTCCAAAAAGGTGAGGAAAAATATTAACCACATACAATGTGTTATTATGCCTTTTTCAATGACTCATAGTTTTCCTTAGTTAGAATTATTACAGAAGGATGAGTTGCATATAACCCATGATTAAAATGATGTTAAACTTCTCTAATAACAAATTATAAGATCAATACATAAAATATACCTAAAATGAAGAACAAAGATCAAAACAACACCCTCCTAATAATCAAAATATCCAAGCAGTCTCCAATATATACCCATTGAGAAAAAGTTACAATCACAATATAACTAGGATAGAAATAGGAAAAAGTACATTGATGGCTAGATAGAGCTCCTCAATACCTTTCCAATGATGCAAGCATCATGAAAATTGGAGAATGTGGAAAAAGGTTATGAGCTTGGGAGCCAAAAAAAATATCTAACTTCAATTGACAATAACTATGATCAAACAATTTTTTTTAAAAAAAATAACCTACACCATTGGAAAATTGAGAGAACTAGCTTTCCAAAAATATCTCATTTGAAAAAAAAGGCCTCTGGGTTGAAAGTTATAGAAAAATGATAAAGGCTTGTTTTAAGCATGTGCAAACTAATTAGGCACAAAATATTAGCCCTCAGAGGCTAACACCTAGTCACCCATGTGATTTTGGGTGAAAAATTTGTAAAAAATTAAATTGATGCCAATGAGTGATAGAGGGGTTGAGAGGTAAGCAATGGGATGGGTGGTGACTCCTCGCATGCCACCACTACAATATAGCCCCCAGTGCTAGGACGTGATTGAGGCTTGGGGAGCTAACTGATTTGACATGTTGACAAAGGTCAACAGACCAACAAGTATTAGGTATGGCTCACTACAAAGTAAATAAATTTGTTTGCCCAAAAATTTAAAAAAATTGAACAAAATTTTAAGTAGTGCTTCAATGAAAAATTTATTGCTCGAATAAAAAAATTATTTCCTAAAATTTTATTAAAATTGTATATTTTTATATTATTTTTTTCTATGAGAATAAAATTTTTACCACTTGGTCAAGAGGTTATAGGGCCTACTCAAGTAAAAAAAATGCCTCAAAAACACCTGACACCTAATGTAGGCGAATGTTATATCAAAATTTATTTCCTAAATGTTTTGATCACAATGGTAGGGTCAGATTTTTCCCTAAGTGACCTAAAATTTTAGCTACCATAGATCTTGCAAATGTAACCCTCAAAATAAAACCTTAATAGATTAGGAAAAACATAGGTTCCAAATTTGAAAAACCAAAGGGAAAATATGATTTTTTTTATTCCTTAGATTCAACTATGAGGTCCTTGAAACCCCATCATACACCCAAAAAAATCTTCAAGCCAACACAAAACCATTAGATTTGGGAAGGAATATTCAACACTGGAGGTCTAACACCATGTGCGAGTGAATGGGGAATCCTCAACACCCCCATGAATAGTTGGATAGACCAAAATATCTTCCACAAGAGATAAAATGGTAAGAATACATTGTTATGATAATGGATACAATATTACAAGATTGAATATGCTAATATACATGAAATTCCTTGCTTATATAGGAGAGGTGAGGGGAAGGATTAGTCAAGATTGTGACAACTATATCAATCCTATCACATGAGACAACTAACTCATAACAACCTAGGATAAGATAAGATCTAGAAATGGACACTAATACTTCTTGAAGGAATCTTATAATCCTAAGTAAACTTAACATGTGAATATGTTTCCTAAGTCCCTAGTAAGGAAATTAACTAGGTACAAGACATTTATTCAAATCGACAATCCAAAGCTATGAAGAACATTTTTTTTTTAAAGTGGTTTGGTAGATTGGAATAAAATTAATAATGGAGCTTTTGATAATAAAGGATGGTATCTTCTAGTTTTTTATAATTTCTCAGAGAGCTCTCTATTGAAAAGATACTAAGATCTTCACCCCTCAGTCCTCTCTTAATTTTCTTATCTTTTTCATTTGATCCAATCCATTATAGCAATTGTATAGTCTATTATTTTTTAATTAATTAAGATAACTATTGAGGTGGGGAGTTCCCTGATATATCATTGGAAAGATGGACTAATAGTTGTCTTGAATGGGTATCTTCTAAAGATTGGGCCCCTATATATTCTATTCTTCAACATCAACCATGTTTCTATCTTTAGGATTATAATGTTCTTACATTCATTCATGATTCTAAATGAACTTATATGATGACTCTTGGATTCTCTACCCTTGATAGGAAAAGTAGTGAGGATAGATAATTTCCTACTTGGAGTAAAACCTAGGACAAATGTAGATAGCCTAAATGCATCTTCTCCATGTAGCTTCTTTTTCACAATAAAATTTTCACCTAGATAATATTAAAAAGTGAGGATTTCAAGGACCATAAAAATATGTTCTATATACTACTGTGGAAGAATGTATTTCTTAGCTCTTCTTCTAGTGCTTTTTCAATCAAGCTATTTGGGAATAATTCTAGAAGATATAAAGTTGACCTATTATCCATGCTAACTATCTACTTTATAGGTTAACCACCCTGTATGGTTATCCTTTGAAGGTGACCCAGGGGATGGGTCATATTTACATCCTCTAGTAGTCATGGATTGAATTGAATGATCACATTTTTCAAGGTCATTGGTGTCATATCACATAAATATGATAGGATTTGGTTTAGTTAAGGAGGCAACTGGTGGTGATTTTTTTATGGATGAAATATTAGCTCCCTTTGATCTTCATATTTTAAAAATGCTTGAGCACCTTTAATTTATTGACACATCAAGTATTATCATTTTATCTAAGTGGGAGTTTTTACCACATAAAAATACATCTTAGCTTCTCCATCTTGTTCAAATGGTCATTTTGAAATTCCCCTTTCTTTTCTAATGCAAAGAAAGCTTGAAGATTGTCACTCTCTATGGAACTCTTCCAAAAATACTTTTTTATTTGTCTTATAGGTTTTTTTGTTGGCTTCTAATTCTTGACATGTTTATCTTACTAGCATTGCTAAAAAGTGGCTCCCTTTATTCCAAGTTAGTGGTAGTTTGGTGGGATCTCTATATTTTTCATGGAAATGGAATTACAGAAAACTCTTGAAGGTTTTGTAGTTTCTTGCCTTGCTTATGGCTCTAGTAATTTGAAAATCATTGTCTTGTAACATATTATGATATCTTATTATGATTTTTTTTGGCTATATTTCTTGAATATTTTTACTAAAACAATTCATGAATACTCTTGAAGTAAACTAAAATAATTTTTTAAGTAAATAAAATAAAATAACTTTTAGATAAATAAAATAACCCAATATTAATATTTTTCTAGATAGATATTGTTTTTCATTTTAATTCTAACCATAAATGAAAGAACAAAACAAAGTCATTAATAAGATGTTTAGATGGATACATGTATATTTAATTGATGAGTGTCAGCTAATAATACTCTAGATAAAAAATTAAACATAAAATTATTAAGATGATTTTTTAAATTTCTCTAAAACTAATAATAAAAATTGAATTTCAAAGTAACAAAATTAACTTTTAAAATATATAATATGAATGTAGTGATATGAATCTGCCATAAAACTATTATTAAATATAAGTATAAAAATATTTTAATTTTAAATAGTAAATATTTTTGGTACACATCACAAGCACATTAGATAGATGCTAGAATGTGAAAGTGACTTGTCACATGCTACTCAGAGCTTTTAATTATCTGAAATTGTAATATGCCTACAAATTTTCTATACTACATTTTTACCTTGTTTTTGGTACCGTGTTTACAAATTTTTTGTCTTATCCATTACCCCAAAAACGCGTGGCCTGCTGCTCCACTAGGTAAAAAGTAGTGTCTGGAGCTCTCTAGCATGATAGAAACACTGCCCAAATCCATGATGCACTAGCTCAATAATACTATGAATTTTGCTTGAAACAAGAGGTTAATGGGAGAGGGGACACATTGACAAAAGTATGATTTAGTGTACAATTATGGGTCTCAATTTTCTAGTGTACAAGTATGATTTAGTATATAATTACGAGGTCTCACTTTTTTAGTGCATAATTATGGGTCTCTCTTTTCATAATGACATGATTATTTATAATGCTCAGCCACACAACCCTAGAGGAAGTTGCAATTAACTACTCAAACGCACTAATTTTTTTATTTTTGTTTAAGTACAAATAATATGCAAGTTCACTACCCACTACCAACAACCTCTAAGGTTACAAGACTCTGATTACTTTAAAACCCAAACAAGAAACATGAATTGAAACCATAACATTTAATTACTTAAAGAATTAAGAAATCATACATTCCATACATGATAAATTACATGAAAGGATAAGAGATACCACATGATTTCAAATAAAAATCATTTAACAATAAGATTACAACTCTCATTCCCTAAATGAGGTAAATCCAATAAACATGGCTACATAATACATCTTCCACCTCGATAAAAAAATGAGGGGTAATAAATTACAAGATTCAACTAAAAGGAATAAAGCATGAAATGAAACTGGATCCCATGAGCTCTCCAACTAGAAATATTGTCCACGTGAACAAGAAGAGAACCCAATGGAGTAAGGTGCACATTCCACCCAACCATGTGATACTCGAAGGCTCACCCCCATGCTAGGATATAGTAACAAGGATTTATAGAAAAAACCATCTACCTCTAGACACAAGCTAATATATAAATGAGCTGAATTAAATACAAGTACAACATCACTTAACACAATGGTTACAATGCTTCTAGAGTTAAATAATCAATTGCATTAGTGATATAAAGATACTGTTGACTTAGGATAAGTGTCATTACAATGTTACATGGGATATCTTAGTAAGTCTTCCTAGGTCCTGACCCCCATCTTGCGATATCCTGGAAACCTCTAACAACTCCCAGCCCCTCATGCAAACCAATGTAAAATAAATTATCTCTCATAAAGATGAGATAACGATCTTTCCCTTCTAGGCCTTCTCATCTCATCCCAAGTCTATACAAGCCCTTGCATCCATGAGCAAGGAAAAATTAATCTTATTAAGTGTTTGATACTACCTAAACCTCTAATAAGTTTATTTATGTTATCACTGGATTAACTAACTTACAATGAGTTACCCTGACACCACTTTGTGTGTTGGCTCTCATTCTAAGACACTCCTCTAAAAAAACACATGGAATAATCTCCACAATCCAAAGGTACAAAAGTGCGACCTAAGGATAATAACTATGTATCCATGATATAAAGTCAACAAATCTCATTCAGGATAACCAGTTATATCATTGGATCCATTAAGACACACTACCCAGGGAAATTCAAAGGTTGACTAACACATTACGACAACAAACATAGATAAATTTAAACCCCATCTAGAAGACTTACATCAACATATAACTCCATTTTCCCAACGTTAAGAATGAGAGAAATCACATAATGAAATTACAATTTTGGCAATTTATTACTCTATTTTAGGATTTCCTAAATCCAAGCACAACAATGACATATTGCATGAACAATAAAAATAATTAAAATTATTTGCAACTACTCAAAAATAATTAAAATTACATTGGCAACATTAAGGAACTTAAGCTAATAATTTAATTCCATTTTTCTTGATTATCCATAATAATCAAAATCAAATTTTAAATAAAAAACATTTTATTATAAAATCAATTTTATTTCAATCAATTATACTAAAGTAACCATCTTAGGATCAAGATATTTAAATATAGATATATGTTCAACATACATATATATATATATATATATATATAAAATTATATACTCAATGTATGTACAATTATATATATATATAATTATAATATATATATAGATATATATCTAAATATACAAATATTATTTAAATATATATATATTTTTAAAATCAATTTACATTCCCAATAATTTCAAATATATAATATATATTGTATATATTAAATTAATTAATTAAAAATAAACATAATATAAATATATATATATATATATATATATATATTAAATAAATATTATATATATATATATAAATTTAAATGAAGTTTTAAAAACAAATGAACCACATCTATAGGGCACCTAGGTTAACCCTGCCCACAAGGTGGCGGCCTATGTGCTACACACAACCTTCCTCCCACAAGGACGGTGGCTTATGTGTTGCACACAGTCTGCCTCCCACAGGGTTGCGGCCTATGTGTTACACACAATCTGCCTCCCACAAGGGTTGTGGCATGTGTGTTACACACAATCCACCTTCGCTATGGTTGGGGCAGTTGTGGGGATAGCTTCCCTGCCTCCCCTTAATAATTTTTTTAAAAAAAAATTAAAATATTTTTTTGTTTTATAAAAATACAGAAAAATCTTTCTCTATTTCTAGTAATTTCCAGAAATCATAATTTTTTTTTTATAGAAATTTTTCTTTCAAATAGGGAGAAATTTCCCAAATAAGCACTTTCAAAATTTGTGTATATATATATATATAAACAACATATGTATATATATATATACAAAAATTTTATTTAACACTCAAATTGAACAAATTTTTCTCATAGAAATTTTCATAAAATTAATTTCATGATTCCAAATTTCTAAATAATTTCTATTGTTAAATCTTCAAAAAGAAAACTAATTTCTTGATTTCAAATTTCTTTTGAAGTGTTTGTATTTTCCACAAGAATCTAATTTTTTTCTATGTGTTCAACAAGGTTTTCAAATTGTTTCCAAGCAAGTTTTCAAAATTGAAAATGCAAATTTTCAAAACAATAAAACAAGGAAGAACCTATGATCTGAAGCTTGAAGAAGAAAAGTTGAGCTTCCCTACAAGATAATTTTTCCAAAGCTCTTCCAAAATATTCACCCAAATCCAATAATGCATATCTAAAACAAGAAAAACTTCATTTCTTTTTAACAACAATCATTTTTTTTCAAAATAAAATATCTTCCCCAAATTTAGTCAACCTCCCAAATATCCCATCCACCATAATTATTTCCCCTCTATCCATTTTGAGGATATTTTGTTTTTTTTAAATTTAAAATCAAATTTCTTTTCAACATGACTTTATTACTCTTTTTTTTTTTACATTTCTATTTCAAAATGAATTTAAATATTTTAATAATTTCTTTTCAAAAAACATTTAAACTTTTAAAATTTTCTTTTCAAAAGAATTTAACTCTTTTAATTCATTTCAACATAATTAATTTAATTAATCAATAAAATAAATCTAACCCAAGATTAGATTATTTTATTAATTAAATTAAATAATATTTTTAACCTTATAACTAGATTTATTTAATAAACAACTTAAATACATAAATCCCTTTATTTACCTTTTCCAACTTGTAATTAAATAAAAACAAGGAGAGATGAACCACAAAGAAGCAACTTAACTCAACTAAAACCTAATGAGACACTATGACTAAGTTGATGACTTGGCATGGAAAACCTTGCTACTATCTCCCAATGGAATACTGTTGGCCAATAGACACGCTCAAACCTGTAAAACCAGGTGGAGTCGATGCCCTGTACCTATCAACCTATGAACAAAGAGTATGTCGAACATATATATATATAATATGATAAAACACATTGTGAAGAGGAAATATTGGAATCATAGGGCACTCCCAAGAGAGTGGTACAATATTGTCCCCTTCACCAATACAATATTACTAACTGATGAATCTAATATCAATAATATACTCAAAAGCATAAAGCATTATTAATTCAAATATCTGCTAAGCTAATCCAAAGCATGCCATAATGATAAAACCAGAGTAATATACCATCACATCAAAATATAACATTCGTATCACTTTACATTTTGCAATCAAATAGTAACCAAGTACCATAGTCAAAGTATAAACGTAAATAAACATAACAAAGAAGAACATTGTACAATCAAAAGAGCCAAAATGGAGGGGTGCTACATTGTTGCAATTGATGAGCCTATTCTACTATGGAGTGTTGTAAAGTTTGTGATGAAATATGATCACATGATTGATAAAGATTCATTGAAACTCTCTACAAATACTCATAAATTCTATTAGATTAGAGAAATTTTGACTTTATCCAAAGTATGTTGTTCATAAGAGATTTATTGTCTTTCAACCTAGACAATACTTCAGTTTTAGGATGTTGTGAAATAAAAGGGATTAAAAATAATCATCATTTAAGGTTCTTAATTACATTCTTCCTAAAGGTTAGATACTTAACATTGTCACACAAATGTCTCTACATACAAACCCAAGAAGTTGAGAATTTCTATAGTCTTGGTAATTTGAGAATTATTGTCAATGGTACTATCTTAGGATACAAATTTCAAAGAAATAAATTTAGTTACTAGTACAATTAACTCCTATAATAATGTATGTAGTCACACTTGTATGTCAATTTATAGTTTATGTGAATCATGTTTTGATTTCAGTGAGTGTATTATCCACCTTTGAAACCATACCCATAAATTTTAATGTCTTGCAAAATGGATTGAGACTATAATTTTTATACATGATATCTGTCTCATCAAAATATACCCAAAAAACTGTCATGTAATCACTCTTAAATTTCAAAACCCATTTCCATAGAAAATAAATAAATTTATTGCTAGATTGAGTGATAAAATATATTTCTCAATTTTTTATATCTATTTATTAATTATGACAAAATTATTTGAAATTTATATTATCAATGGAAACCACTTACAAATATGGTGAGAGAACAATCATCTATAATTGTTAAAATAATTCTCCTTTATGCAACATTGACCGCTTCGATAAATTGTTGTTTCTCATGGGTTAAAAAACACACCAATAGATTGAGAACATGAATCCTCCCTTGAAAAAAAAAATTCCTAAAGATAATCAGTATCATTTATTTTTCTAAAAAAATCATAAAGGGGAAATGAAACTATTCCTATAATTAACAAGCTAATCAAAATCTAGTATAATGATCAAGAAATAAGAAGGTTCAACATCATCAAGACTATATATTTTAGTGGATAGAAATAAAGATTACTATTTAAATTGATTTTAATCAATTCATGATTAGGCAAAAAAAGGAACAAAAGGGGAGATGGCTAAAGGGATGAGAAATTAGAACACCATTTAAAATACCTAAAATATATTCATTAAGCTTGATATCTAAATCTAAATCCAAAAAATTAGGTTGACATCGTATTTTAGATGCAATTATAAATGTCTAATAAAAAAAACAAACTGCATGAATATGCCATGTGAGTTTACATAAATTCCTTCCTAAGAATTCATCAAAAATGAAGAGATATTAAATAAAATGCATAAATTAGTTAGGTAACATTATGCTCTTACTGATTTACAATTATATTAATGTTTGATGAATACCTAGAGAAATTATATTCAACTAAGCTTCTAATTCTATTTTTTATAAAATTATCTTCAACCATTATGATAAGGAATATAATCCATTAAATAAGAGAGCTTAGGAAACCAAAAATTAAATCCTATGATATAATTTAAGATAAATTTAATTATTGAGGTAAGGAACTCTCTTTTTTATTAAAAATATAAAAAATAGATCATTTCAATTTATTTTAAATTTACATATTAATTTGTCTCAATATGAATGTCAAGCAACCACAATAAATATATATTATTACTAGACACTACAAAGACAAGTACTCAAAGCTACATGACACTTGTTATATTTAATCCAAATTATTTGTTTAATGTGTATTTAGTTTTATTAAAATTAAATTTGAAATGCTAAAAAGCAATGGTCGAATTTGGAATTGTTATATTAAGAGAGTATTTATAAATTTACTTATATATTAACTTGATAAGCATTTTATAGTAGTAGCAAGGTATAGACTGTGTACATATAAATTAAAATAATGTTGATATAATTTATTATTTTATTTTATAAATAATTAAATTATAAAATTAATATAAATATCTTATATACATTTATCTATAAGATATTGAAATATATTTCTTGGTATTTTGTGTTTGTTAGATAGATGCATTTAATATTTTTCATCTACAATTTAAATCATATATTTATTTCATATCTTCATAGCTTAAATACATAAACACATCAATAATGCAAAAGAAATTATTAAAAATAAAGTATATACATATATTTTTTTATTTTTTTATTTCTTAAAATACATAAAAAATTAAAAATTTACTTAACTTTTCAAAATAGGTTTTATTCATTTTAACTACTACAAATGCACAATAAAATAGTTAACTTGATGGAAAAAAATATTTTACCATTTTTAAAACAATTAATTTTGAAGACATTTTTATAATACACTTGAAAGATCATTATAAGAGAATCAAATATTTGAAATAAAAAACTAACTAATAATTTTAGTTAAATAAAAAAAGAGACCTAATTTAACTCCAAGAAGTATTTACACTAATGGGAGTTAATGTAAAAAATTTAATGTTCTATTCTACTGTGATTTGTAATTCTATGTTGTAACATCATACACCATGTTCATATTGTACATATAATTCCTCAAACTTGTTATTTAAGTACACCAAAATATTCTACATAGAATCCCTTTGAAGTTTTATCTAAATACATCTAAATCTAAATATTTAGAAAATAATTATTCTTTTTATATCATTATTAATACTCACTAGCTTGCACTCACCTAATTAGCACAACAAAAATACCATAAGTACTAAAATTATTGCACATTACATTAATTGACCTTTAACATTAATCAAATTATTTTCTAAAATAAAAAAATATCAAAGCACATTTTCCTATTCAAAAATATCACCCATATGTAAAATGATTTAGTTAGTAGTATAAATGAAACTAACAATCCATTAAACGATGCATATAAAAAATTCCATTATTTTTTATATTATATATATTCTCTATACTCGTGAAAATGAACATGAACATTAACTTGAACCATGCTAAATAATAACAAGACTTGATCTCCAAGGGAAAAGTTCTAGCATCACAAATTATATTGGTAATGAGTGTCATATAGTGATTAGTATCTATCTTTGAAATATTACAATGATAAAATTTGCTCTTTTTTTTTATGGAGGAATAAATCTATATTGTTGTTAAATAATTTTTGTAATGTTCTTGAATTTATATTCTATTCATTCAGTGACATTGAAGTTAGGAAGAATCAATAGCTCATCATTGAAGTGTAGCTCAAATAATACTTGAAAAATAGTATCAATTATATCACACATTTGTATTAGGTGGAGGAGATAAGAACTATTAGTTATTGATTACTAAGTCATTCCTTACTATAACATCTATTTTAATATATTTTTTGTTATTGTAAATGAGAATCGTAATACCATAAAAAATTGTTCTTGCATCATAGTTTTCCTAGATCAATACCTAGAAATTGAATAATTATTTTATATAATAATCTCTAGTCATGCAAATACCTATAGAAAGTGTGTGCATGTAACTAGATTTATTTTGGTGCATCAATTAGAATGCGCCAATAAAAATGATAATTAAAATTATTTGTCAGATTATGCATTATTAGGAAAAAATCATTCAAAGCCTAAAAATACAAGGACATAGAAGCATATCACACAAACTTGTGTTTGGGAATGTCATAACCCACCTTTTAGACTTTACTATTTCCATGAGGAATATAATTAATTTTTAATTTGATTAGTTTAATATGATAAATAGTAAGTATGAGAAATATTTAAGTGATTCAAAATAATTAAATTCAATTAGATTGTAATATTATAAGGTTAATAAATTAAGTAAAAAATGACTAAGGTGGTATAAAATAAAATAAATAAAATATTTATACCATCCAATATAATATATAGAATTAAAAAATAAAATAAAAGGGAAATGAATAAATATTTTTTAATGAACTTCTGGAGCTTGAGAATTAAATTAATAATTTAAATGCATACTTTGGTGGACGTTGAGACAATTTCCAAGTCGAGGAGAATCTCATCATTTATGGTGGTGTAAGAAGTATGCATGAAAGTGTAAGAGGTGTAATAAAGCATCTTTGACTAAAGGTAAGAAGTGGGTAGCCCTTTTTTTAACAAAAGGGGTTAATATTTCATCTTTTAATGGGTCATTTTAATCTTTATGACGTTGGATGAAAATTCTTTTTTGTCATGCCTAAGATTTCCACTACAAAATGTAACAATTTTTTTTTTTTAAACATAGGTTTATAACCTATCACAAACACAACCAACCATGTTTGCATAATACAACTTCTAAATCCTAACACTATTTGATAATATTATAATGAACAGGGAGCTCCACCAGATTTAATTAGCTATAAGGCCACATTGACTAACTTTTGTAGTCAAGTGTTAAAGATTGAAGAATTAATTCCTTACCAAATGTTTGGTGAGATGGTATCATTTATAATGACACCACCAACGTGCCTTTTATTTAAATTTAGAAATTTAACAGTCTTTACATTTCCTTAAGTGTCATGGAGTCATGACTAGATCAAATTCTAATTATAGAGTTGATGATGCAAATAAATTTATATCAAAATTTATTGTCATGCCAAAGATGCATTCCTATTATCTACAATAGTAATATTGCCCCTTGACTAGCCCACCCCTACTAATAACATATTTATTTAATCCTAGCTTGATCATTTGATAGTAATAGTATTACTAGGCCATCTTAATAATGTTGTTTACTATTAGCACTAGAACATTATTATCTAACCTTTATTATTATTCCCTAACTGATAATGCTATTACTATTTAGCCACAATCCAATTGTTGATGAACCATCATTATTAGCAATTAGCCTCAAACAAGTGTTAATGATAATCATTAATAAATATTAAATAATAATTTTATTATTTCACATCAACAAACCATTAATAAAATATTAACCCCCTTTTTTTTTTTTTACAATTTGCTTGTTACCTAACCAAATGAATCATTAATAATAGTAATATCTTTACTTAGTCACAAATAGTCCTAAATAACATTATCACACTCATTTTCATGGTGTTGACATTTTGTCCCTCCGTAACTACAGTATTAACAATGTTATTATTTAATTAGTAACTTGGCCTTAATCAAATTGTTGTTTATTGATAGCTCGAATAATAGAAACAAGATGATTTAGATAATTAATGGCTAATAAATTTCTTCTAGTTATTGTTAAGATACCATGGTTAGTTAGCATTGATAGTAGAATTGATTATAGAAATGTTTGGTGGAGTTTAAATGCTCACAATAATATTTGTATTCACTCTCAAGTTTACTTTTATAATATTGCTTGCATTTAACACGTAAATAATAATATTACTAAATCTTGAATTTGTCCCAATATAATATTTTTAAATCTCATATTAATATAATATTGTTATTAAAACGAACATGGCACTATAATTTAATTTTAAACAAAAATAAAGATATATATAATTTTATTTCGTTCGAGTTTAAGGTAATATTTTTATAATCGAATGCTAATTCAAGATCTAGCCTCATACTATCAACAACAACAAACCAATGAGATAGCAGCAAATTAACACAAACCTCAAAATACATTGCAGCAATAATTACATAAACAACAACAATATCAACCGTTTAATGAGTTACAGCAGCACTCATAGCATAAACACAGCAGCAACAATTGCATAAACAGCAATAGCCTCAACTGTACATTCGTACTGCAGTAAACTAGAGCAGCAACGTTACAATAAACATCAAATTTGGTGGCCATTAAGCAGCAACTTTTTGAAGGCAAAATTAGAACTGAGATCTTATGCTATCTAACTCCAGATAAATTAATAATGATCAACAATATTATATGCTTAACTTTACGAAGGAAAACACTGCCGAATGAGTAGGGAGTGTCATTGTTATTCATAATAAATTTATCCTGTAAATTGCTAATGTTAAGATGAATGCCATTTTATATTTGCTAAAACTAGATTCCCTTTACTTGGGTGATATTGGCTTAACCCCACCTACAAAATATTAGTTTGCAGCTAAATCTGGTACTAATCTGTGAGTGTCCCATGCACTTTAATTATTTCCTTTGTAAGCAAACTATTAGTTTGCATTTAAATCTGCTACATCAGTAATTAGTGACTACTATTTTTCTTTTTTCTTTTTTTTAATACTCACTGCATTTTACAATGGTCCCCCAAAATGCCATTTCCTATTGCTGGGGTAAGCACTATCTATTTAGTGGTTTGTGTTGTCCATACTATTCAAGAAAAACATAAAAATCACACTGGCTAAAGCTGCACTTAATGCAAGGAAGGATTGGAGCTTAGGGTTCTGGAAAACAACGGAGGGGAGAAAGAAGACCAACAAGAACGGGTGCATTATGATGGTATGACCACTACCCCAAACTTCACAGATCTATTCGAAGCCACCTTGGTGTCCACGAAAGCCTATAAATTCCATGAACCAAATGTGGTGTCAAGGTGAGAAAGACAATTCTAACATAAAGTATTTAAGTTGGGCCATAAATCTCATACGAGTTAATATGTCGGCCATGTTTATTTTATTTTATTTTATTTTTGGAGGCTGATCTTAGATCAAACGTGAAGCGATTAAAGTTCATGCACGTTGGTGAGTCAGTCAGAGTATTCAATGATATCTGACAAAGCTGTTAAGCAATAAGTTGCAGCTTGATGGCCGAGTTGACTATGATGAGATACAAATGGACGGTAATCAAAGTTCGGTGGGCTATCAATGATGCAGATATCACCTTTCGTGTAGTTTTCAAAGAGCCCAGTTGGACAAGGAGTATATGCCGTCGCCAAAGGCAGGTTTTCCCACCAAATGCCTACTGGAAAATTTATCACGCAGTTAATGTTTTAGGTGCAAAATAATCTCTAGGTAGATGTGAAAGGTGAGCTGTGCATTTACTGACTTTTGAGGCTGCTTGAAGAACACGCTAAACTCCTAGTTGCAAATTCGCTGCCCTTTGTCAGCAGAAGGGACATCAATTGACAAACTAGAAGATTAATGACAGAGATTTGGTTTGTTCTTCTATTGCTAAAATCTGTGCGTTTGCCTTTCTACTTTTGCAAACATCAAAGTATGCTTAATATCTTTGTTTCTAGGTTATGTTCGCAACTGTGATCACAATTACTTTAGAGAAGACGTACAACTTGAATTCTGACGCTCTCATTTTTTATTTATTTATTTCTTATCTTATTCAAGATTTTTGTTGCTAGTACGAAGATTACAAGGAAGACTGTATAGCTTTATGTGTAATCTTGGCATATCTCATTATATCATTCTGTATGTTCTTCCAGAGGATCGAACTCTGCACTTATGATAAGTGAAAACCCCTTGTTTGATTTGTATTCGTCGAATGTATTTTTATCAATACAAACATTACTTTGGTTTCCCCTGGCATACTGCAGCTCTTTCAATATCTTCATTGTTCGAGCTTATTGATCTCCTTCTGACTTTTGAAATAATTTAAATAGGAAAAAGGGACGAATATCAGCTCAAAAAGAAAATTCCATTTTAATTATCATTCCTTGAACATTTGTTTTTTTCTTTTTCTTTTTTGAATGCAGGCAATAAAGAAAATATGGGACAAAATATTATAGTTTGTGGTCGTAAAATGCTCTTGAATACTATTTGGAATGTTCTTATCTAATCATTGCAATAGTAAGTTTAACAATAACGCATCTTGCTAGCATATCCACAGAAAGGAGCTAAAACGCAGCTCATTCTCATTATTTTTAACCATACTAAGATGTAAAATGCAAGGGGATTTCCAGAGGAGTAGTACTGTTGTTTTCCTCCCTCTCTTTTTCCTTTTGGGCAGGTGCAACAAAAGAGGTATAGCTGAATCAAACATAACAGAATGTTTACCATGCATCTATATGCTCTCTTCTACAATATACCTTACAGAGTAGTGAGGGATATGAAGCCCATCCCCTAAGCTTTCCAAGTTACAATTTATATTGAAGAGGTAAATATTTTTCCATATTAATAATTACGGGCTTGCTCTCCACCCTACCGTAATGGCGTCATGGAGCCTCGTGGGCTCTAGCCATACCCCCGAGCAAGGAATTCTTTTAACTCCAAGATGATGAATGGAGTCTTTTCAAAAAAATGTTCTCTTTCAAAGGAATAAAAAAAATATCATGGCCTCCAATTTCTTGCATGCAGTTTCTCTACTTCCTATTTTCAACATGATCCAAACAACATACCACTTTCTTACAGCAAAGAAACAAAAGGGAAAATTGAAATAAAGAACTTATCTCTTTGCTTGTAGATGAAGGGATTGCACTCTTGTATCCATCTTTCCTTACCAAGACAAACCATCTTGATCACTATCTTTCCAAAGAGGTAGACTCATCTCCTCCTCACATTCTTTCTACCATCTCCTTTCAAGTTCTCCAAGAGGAGAAGTGGGTAACACCCTACTCATTCTTCCTATCCCACTATAAAGGAGTTTCAACTTGCAACCTTTTGGATGGGGAGGTGTGGAGTGTACCTCCCTTCTTCAATGAGAGTCTTTTCTCATTAAAGAGGCAACATGCACTTGGACAACCCCAAATCTTTTCACCCCCCATTCCTCTCCTCAAAATTCGTCACTCATCATTATGAGGACTTCTCAAGAGTCAAATCATGTCCTTGGGACCCTATTGCATGCCCACTTGACCCCTACCACTAAGGTATAGACCCTAGGGTGTTTATTTATGTATCCCAACCAAGTAAATTGACCAAAAACCCTCTTTAAAGACCCACTTAAAGATCCATCCGAATTTCACACTTGGGTAAGGGTTCCCAACCCCTAACCCACATAATTAAATATTCTCACAAACTCAAATAAATTATACATTTAATATCAACCTTCACCTCTTAATCTATCAACATATTAACTTTATATCCTCAAGAAGATATCATTTGATTTTCTCTCGATGGTCCTCCCTTCTCAAGCTAACACTATTTCCTTCCTGCACATTACCAACACGATCATAAGTAACATTGTATATCACATTAATCTATTAGCTAAATATTCTAAACTTTAACCATATAATAATCCATTTGAATTTCAATTTGCATTTCATAGTATACTAGTGTATTCCACCTTCATGGTAGTGACAATAGAACATAATGTCCAAATGAAATTACAAGGATTTTTTTTCAAAAGATCACCTTATTTATCATCCACAATATATCTAATCATCAATTTAAGAAAATCATATCACAAATTAGGTTTAGCATTAATCACATGTGAAACGGGGTCTTACACTTTTTGTTTAGTATATTTTGAGAAAAATATGAAGGAAGATTATAACACATGGCATATTATTATATGGTATTTTTTTAAATGAAAGGGGTAAAATATTTATTAAGCTAGAAAATAGTGCAAAATAAAGGAGAACAGTAGACCCATAAGGGGCCAAGAACCTAAACTAGAGTCATCAAGACACTCCCAAGAAACATCTCATATCTTCCATAACAAGATCTTCCAAAACCTATGAAACATCCTTAAGAAGGTTGCCCCAGTCTTCCACATTCCAGGTCTCCATCTGCTCAAACACCCATTTAGGGTAAAAGCACAAAGTTGTGTCACACTTTCAACCAACTTATTAGAACAATTGAATTTAAGTATTTCTAACTAAAAATAATTTTTTGTCAAACATATGGAGCACCACTTTGAGTGCAATTTACCAAAAAATTAAAATTATTTGAAAAAATTGATGTTTCAATAACTCCTAATAATGTAAATAATTTAAAAAATATATATATATATAAAATACCCTTTTGTAGATCCATAAGTGTAGTTTTCAAAAATATATTTATTTTAATACTTTAATTATTAATTATATTTAATATTTTTAGTTTTACTAAAAGTAGGTTATCAACACAAAATATTAGGTTGATTACCATGCTAAGGAAAAATACTAAAAATTATTAAAAAAATTAAAAAATATGATGCACTAGATAAAATAATCTTTTTCAAGATGTTATAATTTTTTTTCCATTTTAAATAAATATTTAATATGAAATTTGACATCCAATAGAAACAATAGTTTTCTGATTCACACACATTTTAATATTTGTTTAAAAATATATATTAATAAAAATTGGAAAAAAATATATCCATGCACTAAAGTTTCAAGTTATAAATACACATAAAAAATTTGAAAGAAAAAAAATTACTATAAAAAGTTTGATGTCTCATGCAACTTCATTTTTTAGCATTTTATCAGCAACAAAATTATAGTGTTAATTTTTTAAAAACTTGTTTAAAATAATGTTTTAAAAAAAAAAAATACGAACATAAAATATACTAAAAAATACATATTTTACTAGTTAACATCATTTGAAAATTCAAAACATATATGCCACTTTTTAGCGATTCAAGTTTAATAGTTAGATTAGTATTGGTCACTTCCTTTATAAAGTGTGACACAACTTTGTGCTTTTACCCTTTAGCCAAGCCATCAGCCACCTTATTCCATTCACATGGAATATGAACAAAGGTGATAGAATCCAAAACCTCACCCAGAGAAATGATTTTGATAAAGTTTTCAATGATTTTAGTCTCATTGATTTTGATGATTTTTATTTTGCCAAAAAGCCTATCATTTAAGGATGGTTTCAAGATTTTCCAAAAGGTGACGGTGAGATGAACTTTTTTTTATGTTTTGAAGGATAGATGAAAAGGATTTTGATTTGCTTTGATCCTAAGATGAAGCTAAGAGAGACTCTTTTTTTTCCTATACCTAGGTATTGAAGAGCATGCAGATGCTTCCTAGAGACATTTGTAACCAAAGAATGATCCAATTTGAACATGCATTTTTGGATTCTGAACCAAGGATTTTTGTTTTGGGATTTGAACTTTGTGAGGCTTCCACACACATGAGAATTCATTTTGGTTAGCTTTCCTTAATGTATTTATTTTACCAAAAACACTTTATTTGATTAAGTTTTCAAACTAAGATGTCCAATGTCTTAATTTCTTCGTATCCCACAAAGTACATTATGTGGAATTTTGATGAACTCAAGGCAAGATTTTACCTATTGTTTACTTTAGTAGAATAATCGAGATATAATCCAATGTTTAGAAACCTCTTAGGATGTGAATCCCAAGGAAAATCAATAACATATGGATTGGATCAATTGTATTTTTCTCCAAAAGGGTTTGAAATTTGGATGATGATGTTAAGTGCTTGTTTTCAAGATGTTTTCGATCAAGCAATGCATTTTGTAACCCAAGAATAAGTACAATCCTATAGATATGTAAGACAATATTTGTTGGATTCCCACTTGGACAAGTCTAGCTACGCTTATCTTTAGTGAATGGTTAGATGATTGACCCCACTGGCTCCCCTCCATGGCTCATTATCGTCACTTAGGGTAGCGAAGCATCAACACCCATGAAACTCCCATGGCATGTTTTCCATTTCTACTAAAAGACCATAAAAGTGTGGGGTGGCTTCAGAACGTCCGTTCTCACAGCAACAAATAGATTAAAGGATTTTGGAAAATTCTAGCAAATGGGTTTTAATATGGACTTCCCGTTTGTGGACATTGACCCATACGACAAGAGTCCCCTTTCGGATCCATCTTGTCATAATCAACCATGTGATATTGGAATTTACTCCAATATCCACATTTATATCCGGGTTGGAAATACTCTTGGATTTAGAGTGTTACCGGTTGAGTCATTCCCTTGGGTGAGTAATTTTTCCCCAAGGCAGGCCCTCTAGGATAAACAAAAGTCAATAAAGAACAATATTCATAACTTGATCAATCTTTGTTGGCAACAAAGAGAGAGAATATACACAATAATGCCCCCACTCACACTTGCATAAGATTTTGTTCATTTTTAAACCCAAATTGAAGTGTGCAGGTGATTTCTTTGTCTCCAACTAAAATCATGAAAAAGGCCTTTTTATTCTCAAGATCGCTATAAAGCGTGAGAGAAGTGCATACATCCTTTTTCAATGAGGTTAGTTAAAGTAATCCTTCACAAAAGTAGAGTGACACTTATTCTTTTTAAATCCATAAAGAAAAATGTGAGTTCCTTTTAAGCACCAAAAGAAAAGTGAGATATTTTATTCAATTTGTTAACCAAAGAAACAAACTCTAGTATGTTGTGCTCCTAATGTTTGTTTTAGCCTTTTGCAAGAAATGAAAAGATTATTTTTAAACCCAAATGAAATTAGTGCCCTAAGAATGAAGTGATAACAATTTCTTTAAAGTGTTAAGCAAACACTAAAGTGTTCAAAAACACTTTGATTTGATGAAACGTCCTCCTCATGCTTCTCCTTTCTTCATTTTTGATTTCCAACCTACAAGGGAGAAAAACTAGTCAAATTCTAGAAAATACAAAGATTGAAAAGCAGAAAACAGAAGACAAATTGATCATTAATCAAAAAGCACGTGCTAAATTTTAATTTCCACTTTTTACTCCCTACCAGTGACGTAACCTATGACTGCGTCGGAGTTTGATTTCTTAGCGGTGCCCTCATAGCACTGCTTACCAATTGGTGTCACTTTGTGTCGAGGTAATGAGCTCAACTGCGTTGCAATTTTTTTCCAGCGTCATAGTTTGGGTTTTTTTTTTTGAAAGCTCTTGTGAGTCAACCAGTCAAGTGGCAGAGTTTATGATTCAAATCTTTTGGTGGGATGAGTCCAGTGTCACACTTTTAGTTTCCCGTAGTGCTATATAGTGATGTTGAAGAAATAATGGTGCCAAAACAATGACGTCGAGCTCCCAACTAATTGGAATTTTTCTCTGTATGAACAAAAATGTAGAAATTCTAAGAAAAAGATGATAAAGAATGATATATAGCCCTCCTTCTAGTGCCAAAATTTTTGAACCCCAATCCTAGTACCTACAAAACAACAAGAGTACAAACAAGTTAAACAAGAGATTGCAAGATAAAACAAGGATTCCCCATGAAATCCATTTACAAACTTAAAATTAGGGAAATAAACAATAAAAACAATGAAAACAACAAAATAGATTGAATCCTAATTTAAATGTGAAAAATCATGATCCCATGGGGGAATTGGTTCCAATTTGATGTGAAAATTGGCCCTTTCCTAATTCCTGTGATGCAAGATTGATGTGTTGAAGAGATTTGATCCACTTTGTTGATGAAGAATGAGAACTCCAAGCCAAAATCTACAAAAAAACTAGCTAAGAACTCAATGGTGATGGATAGAAATGGCTAAATATTTTAGCATAATAAGTTTGCATAATTTGTGGATCCTCAAATGAGGATATGAGCTCTTTATTTATAGAATGAAAAGATGGATGAATGTCCAAATTTGAGCATTGTGGGACTAACATTCATCCAATGGCATGATGCCACTTGTCAATCTATGAATGGATGAGGGATGTGCAAGATTTGGGGATTGTGCCAATAAATACATATTTTTGAATTTCAAATTTGTTGAAATGACTTGCAAGAGGGAAGGGAAAATGCAATAAATTCCACTTGGATCAATGCAAAGGACATGTAAGATGAAGTTATTTCCTTGTTGGATGTACATGCTGACTTGAAATTTTTGAATTCAAATTTGGAGAATATTCCAAAAGATGCCTTGTGAGGAAAAAAAAGATTTAATAAATGAATTAAATCTATTTTCATGTGCAACTTGCAAAATCTAGAGGACGGGACATGATTTAGAATTAATTTAATCAAGGGTTAATTAATTTAATGAGAGAGGAATATGATAATAGGTTAGATGATGTGACCTACTTGATTCAAATTTATGGATTTATTTAAATCAAATAAAAGAGGAATATGATAAGAGATTAATTAAATAAGGATTTTGATTTATTTAATTAAAATATACGGTGTTAGATCAAATTAAATAAAGTTTTGATTTATTTAATTTAATGGATATAATTTAGATATTTAATCAAATAAAATTAATTATTTAATTTAATAGGGATAATTAGATCAAATGGATTGATTTAATTAACAAAAGGGATTGAATTAATTAGATAAAATGATTTATTCAATTAAAAGAGGAATATTGATGAATTTAATCATATAAGGAGATTTGATTAAATGGTTAGATCGAGGGATGATTTAGGATGAAACGATGTTTGTAGTCAAGATTAGATGCATAATATCAATCAGTATATTTTACATGTCTACAAATTGTACAAACAAGGTCATCTAATCATGATTTGAACATCAAGGGAAATATCACCCTAGTTATAATTAGGCTTTGAGCATGATCAATGAAGTCGTAATTAAGACCATTCAAAATCTTATAACAAGTAGAATATCAGATGAAAAGTACACTCTTTAATATAATTAATAGTAAGATCGTTCTTAATCTTGATTAACACATATCTATTACATGCCTAAGATCATGAAGACATCAAGTCATATGATTAAGTACTTGAAATTTTATTCATATAATCTATTTTATAACCATAATGATTTTATTATACAAAATAGCCCATCTGAACCTCTTACATCTTTCTAGAAGAGAGCTACATAATCCTATGACATAGCTCCTTCTACCATTTTCATGTAATATACTTTAAGGAAATTAGATTAAACCTCCCAACTACTCAAAATGATTATATTTATTTAAGTGTATTTCCCCCCATTTCTCTTATTAAGTAATAGTAGCAAGCCATTTAATTACATTATTTTATTCATTAATGTTCAATTCATAAATACTAGCATCAATTTTAAGGAGCAAGGGCCTATATAATTTTTTCGTTTAACACCATAAAATGTCTTCTTAATTTACACATACATTCACATATTAGTGTTAAGAACATAGGGATATCAAGTGTTCCCTAATCTATCCAAGTGAACATATGAATTTCCTTATTCATATATGCTATAATATTTTTCTTATCCCTTGTCTCAAATATCAAAATATTGGATGCATAAAATGCTACATGACATTTCTCAAGACTTGTTCAGCCATTAACAAAAACTTGTTGTGAGGAGATGGAAGATAGGTTTATCATGGTTGCTTCATCGCAATTTAGTCTAAATACCATGCAATTTTTCTTTTGATTATTGTAAATTATATTTGTAGCTATTTCAACTATCATGATGAGATTCTTGATTATTTACCAATATGTATGAGCTACATAGGTACCCTTTTTAAACATTTTGTTCAGACTGTTCTATAGCATATAGAAATATGTATAGTCCAATTTAAGCAATGAATAAAAAGGAGAATGAAGTGGTAGTGTATAAAATAAACTACTTATCTTCTTGAAGACTTATCTTGCATATGTCGATGTAGTAAATCCATAGGTACCCCCATTTTTTGCAAATTTGTTCTCCGACTTTGAAAATTGAACTCTTGCATACACATAGGATACTATCAAGGGTTATGCATTTTGGTTCTATGATAAAAATAACTTGATAATGAGGGTGTGACATACTAGGAAGTCACCTCAACACCATTCCTAGTTTGCAGATTGCCTTCCCTAGATTTGTCATGACTCGACATGCCTCTTCTTCTTACTCATGTTCTCTAGTTTTATGGAGTGATGACCTCTAGAGTATGGCATCCAATGTATCCTAGTTCACATCAAAAATTATCCCATTCAACAATTTTACCCCTCCTTTAGGCTTCCATTTTTATTGTCATTCCTCTACATCGCCTTTCTCTAACTATTCTTCCTATTTTCCCACATTTTTCCTTCCCAAAATAGAACATATAAGCTAAATATTTGAGAAGGGTTGTAAATATCCTTCTCTCTACACACCATCCTTCATACATGGCTATGAATTTATCGTCTCTCTCATCCTAGACACATATGCAACTTAGTTCCCTTTCATTCTCATGCGATTCCTCCTCCCAAAACAAATATTGAATCTAAAATTAGAGAGGTCATGGGGTTTTAAGTCTAACCTCCCATTTCCCACGTGACACGCCATTTTACCCCTTTCATTTATCTACACCATGATTATTTGACTATGCAGATCCTTCAAAACACACCTACACCATGCCCATTTAATTTTTTTGTCAGCCTCCTTTGCTGAGTTGTTGATACTTGCAATCACTTTGGCATATTTCTTTTTATTATTTTCACCTACCCACTACCATCTCTTGAATTTTCTTAAGAATTTAATGGGTTCACATGCCACCTCCATTGCCAATCTCATCAAAATTAATAGGTGTGCATACTTTCACATTATTCCCATATTCGCACCATGTATCTTGTCCCTCTCAATTGTTTCTTTCAACACCTAGGTTGTCCTACATGGACATTGTAGACATGGATGTGATAGTAACCATATTGGGGTTTAATCAAATCCACTATGACCATAATCAAGAAATCTTTTTCATTTTTTTTCTCTCTTTTGGAAGGATTTCTTTTAAGTAATCCTAGAGGCTTGAGTTCTTTGATGAATTTAACACCAAATATTGTTAGGAAAGTGTGGACCAAAGATCTAAGTTATTTCTATGTTAATGTTATATTCTACCCTAGTGTGATGAATAATAAGGAGAATAAAAACATATGTGATAGATTAAATATTAGTGTGGTGGATTCTAACATAACTTATTAAATAATGTAAACATTCACAGACACCACTCATATCATATATATAATTCCAACAACCTTCATATATTCATTACCTCAATATGGAGATGTCTTCCTATATAAGACATAATCCTATATAATAAGGATTTTAATAGAATCACATAGGATCATCATCCATGGGAGAATGAAATAGTATCTAAGGAAAATTGAAAAATAACATGAAATGTTAAGCATATTATATAGAAATTCCAAGCATAATCATCCAAGTAAGAAATCACATTATAAAATGTGCTAATAAAATATTATTAAGACAAGCAGTAAAAGAAGTCCACATTCTCACATATAGGTTATGATAATTATATTATTTAGTTGGCTAGTTTTTGTTATATGTTATTGGTTATCATTCAATTTTAGGAAATTTTAATCTTAATATATATTTCACAATGACATAACATTGAAAAAATGTGTCAATAAGTTGTAACATGGGACCAATCTAAGGAAGCAAAATTCCCCAAGATTTGGTTAAGGTATATTATTTTTGAGTCAACCTTTGTCTATATCATTATTTAGTGTTACAACTTTTCATTTCTACTATTTACTCCATTATGACATGGCATTGGAAAATGTATATGGAATTATAAAAATCCCTCATTCTCAAGAATTGATTTTGTTAAAGTGTATTATTTAGTGAATTTATTTTATCATATATTATCTTTTGTTGTTAGTAGTTTTCATCCTATATATCTACTCCCACTAATATAAAGATTACCTTTAACTAAAAAAAAATCATTTCCTAATTGTGTTGTTTCTTACTTTTATCTTTTACATATTTTAAGATAAGAGAGAAACATGGATAATTGAGATCAGCTGGACCCTCCAAATTGCTAGATGTTGAACTTTGAGCATCTAAGAGAAAATTTGGGAATAATTGATGTT
>VDFB02353557.1:0-43188 GCA_007258455.2 Sequoia sempervirens
ACCTCCCTAAATAATAGGAGGTTGTTTTACTATTTGTTTGGCTATATATTAGCCATGTATTGAGTGAGAAATGTAGTAGAAGCACAATATTATTTTCTATGTTAAATTTCTTTGAATTCTTCTATTATTTTGCCTGAAATATCTGATAACAAATTCCCTTGGGTATCATTTTCCCTATCATCTTTCTTTTCCTCTATCATTTTTCTTACTTCTATATTTTATTTTGTAAATATATTTTTCTTTTCCTCATAGCTCCTTTCCTCTTTTTCCTATATCAAAAGGTTTATAAACCCTCTAGGTTTATGTTGCATGATAGTAAAAACCTCATTACCTCTCTACTAATTCCAATGGACTAGAAGATTTATCTCCCTTTTTCTCACATAGCATGCTAGAGATGAAAGTTGTAGCTACCAAAAATGGTTGTCATGATCTTTGGGAAATAAAAATATCACAACCAAGAATAGGAAACAAACCATCACAAAAATCTACATTCTAATTCACTATCCATTTTTTAAAATCTACTTAAAGTCCTTGAATTTGATTAGTTGCCTTTGGCAACATTCCATCAATATATGTTTTATTGGAAAAAGATAAAATTAATTAATTACATCCCCACTCCAAATTATATAATCTTAGATAAATTTTCAAGTTGGCATGATAAATTTAATCAATACTTAAACTAGCAAATAAAACA
The DNA here is from genome assembly GCA_007258455.2 of Sequoia sempervirens. Classification (NCBI taxonomy): domain Eukaryota; kingdom Viridiplantae; phylum Streptophyta; class Pinopsida; order Cupressales; family Cupressaceae; genus Sequoia; species Sequoia sempervirens. The sequence goes on from VDFB02353557.1 coordinate 695, forward strand.
AATAGTCATTGATGCCTCATGCAAATCAACACTTACAAGTCCCTATAGCTACAAGCACATAATTCACCTTTTCCTACCATGTAGCAATTTAAAACATCCCTATGACATCTTGGTTTGAGAATAAGACGATGTCCAAATAATTCCTTAACAGTAGTAGGGATAATAGATATAAAGACAAGTCAAAAGCTTTTGTAGCAATAATTTAATATGCATTTTTTCTAATAGGATTTACAAAATCCCTATAGTATTCTTTAAAAGCTAGTTGATGAAGTCGCAAAATAAAAAACAAACAAAAAATGAACCAAAAAAATAAAAATACTACTTGTAAATATTTTTTTTGATGAAGAATTGCCTATGGGCCCTTGGATGTTCATGTATCAAACATGTGAGGTTATGTTTTTTTTTAGCATAGACTCACAAAATGGAGTTGAATGGTAGAACCACCCCTCTAGATTGTGAACAATCTCGAATACACTCCATCACTATCAAAGGTGCATTGAAAACTATCTTCCTTTTCCTCTTCTAGAATTTAAATAAGAAAATTACCATCTCCCTCTACCAAGTTTAGTATTTTCTCTTTCTCCTTTTCATGGACGTTTATCCATAATATCTTGACCTCCTCCACCAAATGCATCTCCACCCAACACTTCTATTCTCCTTCTCTTACCTTGTTGGATTTAATTCACCATTAACTATCCAGCTCCACCCAATGTTTATTTCCTCCTCTTAGCTTGTGGTATTTAATCGACCACAATTTGTTCTCCCCCACCAAAATAATTTCTCTATTCTCCTCCTACATCCTTATTTCATTCACTAATTATTCCATTTCTTTAGAGAGACTTGCTACTTCAACCTCTTTCTTTTATTATTCTTTATTTTAACTATAATAATATCTTCATGTGCAGAATCACACAAATCAATCAACTCATAAATCCTCTTCATATCTTGTTAAAAAAATGATCTTCATTAGATCTAAGATCCACTATAGGGTCTTCATTGACTAATATCTCCAAAGGAACTTTTGTAATAACACTCTTACCTTTTGCAATACTTTTTGAACTTCCTTCACCATTTTCTCTTCTATATTATCCTCAAGAAAGAGGACATTTTTTTAGCTCTCTCTAGCATCCATGTCATCTCTAGTTTCCCTTATGTTCTTTTTCTTCCTTTTATTTTTTATTTTGTAAAAAATTCTTTTATATTTGCTAATGGAATAATTTAATCTCCTTTCCTCATCTTTGTGCTTTAGAATCTTTAAAACCCCTCTAGATTTATGTTGCATAATAGCAGCAAACTCATGAGCTCTTTGTTGATTCTAATGGCTTAGAAAATTTCCCTCCATTTCTCTCATGCAACTGGCTAGAAATGAATTTCATTGCCACCAAAAATGCTTGACATAGCCTTTGGAATATGAAAAGATCATGGCCAAGAATAGGAAAAAAACCATCACAATAATTTGAATTCTTATTCATTATCTAAGTTTAGAGAGTTTTCCAAAATCATTGGAGTTTGATTAGTTTCCCTAAATACAACTAGGTGCACTCATCTGCATAATATTTATGAAGTTGGCTTACAATGGCTATAAAAGTCATTACCATTAGATAAAATTAAATTTTAAAAGAAAAGTTTCAAATCTACACATATAGAAGTGATCTAAATCAAGTTTGCACCTATGGATCTCATCCAAGGAGGTGAGTAGTTTGTCTCAAGATTAAGAATTTAAATATGGGGATATATGATGTAATGAGACATTTTCATGTATAATTGTGCCACTCGTAAGTTGATTATTTCAATTACAATGTTCTAATCAAAGAGGGCATTAAATATAAGGGAAAGGGGCATTGAATGTAATTTTCACTATTATAGATGTAAAAAAGATTCCATTATTAACCCCAAGAAAGATTAAAAATATATTTGCAATCAGTAAATATATATCATGTTAGTTCCTCTTCATGGACTCATAGTTCAAAAAAAGGGTAGAGATAAATTTACAATTTAGTTTTTATATTTACCCAATTTCCTATCCCTTAGTCTAAACCTTAAATCCATTCCTTCTCTTACCTTTAATAGATTAGTAGAATCAAAATCCATAATCATCTAATATTTATTTATTTTTGTTTTTATTTTTATAATCAAATACCTATTATAAATTAATGTGCTAACATATCACTTATCTAGTGATGCCCTTAATTATAAACATCAAAAATATATTCCTTCTTAATTTTCCTTATCATTATTTTTTAGAAAAAATAATCAAAGTATTTTTATTCTATTCAATAATTTTCAGATTGGATAAATTTACCTCTTTTAGAAGACTTGTTGTTTTGTAGCATTCCATTGTTTTTGATAAGGTAAGCAACATTTACAGGGTGTTGTACCCTTTGCACAATGAGCCATAGGGGCCAAAAAGGACAAGTATGGTTTTGAAAGGACCAAAAACCTTTTACAAAGCTAAGACATCACTGACACAACAAAAAACCAACACCAACAGAAACACTGCAACACACAACAGAAACACCAACAACACCTGGTCACCAGATAACTAGGCAAGGAAGGACACTCAGAACCAACAGTAGTCCCAAGACAAAGACAAAAAAAACAACCCAAACTTGGCACTTGAACTAGAAGCAACTGAAACTTAGGGCAAGCAACAACCCTAAGCAACCTACAACACAACAAGCCCTAAGGTCTTGCCAGAAACTAACCAAGCCACAAACCACCTGCAACAACTGGACTACAACAAAACTACTACTCAATACTGAGCCAGCCATATTCCCACCAAAGGAGGGGTAAGAATCACCCATAGCAACACATAAATGAACTTCAAAATGTGTCAACCCAAGCACAACAGTAGTTGAATCAAAGCAAACCCACCCCACACCAGTCTCTCAGCCATAGATAAAGAACAAAGTTGAAACAAGAGAAGCAACAACCAACATGCAACACCAACCCACCTGCAGAACCAACACAAACTCCACCTCAATAGGAGATGGCTCCCTTCTAAAGGAGCAGACAAGATGAAAACCATCTAGACTAGGGCCACCACTCTCCCACTCAAACAGGTTCCACCTTGATAGGAACTCATAAGAAGGGAAAGAACTCTCCACTATCTCAACAACAACCAACTCCACCTCAAAAGGAGAGGGCTCCCTCTCAATAGAAGTAGACTTCACCTCAAAAGAATCTAGTTGAAGAACATGGAAGAGAACAGTGATAGAAGAAAGGAAGGCCATCACATATGTTGGCAACATAGGCAGCAGAGAAGGCATCCCATCCGACAACTTAAAAATCCCACCCATATGGGCCAAACAAATAAGGCCCAAGGAAACCACCCAAGTAAAACCAACAAGCTTTAACCAGAGAACATCCTTAGGAGACCACAAGTCCCCACCAATCCCTATGAAAGGGCCAGAACTAGAGGCCAGTAACAGAAACCCTAAAGCTCGCAAACACTTGGCAGAGCACACAAACAGAAACACCCTACCCCAACCACACCTCACAACAAGCAAAGGGCCATCGAACTGAACCATATCACCAATAGGGGACCCGCACAAAAGAGGGTACAAGAGGTCTAAAACACCACCTTCACCTTCACTGAGCACAGTAACAACCCACAACAACACCAACGTTGCACGAGAGAACCTAGATCCAAAACCCAAGCCAACAACACAAAGGAGCGCCAAAATGGAACCCAGAACCATGGCACACTGGCAACAAACACAACACGTCAGCCAAAGGAAGGCAAGGACAACACCACAACCTAACCACTAGCGTAAGAAACAAATCCCAAACCGCACCACCTTCACCGCAAACTCCTCAACAGACCACTAGTAAGGAGGGAGAAGAATAGGACACAAGAGGAGAAAAGCAACTTCCCCAAACTTCCAAAACAAGAGGATGAGAATATCATCCCCCGTCTCCACACCCAACACCTTATTTCCAACATAATAGGCTAGAGGACCACAATAGAGAAGGGGAGAAACCCACTGCAACAAAGCAACGACCCCCACCACAATAGAAGACACACTGCTTTCATCGGCAAAAATAGGGCACTACAAAGAACCAGCAGGCCAACAAGCCATCGACACCACCCAACAAGGTGCATCCCAAAATGCATAGCCTAGCCACCAAAACCCTAACTGCACTAGAGGGAGAGAATCACCAACGTCAGGGAAAACAATGCATGAAGGAAGAAGAAGCAGAGAAATGACACTCATAGGAGGGTCGTCCTTAGCTAAAACAACACCACAAAGGAAATCCAACAAAGGAAGCCTAATATCTTCAACAACCATCACAAAGCCAAATCTAGGCCTGCGTCCATCCTCAACAATCGAGCGAGTCACAAAAGGCTCCAGACGCAGTCTGCCTCTAGCCACAAAACCCAGCCACTCAAGCCCATGTCACACAAGAGGGGGAGGCTTGCCAACCACAAACACCAAAGCTTCATCATCGTCTAGATCTGCATCTCCACTCTCAAAAACCTCTTTATAATCATTAACTAAAAAACTATAGTAAAAAAAGGCTGTGTTGTTGCGAAGTTCCTGCCAAATGCTAGGATGGTTTTGATCTTTGATCTATAGACAAATTGAGAGCAACATTGGTCCAATCGAATTGGAGTCAAGCATGGAACCATTTATTTTTAAATTATTTATTTTGTACAAGGGGTACCCTTAAGAAAGGTGTATGGGTATTTATATTTTTCCTATTTAAACATATTTTTGTGTAAACTATGTTATAAACATGTGTATTTATGGTTTGCAAAGATTCATGCCATAGAGTTCACAAGTTGTACTATAATTTTAACCATCTCATTGAGGAGTGAAAAAGTTTCTTTAATTGGTTTATCATCTTCTAGTAGTTGTGAGTATTTTCCTCTCGAAAGTGTGTGATGTTATTGTAGGAGCATGTGCCCATATAGTCTCAAGAGTAGATATGTATTAGCCCCATAGTTATTGCAAACCATGAGGATTGTGAGAAGCTATTATCAAGTCGCATAGTTTAATCAATAACACAAGTATCAATTTTATAAAATCGTCAATGGTTCCTAGTTTACTCTATTATTAGAAATGGCTCTGCATCTTGATCTATTAGGGTTGATGAATCAATTGCTTCCAAAGGTAGAATTTCAAATATGTGTGCGGTCTTTAATAATAAGGACAAAGTATTGATTGTGGTGACAACCAATACTTATATCAAATGCAAAAGTGTGTTTTAACAAATGCATTCTCTATGTCATGATCTTCATTAGAATTGAATGTGAAGCATATAGTTAAAGTCCATAACTACACCCAACCTATTTTACAAATTAGATATGCTCTCTTATGACCATTTCATACTTCATCCTAGAGTGCAATGTGAAGAATAGTATCTAGTTCAAACTATTTTCAAGTTTTAGAATTGTTTGTAAAAATCTTCAAACACGTATACCACGTTGCAATTTATTGTTCTCTACATATTTCTCTCTTATGTTTTATATTAGATAGTTGGTCAATTGAAGATGTTAAAGTGATTCCACTAGAAAAGAACTATTATAAATATCTTATGATGAAAGATTACTTAAACTTTCATAATTTATATATTCAAATTATATAAATGCACAAATAAGTTATTAAAATTTCTTAAATATATTAAAGTAAATATTCTATTTTTATTAAATCAAGTGTAATCTTATTTCTATGAGGAGGAGGCCCCTCACTTGTGATTTGATTTCCCGCTAGGGTAAATTCTTGCAATAATATAAAATTCACCTCATATATATATATATATAAAGATTAATTCTATAATTTGATCTTTGATTAGAAAAGTATTAATAACACATAGAAGTCTTCTATTTATAATTTCAATTTTTATATTTAATTATTATTATATTTGTAAAAAAATATTTATTACTACATATTATATTTTAAAAGTTTTCTTTAAAATTTCTTTTTTTTAAAATGGAAATAATTTTAATGACATATAAGGAAATTATTTGTTTATTATTTTTATTCCTATACCTTCTATTATATATTAAATTGTTCGTTGGCTTCTTCAAATACTCTATTGGAATATATTTATTTTCATCTACCTCTATTTAGGGGAAATCTTTTTTAAAAGTTATTTTTCTTTGTTGTTTGAGTCAAAATCTTTTCTATTCAAGTTTTTCATCTAACATGTGCTTGCCATTAAATCTCACAAAATTAATAGTTCTCACAAAAAAATTCAAATTTATTTAATAATCAAACATTTTAATGATAAAAATTTCTAACTAGTTTTTAAAAATTGATGTCTTAATTATTTTTACCTTACTAATTCTTTGATATACATTTTAGATAATACACATACTTATACCAACATAATTCTTGTTACAACTCTAAAAATATTGATTTATCTATTAAGAAAGTGCCTTCACATTCTTTGTTTTTCCTATTTTCTTATAACATATCTTTAAATATACACAACCACACTATATAATTCAAATTTTCTTATCTAATTATTAATACTATATATAATAAAAAATAATTAAAAAAATTTTAAAAGTAAAATAATTTTATATTTGAAACTAATTTTAAAAAGTTGTACCAACTAGATACAACTCATCTCTATAAAAATATATTATTTGATAGACTAATTTTAATTGGAGGCCAACAATCAACTCATTGCTGTATTAGAAAAGGATTGCAGCCATAGCGTAACTTCTAGGATTGCAGCCATAGCGTAACTTCTAGAAAAACACATATTACCAGTGATTAATGTTTGTTCCAACAACCAATCAACATTCAACTTTTCTCACCATTCGTTTTATATTTCTTACTTGCATCAGTAAAGCTGCACATTTTTAACTGAAAATATTGGTTAAAATCATTTTGCTTTTGGATTGGAGATGGATTTGAGTCTGCAGATTGTTAGAAGCTCTGCAGATGTTACGAGGCAAGAGAGCACGTAAGTTCCTTTGGGGTCATCAAAACAGGGTTGTTGTAGATAGTCAGACTCTACACTTACGAGGCAGAGAAAAGATGTGACACGTGTTCAAGAGGTGTCACTGGGCTTGGAAAGCCACGTCCCAATGAAAAGTCTAAGTTACATTTGTTGTAGAATGCCCTTGTTTTCTCACTTATGTTTTCCTTTGTTTTTTCCACGTTCTGCATATAATCAATTCTCACTGCGGTGTTTGTTGCATAGTGCAATCAAAAACCATGGGGGGAGGAGTTGTTATGCGTAGTATCAGCAGAGTAATTGGTGTGGGAGGCACTGCAAGTGGGCGTGTTGGAGTTGGGGCGGCCGTTAGCTCCCCTGCACCAAAAATGAGGATTTCTTCTTTGTATACAATGGTTGATGACCAGGAATTTGCAGAAGAGGAAAGATTTCAAGCCCACTCACATGCCCTCCTAGATGACCATCACTATGTTCATGATTGTCTCATCTTCGGATTAGTGTCAACTCATCAAGAAGTGCTTGAAGCCACATCAGATTTGCAGGATGCAATTAAACAATAAGTTGGTCTACCCCTTTTCTCAATTCATTCATTAGGGGCTAGATTTTTCTGGGCTGTGTGCTGGGGATTTTCTGTTCAACTTGCTAAAATTTAATAACAGCAGAGAAACGAAAGAAAAGATTGCAGAAAATAAAATGAAAAAAACAAGATCACACAAACAATAACACAATATTTTTATAGTGGTTCATCTTATAGACTACATCCACTTTCATCAAGGAATCTTCTTATTAATTCTCAATACAATACATAATATTCAAGCATCAGCAACTTTATAATTCAGTCTCATCTCCAAAATGGAAAAATCCATCAAAACGGTCAACTTCTAAATTAGCGAATACATACAAAAGGACATCCGTTTCGAGTGTGAGAGAAACTGCAATCATAATTAGAATATTTGGGCTTCACTGAACCCAACAATCTCCCACTTGAAAACCAAATATTGCTTGAGATAGCTGCTCATCGATATCCCCCACCGTAGGCATTTAGATCACAACTAGACCTTGAGAAGATTTTAATTTTACCATACTCTATTCCAGCACACTCCGAATGAATCTTCTCCAAATCAAATCGGATTTAATAACACTTAGCAACATAACATCTTCAACCTCAAAACTAAAAACAATCCCTACTTCACATAGCCAATCCTCAGTTCTCGCAAAACAACCCCCTTACTCATAGCAATCAACATCCTTTGTGCCTGCTGGAGCATCAAAATGACAGTTTGAATATCTCGTTCCAAAGAATAGAACTCTGCCATACCACCTACATAACCTGCAACTGCACCATATAGAGGTGTTGCACCATAAGGAGAATATCCACCATTTGCTAGAGGTGGGCGGACTCCATATGCCCTTCTTGTATTTCCTGCAGATAGTTCCTGGGGGAATGGTCCACTTCAACTCCATTGTACTGATACTCTCTCTGCCAGAAATCATTAAATCCTTTGACCGATACAATTCAAACCCCCTTTCATCAACTAGAGCCCGAAATCTTCTTGTGCCCCAGTTATCCACCTCATCTGCCCTTGTGGAAGCGAAAATATAAAGAACCTTAGTAGTTGCCCCAGACCAGGCCATGACAGTCTTCTTGAATGCCTCCAAGGTCCTTGATGCACGAGCTCTTGCATCATCCAAATCAGAGGCATTCTTCATTTCTACAACCAAAAATTCGGCCCACTCCACTCCATCGGTAGGGAAACTAGATTTACCATTTAACTGACCAAACTTTAAATTATTAGAGTTCCCATCATTATTCGATATCCTTCACCAACTTCTTGGACTCCTTGGCAACGCGCGCCTTGGCATCCAAAACAACTTGAGGAATACAAGCGAGCCTCTCCTTTGTAACCATATCGTTGCCCCTTGACTCAAACGCTTGGTCAACGATTTCATGAGGAAACGCAGCCTCATCTTCATCATCCGCAAACTCACTGTGATTTCCCTTCATAGTGTCGGCATTAACATTAACATTTTGTTGCCTCAACTCAGCAATGAAAATCTATTCCAAAAATCCTACTTCGCAAATACTCTCAGGGGGAGATGTTTGGTCCAAAAGCCCTACTTCAACTTATTTGAAACATCTTCAACAACCGACTGTGTGATCGAAAGTGAGTGTTCCAGCCTATCCATGCACTCCGATTCAGCTGAATCAACTTGCTCAACATGCAAAAATCCACTTGGTCCGTTGGTGTGCCCTACCAGGGCAAAAGAAATGACCTAGATTCTGGCTTGGAATTTTTCTTTAATCTGTTCTTTAAAGCTCCCATTGTCCTCACTTGTGTGCCATTTCAGAAAATCATCCAGTGACAACGAGGTGGGAATGCCAGTCAAAACAAAATCCTCAAGTGAAGACTCCAAGGGAAGATTTGGGTTAGGGTTTAAGCTCGAATCCTTGCCACTCTCACTAGCCGGCAACACAGAGCTCAACACATCACTATCCACAACTCAATTGTCTTTTGCAATGGACTCACTGCTGCCTTCTTCCTCGGAGCTCTCTATACCATTCACCTGGGATTTCTCCTCTTTCCATGCAAACACAGATGCACTAGTGTCAAGAGGGAGATCAACATCTAACTCAAAGAGTGGATTATTATAAACCATTTCTGCCTCAGACTCGAATAATGGATTATCATAAACCATTTCTGCCTCTCGATTCTCGGCCTCTTCCTCAGGTTTATCTTCACTCGCTTGGTTACAGGCTGCATCCTCCTCTCTAGCTGAATCCTTCTCATTTTTCTAGCCATCCGACCAATGAACACGACGCCTTGTTTCAAGTTGCAATTGCACATTACTTTCTACCGAATCTAAACTACCAAGAAGTTCTTCAATAATAGAATCAACTTCATCATTTAATTCATCCAAAAACATTTGATGAATAGCTCCCACTTCATCATGACTCTCTCCAGAGCCACACAACCAAGACATAAGAGCTTTAACCCAATCATCCCAGTTGGGATTCTCATCCATATCTACTTCATCTACAACTCCAGAATCAAACACCCAATTGTTTTCCATCTATGCTCAATACTTCTCCATGGCTCTGATACCAAATGCTGAAATTTAATAACAATAGAGAAACAAAAGAAAAGATTGCAGAAAATAAAATGAAAAAAACAAGATCACACAAACAATAACACAAGATTTTTATAGTGGTTCGTCTTATAGACTACATCCACTTTCAATTGGGGATTCTTCTTATTAATTCTCAATACAATACATAATATTTAAGCAGCAGCAACTTTATAATTCAGTCTCATCTCCAAAATGGAAAAATCCATCAAAACGGTCAACTTCTAAATTGACGAATACATGCAAAAGGACATCCGTTTCGAGTGTGAGAGAAACTGCAGTCATAATTAGAATATTTGGGCTTCACTGAACCCAACACAACTGACCTTTGCACTTGAACTATTAAGCTTTGGTTAGAATTTGAACCTTTAGCCTCACTGGATCAAAGCAATAAAACTTTGCCTACGGCATAGATATATCCATAATACTCTTTACATATGATAATAATTTGATGGCTATTGCAGAAAATTCTATAAGAACTAGTTAGAATGTTGTATGTATCATGTAGAATCTCGGTTTTTATCAAGCAATTATTATTTCTCCATGGCATAAATCCTAAATTTCACCTTGGAAGATATTTAATCCTTAAAGTGATGGAGCTTTTGCCAGTTTTTAACATCTTTCATAAATTCTCCATACAATTGGCATACTGGTATGGTTGGTATGGCTAGAAAATCACTTTGAATCAGATTCCCTCTGTGTTATTGTGATTTGGTAGTATAAGGTACAGTTTTTGTTGCCAAATATCACAAAAATGTGGAAAAATTTGTTGGTAATCCTTTTTTGTTCATTATAGATTGGCTCTAACTATGTTCAGGATAGCCGAAATCTCACGTTCAGCAATAGATTCAATGTATTGTCCATTTCCATTATCTGTTACCTTCTGAAACGAGTACGAGGGTACTGCATCACACTTAGATCCTGTCAATATAGAAGCACCAGCAAATAACTGCAACCTACCTTTGTGTTATCTGCATCTCCACCTCCCTACTTATCAGTGTGAAAGGATAAATGTCCTGATGCTTATAAATCTTCAGATACCAAGTTACCTCAATCTGCCGACAGCCTTTGTCAAACCCCATCACTTATGACTAATTGTTGATCCTTCACAGATCAAAAACCTAATAATATCACATAATACAAAAATCACAGTGTCGTGAGAGACTCAAAGGATTCATTAAATAATGTTTCAAGTCATTCAAGGAATCTGACAAAATCATTGTCTAGGAGGTCTAGATCTTCTTGTATAATTTTATTTTTTCTTTTAAAATTATTATATTTAATAAAAGTTTATAAATGTTTGTATTTATTGATCTACATATATTTAAGATTATTGAGGAATGCCTTATGTAGTTTTAGGACTTTATGATCCCAAACTCACTTATCAATGCCTTGTGGGGTAAGAGAGCTTCAAAAATATTCAAGACTAATAAATGTTTCTGGGGGTTTGAGGACATCTGACAATCAATCTAGTGGGGATTCAAGAATCTTCTCTAGTTGAGGCTACACGCACAGATGATTTTTCATATATTCATGCTTGAGGACATGGTGCCTTATTTGGATGACTTCATTAAACCCTTAACTAATAATATTTTCTGAGAAAGTATAATATTTTCTGAGAAAGTACTACAGTAATAATTAATAAATACAGGAGAATGACCCCCAAAAAATACAACAATAAAAATTACAACAAATTCTTTAACGTTGATGACAATTGATAATCAGATTTCTCTAGTCAATAGATTGAAGTTCTTATCATTGCTTTCAAAAAAGTCAAATGTCAACAAGAAAGCAATTAAAATTTAAAATATTGATTTCAGATTGTGTAGCAATCACAGCAGATCTAAGCGTATTCTGTTCACAGTTCACACTCATTGTGACTACAGAATTTTCTACAGTCAAGTTTCAACCAACCACTGGTACATGATTCTATTCTGATATTTTTGCTTTTGGTTTCAATGTCTGAGCAAACTATTTTCTAATTTGTAATAGTTCAACACAGAAGGAAGACTCACCATCAATGGAATAATTTGACAAAAGTAATCTGATAAGTATGGATCCTGGTTAGGGCCAGATCTGCTGTGAGCATTCTGAACCAATATTAAAGATCAATAGCATCACAGAAAGTTGCTGTTAGTGTATTGAGTGTCAAAGCATCTGAACTGGGCCTACAATGAATAATGATACTTTTAGTGGGTCTACCAGGCCTCTTGGCCACACGCAGACTTTGGTGATTTCTGCACCTTTGTGTTGGTTATGCAATCCATGGTTGTCTGTAGCTAGTGAAATGCACCAATAATTATCATGGTTTTCTGTAGAAATTTACTCTTCATTTTGTTGTGAGAATTGTCTTCTGAAAGAGAACTCGGGCAGCATCCTCAAATAGTACGAGATTGAACGTCTTTAGATAGAGTTATTGGAATTGAATATTTTGGAAAATTATATAGGATTATAGTCTATACATTCTTAAATAGCACAGATTCACATGATATCTTCTACGTTTATCATATCAGGAGGATTAGGCTGCCCATTGCATAAGAACTCTGGTTGTTACTTTTTCTTTTAAAGTTCCAGGTTATTAATTTTTTGGGTTCTTAGGGTATAGCATTTTAAATCCGTTTTAATGTTCATCTTCTTCAGAGTATAAGTTTGGGGGTATTCTCTGAGGATGCCCTATCTATCATGCAAATGTAACTTTGATGACTTCTCATCAACGATGAATCCTGGGCAATTCTGATAATACATAATGGAAGGACAACTCCTATTTGGTGGGGCAATTTTGAATGCTCCAGTTTTGGGAATGTATCTTTGAATCGTACAAATGAACAAGCAGTTGCATGCCCATTGAACATTCCTGCTACTATGGTTATGTAATTGTGATTCTGTATAAGAAAAGCACGCTTCACAGACCAAAGATTCCAATATTGTTTCTTTTCTTAACCTTGATTTTTTCCTACCTTCTCATTCTTCCGCCCACTTTTTTGTAATATTTTACCTTTTAATGCCCACTCATTTTTTAATAAATCAAGTTACAGTTGAATGGATAAATCTGACTAATTGTTTTCTCAGGACTAATGCCTTATATGACATTGTCAGGTCATGGAAAAGGCAGCACCAGCACTTGTTGATCTAACAAAATTATCAAGTTTGGGAGACCATAAAAAGCTTGGGGAGTCAATAACAAATGTTCTTCTTCAGGATTGTATGTAATGTTTCCTTCTAGTTGACATCTCTCAGCACTTGAGATTAGCTTATTATGTGGCCCTCGTAGGCTAATATGGAGGATAGAGGGTCTTGTTGAGGCATGGCTTGGCTTCAGTAATCAGAATTATTCAATTTGGCTTTCGTTCAGGGTCTTTTGGACATCATTTGCTTGACTTACTATTTTTAGTAAGTGGAGACACACAGCGGAGCACCCCAGCTATTTTAGCAATATGGTCTAATCATATGCAGATTCAATCACTTATCAGCCGGCTTCAAACGGTTTGTCATTTGGACTTATATTGAGAGAGATATTAATATTTATTTGCCAAAATAAATATTTATTTAATTGAAGCTTATATTATAAAGTTATAATGTAATTTAATATTATAACTTAAGTGACTAATTGAAGGGGTCGACCATCATGAAGAAGGGGCCACTTTTTAATCAATTATTATAATTAAAAGGGTGTCCAAACTATTGAAAGATTAAAAGTGAAATTCAAGTTTTATTTAAATGATGTTTTTTGAAGGAAATCGACCCAATTGAGGAGATAAGTTTTATTTGTGAAAAACTCATTCATTATGCATATGAGAATCGATTTTAGCCATTTCCTTCTTCAGAGAACGAAGCCAAGGGTTTTAGTTTTCTTCTGCATTGGAGAACGAGCCATCTTCAATGTTTGCAGTTCAGAGGCTGTGAAATATCAGCTGATTTATTGCCTGCAGTTGAATAGCTTCATTTAGAAGTTATTACAAAGTTTATTGTGAAGTTATTATTCGGGGTTTGATTCAACAATTGTCCACAAAGAGTGATATTCTTGAGCGGTTGGTTTTGATATACATCTGGCACATTTCCCAAGGTGGTACGGATTTATGCATTGCTGGTTTAGGGCCGTACTTTTCAGCTTTAAGGCCGTACTTCTTCTACAAGCTTGGACGCCTTGCTTTTTGGTCTTCTTCCTTCACCAAATGGGACGCCTTGATCTCTGGGATAGTCTGCATCAATCTCGACGCTGGAGAAGGCTTTTTTAAGGCTTGCCGTACTCAATCTTCACCATTATTGGCGACTGCAATAACCAGGTTTTTTGAATAAATGTTATTGCTTTTTACTATGCATGTTGTCTGATCACAGCTGTAATCAGTTTGGAAGAACAATAAATAATTTGGCATCAATATATCAATTGGACTCCTTCATATTTAGCACTCCAATATTTTATTTAAATTTTGCAAGCATTCTCTTTCAAAATTGCAATTTATCTTATTTAGCAAAAACCACAAAAAAAAAAAAATCAAAACAAGCAAAAACAATCAGTTTCTGAAATTGTGAAAAAACGAGTTTCTACATTGTAATTAGTATCTCTTCCTACAATGCTCACTTCCCATGCAAAAGTACTACTAGATGAGTTGGCTAATATGCGGCAAAGACTGAAATGGGAGAAAACTATGCCTAAAGAAGATCTACACTTAAAACAAGCAGCAACACTTGTGGTAAAGCTTGAAGGGAATTCTCTTTTTTCCTCAGGAGATATTGCAGGTGCAGCCTCGAAGTACACTGAGGCACTGGCTCTGTGTCCCGTGAAGTCCAATAAAGAAAGATTGGTACTTTATAGCAACAAAGCGCAATGCTATCTCCTCTTGCAAGAACCTTTGTCAGCAATTAGTGATGCAACACATTCATCGTGTCTCCACAACCCTGTTAATTGTCATGCAAAGAGCTTGTGGAAGAGGGCCCAAGCTTACAATCTGCTGGGGTTGGCCAAAGAAAGCTTGCTAGATACTATATTGTTTATCAATGAATGTTCCCAGTCGACAGATGCTGATCTCTGCCTGAGGCAAAATAAGGTTCCCGACTATGCTGAACGTTTGGTGAAGAAACAGATGCATTCTGTGTGGTTGTTTAAAGAAGCAACATTGAAACATGGGTTCATTGTCATTCTGGCAGAGTTATTTATTTACATTGTTAAAAGAAATTTAGATTATAATTATCTTTAATCAGTGATCTCAAAATTAATGAGAGAAGTCCATATTTCAAAATTCATGGTGTACACTTTTATTTAATTTCACTTTCACTCTCTATGCATTTAGGATGTCTTCTAATGTGAAAACATTAGTTATTTCTCTCTATTTTTTAATTTTACTGCTTTTTTAGGTTCTTGATATTTACCCATTTTTTTCCAAAATAACATCCCAAGAAATTGAAAATATTTCTATCTTTCAGTACACTGAGAAATACCCAAGAAAGATATTTAGTTCTATAATTTTAAACAATACATTACGCTGCTGAGTCCATTCATGTGCCATTTTCTATAACAACTCTTTAAGTGGAGATGTTACTTTTGTATACATCTAATAAACTTTCTATAATAGCCTGGAAATCTTAATAATATCCACAAATCTTTTTGTCTTTGGAGGGGGGTGCTCAATGCCTGAATGCATTGACCATATTCTATTGATTACTGCTAGAGCATTTCTCACCCCATGTGGTACCATATTATACATAAAATATCTTCATTTTATAGCAAATGTAGTCTTAGGTTGATCTGCTTTTTGAATTTTTACTTGATGATATCTTGAGAAAACGTCAGTAAATTAGTAGATCTCATGGCTTAGTCACCATGCCCAAAACCTCTTTGAATGGCATAGGAAATGAATCATGCATGCATTCGATTCTCAGAAGTCATGCCTATTTTGTTTTGGATCACCATATGCACGATTTTTTTTAGTTCTTTTTTTATTTTGATTACGTTGATAAGGTTATTTTTTAAGTTTTATCTAGAATCTTTTTTTACTATGCTTTAATATACAGATGCTTTCTGCGTGGTTGTTTAAAGAAGCAACATTGAAACATGGGGGTGTTCATTATGATGGTGAAAGGGGTGAAGCATATGGCAGAGAGGGCAATGATTCTGAGTGGGAAACAGCTAGTGAGAGTAATATAGGAAATGAGGAAAGGGAAGAGACCAATGATGATGAGAGTGAGTTGCAAATTGAAGATGAAAGGAAAATGTAACATGAAAAGCCTCCATTTTTCAAACGTATTATGCTTTCATGATCTCCTATGTTCCAGTATTAAAATGTTAGTGTGCTCTTTTGCCTTCCAAATGAGAAAAATTGCTTTGGTAAAGCTACAAAACAATCATTTGCTAGTGAAATGAAATGCATATGCTGTGTTTGACAATAAGTTCATTATTTGAGGTTGTCTTTGTGGTATTTGAAAATTGAATTATTAATCGAAATTACAGCTGAGCATTAACTTGTGGATTTGGCATCCCTTCTTGTAACACGCAAATTGCATGTCTCCTTTCCAAGTCCACAAAATTGTAATCCTAACATTTCTAACATTTTTCCCTTCAATTTCTAACACTTTTCCAAGGCCAAAACTGTTCTGCCAGTTTTTGGCAGCAACTTCGCTGCTCCGCAGCCCTTTTTCTATAAAGTTGCGAATAAATAAATAGTAAGCATCCTACCATCATGAAAATTCCAGAGATAGCATTAAAAAACTTTTATATTTTACATTGGAGAGGTTTGAACATTGCACCTAATTTTTCATCATTCCTTTGCCTCATAATAATTTGTTTTCTTAAGTTGATTATGTTGAATATGATTAGAAACTTCACTTCAATATCCACATCTCTATCCGCAAGTGCAGACATAAAATTTGTCCAGTCATTTTGGTGAGCCTTAATAAAGCCTCAATGATTTCTAATTCCATGGGCTTCAAGGAGAAAGGAAGAATTGAAAATGGAGGCTGCACATCATGTCAGCCAACTTAGAGATTGTTTCTTCAGGGATTCAAAGTTCAAGTATCCTCAACAGTATAAATAATGGTATCTGATTTTCAAGCTTGAAAATACCAAAGGTATCTGGTTTTCTAGCTTGAAAATACCAAATTCTACGAATGGTTAAGGATGATGTTGACGGACGGCTCCATCTCATGATACTTCTGAATCCACTGATCTGTGGAAGTGTAAGAATTTCCCATTGAATTAGAAAACGAATGAAAAAATCAATTACTATACTGATGCATTTCATCAAGGACATGCATTGTGAATGAAAAGAGAGATGCCAATCGTTGAATTGAAAGAAACACATTGTACCTTTAAACCAATAAAATCTTCCATTGCTAATGCATAAATAATTACTTACAGCATACATTATTCAATAGAATAAATAATTTACAGCTATAATCCTTGCAGCATATATATTCAGAGATCAGTCATGGAGACACCAAAGTGGAGCCTATGCTCATAACACTCATCCTTGGGATAACAAGAGATATATGACTATCAACTAAGCACATAGAAAGAATATAAAAAAACGGATGCACAAGTCCTTCTAACTGTAGTACTTAATGTCTCTTCATATAAAAGGATAACACAAATTCGAGATCTTTATGGTCATGATCTCCAAAAAATACATAATGAAAAACATTGAGTAACAAGTGGTTAGATAATGTTTAACCTATATGATCATCACCTCCGTCAAGATGGAACTTCAGCTGATAACAAAGAACCAAAAATAAACAAAACAACTTTTAATGATGTATAAATTGAATGTCACACTTAAATGATATGGAATGTTCAAAGGGTTGGAAAAATAATAATGGAAATTACCAAAAGTCCAAGATTGAGTGGAATCAAGATTGGAAAAAATATATGGAAGCATTGCAGAGATTTATAAGAATTCAGAAAAACAAAAAAAAGGATGTGCAAAAGAGCACAAAAAGATTTATAAAACCTAAGACAAAATATTGAATTTCATCCTTTACTATTACATGTTGGTGAATCTAAATACCTATTTCTTTTATATTGGTGAACAGAATTAACACATGTTGTGAATTGAAAATTATGAACTCCAAAAGGCTTTAAAACACCAATAATTTTTGTAAATGGATCTTCTAATTTCATATAGAAGAATGCAAATTTCATTCTGTTATTTAAATATTTTGAGAGTTTTTGTTTCTAAAAATTTGCTTACCTATCTTTCCAATTCCATCCATTCTAGTCAAGGCATAAGAACAATTTTCCATTGAACTTTATGAAACACGTTTGCGGCATCTGCTAAAGCAAGCACACAATGCTTAGTATAAAAATCAAAACTGTTACAATGCTTAGTATAAAAATCAAAACTGTTACAGTGAGATTTTGCATACGCTCTTCTAAGAGAAAGATGGATTCAAATATTTTAAAAACCAAAAAACTAACTATTTGAAAGGAAAAAATTACCTACCCACATATAGACTGCAGTTTGCTTGCATCAATAATGTGACTGAATAGAGGCATTTATATTAGACCTATGATTATTTTTTTTTTAAATGCTAGAATAATCGATCTCTGGAGATTCAAGACTACTACCTAACTACAGATTAGAACCTTACAAGCACAGAGTCATGGATTGATTGAGTGTTTTAATGAATTCAAAGTCTATTCTATCCCAAGAGCCAAAAGACAAGTTGTAGATGCGTTAGTTGTTTCAACTAACAATTTGAAGCCTCTTGAAAGGGGGATAATGAAACATTTCCTGCTGACCTAGTCTCATGTCCAGCTAAGCTTGACAATGTCACAAGTTTCCAAATTTCCAATGACAAACAAAATTTTAGATTTGATGAACTCCTGAGAGGTCTTCAAAGCACAAACTATTGATGAAGATGAGCTTTTGGAAGTTCAAATGCTTGAATTAGATGGTGTTAGATTACTATATTTGAACACTAATTCTAAATGATATGATTTCTCTTGAAAATATATTCAAATCCTATGATGCAAACAGTAATTAATAGAAACCCTTGAAATCATCCATTGAACAATAAAATTCAAATCAGATGTCAAAAATATCCAGTGCTATATACTGAGTCGAGTGACAAACTTCAGAATTACCAGTAAAATGCACTCACCAACAAGCCAGTCCATGTCACTGTAACAAAAAATTCTGCTGCTTCCCCAATTGATGCTCAGGAGTGAAGGAATAACAACTTCCAAGTATGAACTGGCCACTATTAAGTGTTACGGTATGCAGGATCCAACCCTGTTTGGGCAATATAACCCCATGAGCTGGTGTGTTTAACTTCTGATGCGAGTTCCAAAATAGCAACAGACTCCCTTAGGATGTGGTGCGGTTGAGTGCAAACCTGTACCAAGCTGCTACCTCCCTTTTAGGGCTGTGGGTTTTCAACAAGCTATTGGTTGAAAATTCAAAATAGAAACAAACAATGTACAAACTTTCTCTGCAATTTCATTTTTAGTTAAGTTCTGTTTTCATTTGAATTACTCATTTTAATTAGGGTGGGGTCCCATGGAGGGGGGTTTCCTGAAAAATTTCAATGGGTGCTGCTGAGAAATTTTAGGAAGTTTTTAAAGGTGGTAATCCCATGAACTTAGTAGAGCAATTCCTCTTAAAATATTAAGCTCCATATTTTAAGGAAGTTGGTGGTCTCATCAACTTATTTACTGTGGAGTTCAGCTTAAAATTTAAGTTTCAGAATTTAAGGAAGCTTAAAAGTTGAGATGATTTACAAATGGCAAATAAAATTGCTAAACTGTAGGAGCAATCTCCAGCCCCACCCCATTTTCACCCCTCAAATCTGCAGTCCTAAAAGGTAGGAGCTGCTATTCTTCAGGAAAAGATTCCAAATAATCCTGTAGCAATTTTTTTATCAGTCCATGAGACCTCCTGTTCCTTAAAAATAGACCCTGAAGCCCCCCATGGGACCCCACCCTTAGTTATGGTTGATGCATCCTGCAGTGGCCCTTGATTCTTTTCTTGTATAGATGATAATTTGTGTGGCCTCTCTGATGATATTTGTTTATGTTCGTAGATAATTTAGAGGATGCCTCCTCTTGCATGTGGTTGGCCTTGCTCCCGGTTATGGATTGCATATGCAACAACCATTAGTTCTTGTGCACATGCTTTCTGGTCTTTTCATATATGCTCTAGAACTTACCATGAAACACAAGGGTAATCATTTCACAATTATTCTGCGCTAGATTGTTGTAATGGCTATCACCGAAAAGGGAGGGAAGAAGATCTGCAACTTTCTGAACAAACCAATTGCATTCACTCAACAGTCAACACTAGTCAGAATGGGAGAAAGGATAAAAAAATTAGCAGACGGATTGCAGGCTGGCCAAATTAGATGACAACTCATTTGTTTTTGATATTTCTACAAAGCACTATATGAAAGAATTTAAGCTCCTTGCACAAAAATTAATTGGTTGTAGGTTACAAGTGTATGACCCATGGAAATTAACTAGTTCTGGTAGTCTGCACCTGCCCTTCTCTACACCGAGCGAAATAGATTCCAAAACATTTTGATTCATTGAAGGTGGTTTATCAATATTTGGGGCTTTCAGTCCCACATAGAACAGCTGGAAAAATCATTTCTCCTCGTCCAATATGATATGTTGTGGGAAGCCTTGTAAGAGCTAGTAAGAAATTAGCTGCAAAGGAGGCGAGTGCAAGATCTATCTAATTGTTAAGTGAGGGTTCATCCACAACAGGATCTTCCCAACTTGCTTGTTATAAAACTTTCATTCGCCAAAATCTAAACGGGGTGATGTTTTACAATCATTTGAGGTTATCCCAGATTTCTTCAAGGATGTAGAGAGTTTAAAATTATATGTTACAATAATAGAGGGCAAGAAGGAGGGTCTTGGTCATATTAAGAACATCTAACTGGACAATAGCTCTGATTGTAAAAGATACATCATCGAAAATCATTAATGGAGCATGAACTTGTTTATAATTTGGGATACACATCCAAATTTCTGTTCACCCTTTTGGTCTTTCCACAAATATATCTCAAATCACAGTTTGCTACTTTCCAAAGGACAACTTTTAGGTTCTTAAATAAAATTACAGAGATAGCTGACAACATAGTTGATATCAGGCTTGGTGTAGGTAAAGTCTCAATTAGTTGGTAAAGGGTAACATTCATTTGAGGTGATCGATTATTGCCAGCAATCTTGTGTCCATGGGGTTGCCATAGGCATCTTTCATTCTAAATCTCTTGAGCAATGTCTTGGCATATTTCATTAAGAGAGAAATTTAAAGCTGAAGATCTCTCATGTGTAATGATTGCAATAATTGTTCAATATCACTCATTATTTCTCCAATCATCTATGCAGAACTCCCTATGATGACTAGATTGTTGAAATATTAAAGCAAAATCACAATCTCTCACCCTTGCTCTTTGAAGTAGAGATTTGGATCATATGGATTCATTAGGACATAGACACCCAATTTTTTAAAATTAAAACAGGACAACAGACAACACCTAACATCACACAAAGCTAATGTGCACTTAAAGACATTGCAAGTGTAAGGTCATAGTAAGCACACTGCCTCAATGGAGGTTTTATAGAAGGAGAAAACAAGTCAAGAGTAGTTCACCTACTATCGATCCCTGTTAAGTCTACCTATGAGGAAGGGAGGTAGTGAAACCCTCAAGACGAGATCAAATACCTCTACACTATGCCACTCTCACTAATGAAATATTTGTTTCATTTCATATGATGCTAAAATTACACAAATCCTACCTGGTTTAATATAATTATTTCACAGAAAAAAGTTTCTAAGAAAACAATTTTTTTCAATTTAATTATTTAATATCGTGGAAACTTGACGCACAGGCCATGTTTTCATACTAATGTCAAGCTTTACCACCAGGTTGTGCTCTATAACATAGAAGGGTTTCAGTTTATCCAGGACTTCCTACTCCTATTTGTAAATTTGCAAGCTAGGCGAGTGTACTTATTCTTTGTTGTATGCAAACTGTATGCAAACAGTTTATCCAGGATTTCCTACTCCTATTTTGGTTTTACAGAGACTTGTCTGTTTTCACAATGACAGTTTCAGAATCCAACTATGTCTATTTTTATATTTCCATTTTGTATAACATATTTAGAGAAAAGGTGTATAACATTAACTACTACTACAGAAAACCCGTGTTTATAGCTTGGACTTTGCATTAACTGAGTTCATTTTAAAATAAAACCTTCACAGACATCTACAACAGCAATAAAGTTAAATCATCACTAACTCTCTTTTACAAACTTTTCTGAAGAGTTAATTTCACAAACTAGATGCAAACCTAGACTAAACCAGGAGTTACTTTCAGCTTTACGCAGACTATGCCAGGAGTTCGTTGGAGAACCCCACACAGTAACATAAAATACCATTACATTTCATTGCAGCACCCTTTAGACCAACAAAAATCACAGCGGTTGAATCATTTTCAAGTTTTCATATGGGGAGAGATTGAGGACACCCTTTCTCTCACTCCCCTCACAAGCCACTCTCAAAATAATTCAAGAAATATTTAATGGAAATTCAATAAATAAACTACAACTCTTAACACATTTGTCCAACATATTCAACATGAAGCATAACAGAATACGAGAATTTATAGCTTCACGAAAAATGGACGAAGACCAGCAAGTGAACTCCTCTTCCTAAAAAAATGTGTTTTCTCTCCAAAAAAAAACAAGGAAGATTAACTAGAGCTTCAATCTCCTCATCTTCAAACGTGAACGTGACACTTGTAAAACCAACACTAAGCATGAGCACGCACATTGTGTGTGAAGACTCTTTGGAACCACCTTATTCATGATTAATAGTTTTAAATTTAATCACTTTTGTTTCTTCCCTTTTTTGAAATGTCTAAACTTTAGTTAAAGGTTGAACTTAATATCCTAAAGTGGCCCAACACAAGTCTTATAATTTGGGACTTCAAAATTAATAAAATATAATAGAAAAATCAATTAAAAACCATTTTAAAACTATTAAAATAATATCTTTCTATTTTTGACGTTAATGATCATCTCATTGATGTTTCTAACTTCGTCCTTTGTAAACGATTGTTTCTTTTAGAAACATCGTATTTTGTAATCTATTTAAGGAATATTCGTTCCTCTGATTAATGCACAACAACATCGATTCTGTAATATGGTATCAGAGCTCAGGAAAACAATTTTTTCCGAAAAATTAATAATTTCTTTTTGAGATTATTTTGTTTAAATTTTTCGGAATAATTGCTTTTGAAAATTTTATAATCCTGAAAAGTTTTCAGTGGAAATTTTTCGCAATTACTGGGTGCCCGAAATTCGAAAATCTGTGATTGACGATTTTCGTGGGTCTGCAAATCAAATTCCCGTGATCTTGTGGTTCATCTCCGGCTGCATTCAATGGAATTATTTTTTGTCTGCAGATTTGTTTTCAAAGCTTCAGGTCACGACCATTGCTGTGTATGGTCGCGTTTTTTTTTGCAATCTCGAAGCGCGCGACTGAAGATCTTGACGCCTTCCGTTTTTTGCCCGCGCGACCTGTTTGTGCCGTGCGCGAGGGTTTATCTCATCACAGCTTGCGATTTTCTGAAAACACGTCTCTGTTCATTCTTTGGACGTGTTTCTTCACACCTGGAGGTCGCGATTTTCAGTCTTTGGGCCGCGTTTTCTTGCCGGGCGCGATTTCTATAAGATTTTGGCTGCGTCCAGCTCTTTCGGCCGCGTTTTTTTTTCCAGTCACGGATCTCCTCTCTGTTTTGCCGTGTTTCCAGACGAATTTCTCCACTTTTTTTTGCAAGTTTCTGTAAATTTTCTGAAACTTTAATGGCGGCTAGGGCATTCTGACAAGTTGTCTAGGGTTTTGACCAGTTTTTTGAAGTCAGAAAATTTTTTCGATCACAGATTCTTGGTGGGTTTTTCGAGAGCTCAACTGGGTTGGTCTCCGAATTTTCTGGGTGCTTCGTTTTCCGTGCCTCGGTTTTTGTGCAGCTTCTGGCGGCTAGGGTTTCAAACCCTCTGTTTTTGAAGCCGACAATCGATGTTCTGGGTTTTTAAATATTTTTGGTCCCATAAAAGAAAAAAAAATCTGTCTTCTAGGTTTTTAAATATTTTTTGTCCCGTAAAAGAAAAAAAATCTGTCTTCTGGGTTCCGGGAGGGTTTATAATTTTGTCCTCAAAAATTACGAGTTTTTCTCCTGTATACCCTTGTCAGGGTTTCTGTCATTCAGAGGGCTCTCTGGTTTTTACCGTTTTTTCCGAAAAAATGATGATTTGTAATCTTGGGTTTGACGATTTTTTCCTCAAAAATCGTGGTTTGGTGCAGTCCATTTTTTGGTCGTAGCTAGGGCGAACATCTGCACATCTGGCTTCTTGCAGTCTGTTCTGGGGCGTCATGCTCATCTGCAGAAGATTGGAGGGTTTGCTGATTTTTCCTCAAAATCATAGTAGCTGTTCTCGGTATGTCTCTGGTTACAGGGAGGGACAGTTTTCCAACTTCAGGTTGGACGGTTGGTGTTGTTATTTCCAGAAGTTCTGCAGTTTCTGGGAGGGTTGGTGGCAGACTCATCTCAAGTGGCAGAGTCAGTGGCAGGCTCTTGTTTTTTGTTGCAGCAACGTTCTGAGAAGAAGGGGGCACCCTTCTCTGTTATCCCAGTAGTTAGAATGATGACCATTAAGGGAGGGTATTAAAATAATATCTTTCTATTTTTGACGTTAATGATCATCTCATTGATGTTTCTAACTTCGTCCTTTGTAAACGATTGTTTCTTTTAGAAACATCGTATTTTGTAATCTATTTAAGGAACATTCGTTCCTCTGATTAATGCACAACAACATCGATTCTGTAATAAAAACCTCCCAAAAGAAGTAAACATAAAATTAATATTGGCATACATCTTTTTCTATTACTCACCTTTCAATAACATATCAACATAAGTTACACAGACCAATTACAAAAGATTTCACACAAGAAAATATAATTTTCACATTATGAAAAATAATTTTTACATCATGAGACAAATTACACAAGATTGAAGACCTTAGCATCTCCATATAGGCTACGATCAAGCTCAACTAGTCATTCACATTAGGGGTTTCCAAATTACCTCTAAAATTTCTATTGGCCATGGAATTATCTCCACTCTTTATGCACCCATTATTATGTTTGTTATATAGTCAAAGCAACTTAACATGAGATCAACATAATAGATGAACATTAATAATTCAAATAATATCTTAATTACAATTTATTCATCATAAAGAACATCATTAACAAAATTCCATTTACACATCTCATATCTATCTTTTAGTCTATCTAATATGGATGTTTTCATTCATTATAATATAACTAATTTAATTGATTGTTTAAAATTCACATAATCCAAACATACATTTAGGACCTAAAGATCAAATACAAGATAACCTAGGTAATCATTGGCATTACAACATTAAAAGATTGAACCTTTCCAACTCAATTTCAATAACACAAAATTGGCATAATTCAAAGCACACTTTTGGGATATACGAATTGGATGATTTGACCAACTTTGAGTAAGATCTTTATCATCAACACTTGACCAATTTACACACCCCATACATTCATTTGATTAAATATATTTGCAACAATGGAACCCATCAATGAAGGAAATAAAATAACAATAGATGCATGGAAAGTAGGGCCTTATAAAGACACTCATCAATCTTAATGCACCAAGTTTGAGGAGCATGCATCAAACTGTAAAAGGTTTTCACAAGTCTGTCTAGTTTTTGCTATTTGCCAGATGTAATAACTAAAGAGCAAGTTGTACATTATTTGGTTCATAATTTTGGTGACTCAAGAGGATGGTGTATATTTTTTGGTTCATAACTTTGAATAACTCTACACATTAGAGACAAATCAACTTCCTCGAGAGACTTGCTACAAGTCTTTGGCCCAACATTAGACTTATCTATATTTGTATCTACCTTTGCAACCGTTATTGTGGTATAAAGGATGAGGATTTATGTTGAAATAGAGGGAGAAATTGATCCTTTGGAATCAAAGCCTCTCCTTACTCTTCTTCATCAAGTTCTTCATCTTCAAGTTTAGTAATTCTCAATGTTTGAGAATTGATAGGTGATGGTGAGGAAGAGGGTACTACAATCCTTTTCTTATAAAAAATCCATGGTAATGTATACTTTATTTTTCATTGTATCCATAAGTTGATATCCTTCAAATATGCACTATATCCAAGAAAAAAAATTCAAGGACTTACCATCAAAAAAAATTATTTCCACTTTAAGAACATGGATTTAATTCATACACCCTAACACTCTTAGATGTGAAATTAAGGGGTTTATTTAGTCTATGTTTCTTTAGGTTTGATATTTTCAAGCACTTTGGTGGATGTTTGATTCAACAAGTTCATAACTATATGAACTACTTCAATCTAGAATCTAATAGCCATATTTGTATCCTTTAACATATATCATTAGTACAACTATTCCTCTCTACAACACCATTTTATTGAGGCATGTGTCAATTTTTTTATCTCATTTTCTTACAAATAGTGTGAAAAATCCTTAATAATGAATTTCCCCTTGATCTAAGTGGAGGACTTTGAGAGAGTGATTAGAAGACCTTTCTATAAGGGCTCAAAAATACTTCAAATATCTCAAAATCTTGATATATGATTTAAGTCAAGAAATAGACCCACTGATGTAGAGCAGGGGTAGTCACAATCAAATTCAACTAATCAACACCTTTGAAGAGTCTTTGCACATCAATCAAGGTGTTTTCTTTCACAAATCAGCATCATTCCTAGTAGTACTTCAACAAGGCCTATTTGGGCATAACTCTTGGAGCAGACCTGGGAATCAAAATATGAACACATATTCAAATACCCTTTTGGATCATTCAAAATATAGCTCAAAATGGGTTATGGTTGCTTCGTAACAACTTGGTCAAAAATTGAATGTCTCGATTTGAACTAAGCCTAATTTGGTGTTTAGGCTTGTTTAGCACTAGTGCTTGACCTCAAAAAGGTTTTCCAAATCTTCCTTCACCTTTCCTTAGCTCTAACACGGTATTCACACATAAGCTAACATGCTCCAATTACCAGGCAACCCACCCTTGACTCTTTCAATGCTTTACACTACCTTTTCATGAGCTCTTAGGCCTGATACATGATGATATCAGACCTTCAAGCTGCTCCTGTATGTGCCAACTTGCAACCCAACCTCTACACACTTGAGGACTCAAATAACACATCAAGACCTTCCATTCCACTGAGTTTCATAATTTTTCACTGGTGGAATGGGAAGAAAATCATTTTATGGTGCTCATTGTTACCCTAAACTAGGGTTTTAGGGCAGTTGGAAAGAATATGCAATAACTTCCTAAATATGTAGTGAAATTAAATGAAACAAACTACAGAAGAAAGAAGATTCATCAACCCATCATCTCTAATTGGTTTCAAGTAACAACGAGTTCGTACAACACCGTACTAAGCAAAAGAATAGGAAAGAATATGTTGGAATTGCAGAAATTGAGATGCTTTATTGCTTCAAACTTCAAAAATCAATCAAAAACCTTCAAGATTGATAGAAAAAGGCTTCTTAAATATTTTCCAACTTTCCACATCAATTTCCAACCATTAGACTTCACCTTCCAATGTTACATTGCCTTTTTACAAAAAAGAAGAGTAAAAGTTGCATGTCACATTTAGCAACTTGACAAAAAATTTGCATGTTTTGTATTTTGATTCCAACCAAACACTAAGACCTCTAATTGGACCCCAAAAGACATGAAATGGTCTTCCTAGACCTTATTACATGAAATAATTTCAAGCAAAACCAAATGCCAATTTTGAACCTACTAAACCTAGGGTGCTCCCGTACCATACTCCCAAGGCAAAATCAGCTCAAGTCCCACTTGAGGACAAACCTACAATTGTATATCCATGCTTTACAATGTCTTCTTTAGTCATCCAAGAGGCATATTCCATTGGAATACCTCTCCATTTAACCAAGTATTGATAGTAGACCTTGTGCCTTGTTTTCTTGAGTTTCTTTGTATCCAAAATGCATTCTAACTCTAATGGCTTGCTTGGAGGAAGATCCTTGATCCAATCATCATCTGGAGTCGTTGCAATCATCATCTAGAGCTATTGATGAACCTGCAAGTGAACCTGTAACCACATCCCCTTTATAATGTTAAAGGTTAGAAACATTAAAAATAGGAGAAATGGCAACTCCGAGTGGAAGCTCTATTTCATAAGAATTGTCTCCAAAATTGTGCACCACCCTACATGGCCCTATCTTCTTCATATGGAGCTTAGAGTATTGTCCTTTAGGACATCTCTTCTTCCTCAAATGTTCCAATAAGTCTCCAACTTTGAAATGAAGTTCTCTTGTTTTTAGATCTGCACTTTGCTCATATTTGTCCATACTCTTTTGAAGATTATCACTAACCTGTTGGTGGATCTCCTGCATAGCCACATCAAACTCCTCTCCTTCAACACTTCTCCTTTCCATTCCACTGACATCCCTCAACTCAAGCACACGCCTAGACTACAATCCATAAACAATTTCAAAAGGGATTTTACCAACACTCCTATTCACAGAGTCATTGTATGCAAACTTAGCTTGAGAAAGAATCAGATGCCATTGTGTTGCATGCTCCTTGATTAGACATCTAAGAAGTTTTCCAATGCTTCTATTCACTACTACAATCTTCCCATCAGTTTGAGGGTGATAGGAAAAATTGAAACTCAAGTTAGTACCCAAGTTCTTCCACAAGGTTCACTAAAAATGACCCACAAACTTGCTATCCTAGTCTGAAATAATGCTAAGAGGTAAACCATGGATTCTCACCACCTCTTTAAAGAAGATACCTGCTATGTAAGAAGCATCATTAGTACTTTTGCAAGGTATAAAGTGAACCATCTTAGAAAAAATTTCTACAACAACATATATTGAATCAAACTCCCTTTGAGTTCTAGGTAGATCCATCACAAAGTGCATGTTGATTGATTCCCATGGCCTATTGGGAATTAGCAGTGGTTGATACAACCTAGCATTGGTGTTACTTCCTTTAGCTCTTTGGAAAATGGTACACTTCACAAATTTCCTCACATCAACTTGCATTCTATGCCAATAGCAGTGCCTCTTCAATTGTTCCAAAGTCTTATCTAGCCCAAAGTGACCTGAAAGGCTGCCACTATGCTTTTCTTTGATCAAGTTAGTCCTCATAGAACATTTAGGAATGCATAATTGAGCCCCTTTAAAGAGAAAACCATCTTGAATCAGAAAATCTAACCATTTCTCATCACTGGTACTACAAGGCTACAAGTGACTAGCATAGATGTCTTTGAAATCTTCATCATCAATGTACATACCTTTTAGGAATCAACTCCCACACTACACAACTAAATTTATTGCACCATAAAATCCCTCCTACTTAGTGTATCTGCCACTTTATTTGACTGTCCTTTCTTATGCTTTATGGTAAAAGTATAACCTTGAAAGTACTCAACCCATTTTACATGCCTATGGCTAAGTTTTTCTTGACTATTCAAAAATTGCAATGCATGACTATCAATAAACACTATAAATTCTTTAGGAAGCAAGCATTGTATTTGTTTCTTTAATGCTTGTACCATGGCATATATTTCAAGGTCATAAGAGGAATACCTTCTCTTGGCTTCATTCAACTTTTTATTGAAGAATGCAATAGGCCTATTTTCTTGACTCAATGCAACCCCTATAACATGGTTACTTGCATCACATTCAATGGTGAAAACCTTGTAAAATCTAGGAAAATCCAATATAGGCTGCTCAATCACTCTCCTTTTCAAATACTCAAAGCTTTTATCAGCATCATTAGTTCACACAAACTTCCTTCTTTTATCACCTTTAAATGTATCAATCATAGGAGCACAAATGTGATTGAAAGCCTTTATAAATTTCCTATAAAAGCTAGCTAGACCATGAAAGCTTCTTACCTCAGCCTCTAACTTTGGTGTAGGCCAATTCAATATTTCCTTAACTTTGCTAGGATCCATCTTCAAAATACCATTAGTCACCACAAATCCAAGGTAGACCAACTCTGTTTTCAAGAACTCACACTTTTTCAAGTTTATCATTAGTTTTCCTCATGTAGCTTCCTCAAAACCATGTCCAAATGCTGCAAATACTCTTCTTTAGTTTTGCTAGAGACAAGAATATCATCAAGATACACAACAACAAACTTACCTATGAATAGTTTGAGCACCTTATGTCGCCAAAAAGTGTATACTTTGCTTGATATGAGAATAATTGAGGAAAAATTGGACTTAATGAGGCCTTGATTTAGTGTTGTGAGGTGTTTTACACATCCACACTAGGTCTTGAACCCTTGCAAATTGAATAAAATACATTTATTGATGTCTTGCAAGAGTGTTGTAAGGTGTTGTAATATATCTTCACACTTTTCTAGGACTATAATTCACCTAAATAACCTTACCAAGACCTATTTCAAAGTGTTGTAAAGTATTGTAACAAACTTTCACACTTTCCTAGGCTTGTCATCAATATTTACATCTTTCTTATGCTTTAAATGGCCCCTTTATGCACTTATAGGCCTTAATTAAGTGTCTTGTTGAAGAAGAACTAGATAAACAACATTTAATACATCTTTATCTTCAACATCCACTCAAAATTTCCCAGGTGGAATAAGTCGCCACCTTGGGTGACTAAGTCCCATGTGGCACAAAAATCAAAATTAATTCAAATTTCTTTTAGGTTTTTATTCTTTAAGACCTAAGGTCGGCCTTTGATGAGGTATTGTTTGGGAATTTAGGTATAAGAGAGAATAAATAAGTCTTTTTCACATCATTTTACATCTCCTACAATCTCCTAACTCATCTTAATTCATAACTCATCATCACTCATCATTCTTCTCAAGCAAGCTAGGGTTTTATCATTACAAGTCTTTAAGGTAGCTTCCTAAAACATTCAAGGGTAGATTATTCATGTTTTACTACAAAAAATCAAGATCAAACATCATGGAAAGGTAATCAAATCCATGATTGCATGTTTTATTCCATTTTTTCATCATTTTGGTTTAATTACCTAAAAGTGGTTTGACTAAGGAAAACCCCCATGCCTTAACATTCAACATTTCTTCTTCTCTTCTTGTGTGTTTACAGATTTAGGACACTTGAAAGCTTAGAAATCATTGGAAATAAAGTTACAAGGTTGTTGAAGTCTTCTCTTCATTCAACAAGTCACCATATCAACAAAAACTCATTTTCAGGTTCAGAAATCAAAGTTTTAGAAGCCGACACCTATAGGAAACCGAAGTGTAGACCTAGAGTATTTGTTTCCACTTCTGAATTTTCAAAGATTCATAAATGGAATAAGTCACCACCTTGGGAAACTTAGTCCCACTGGACCTAATTTTCAATGATTTTCATAGATCTGAGCACCCATTTGGCAGAAACTAGTTTTTGGGCAGTTTTTCCAGATCTGGGACTAAGTCGCCCAGACTGGCATAAGTGTCCCAATTGAATTGTGCATCAGTTTTATCCAGATTTCAAACCTTCCTACCATCCATTTTTAGTCTCCAGGTGCACACATTCTATTTCATAACTTTCTATTTAGTTTTGTTTTCATTTCTAGGTCATTTATCACAATGTGTTTTCCAACACTTTGTATTTCTTAGGTTTTACATCAATAATCATCTTTCTTTTTCAGTTTATTGCACTTAGGACATCACATTTAGACACATTTCATCCCTCATTACATTAATATTGAGTTTAGACATTAGTATTTTAGCCCATCTCTCTCCTTTTAGGTGAAAAACCCTAGAAGAGTTAGAGAGCATTAAGGTGCTAAAATCATTGTTTACATTTTGGTGAACCTGCTTTTCACATACTCCCTTTTCTAATTTGGAGTCCTTCATTATTCTAGAATTAGCTTGCATTTCATTTTGCACTAGTTAAGTTGCATTCTAGGGTTTCAAATTTTGCATTAGTGAAAGTGCATATAGGTTGCACTTTTGCATCTTAAATCACTGAAAATCTCTGAAATTTTGCATTTGCATCATAGGACTACATTGTAAAGTACAAAGACTGTCAAAATCCATCAATTTTTTTTGAAAAAACTCAACAAAATCCCTACTGGGACTAAGTCACCACCTTGGGCGACTTAGTCCCTGTTCACCCCTAAAACAACCTTTTATAGAGCTGAAAACCCTATTTTTAAGCTTTTGTTTGATGCCATTACCTATCTGTATCAATTGGTTGAGTTTCTGTAACATGCATTTCATTAGATCTAGCCTAAATTAGCTCATTTCATGCACTTTTTCATTTACAACATTTCATTTTCAGATTGTTGCATTATGTACACAGAAAATTAGTTTGCTTAAAAACTAAAAATTGCATTTCCTTTTAAGTCATTGCATTGTACTTTTTTTCCTTTTTCATCATAGCATGTTTTTTTCAAAAGATGTGGCTTTGATTTTGTTAATAGTGGATTGTATAAGCATAACATTCCCTCTTACGAATTCACTTTTTATTACAAAAATTTGAGGTCATTCAACAACATGTTAGTCATAGATTTGTTCCAACCATTGACACAATCCTTAATATCACATTGCCCATTGGTGAGAATGGTAGTAGAGACAATCATAGCAATCATACTTGTTCTTCTCCTTATACCTCTCCTATTAGTGACAAAGGTGTCTTGGTGAAGGAAGATACAGGCATTGAGGGTCTTGATTGTCCCTCTCCTCATTCCCCTTTAGAAGATGTTAGACAAAATGAACATGAGATCATCAAAACATT
Organism: Sequoia sempervirens; assembly: GCA_007258455.2. Taxonomy (NCBI): domain Eukaryota; kingdom Viridiplantae; phylum Streptophyta; class Pinopsida; order Cupressales; family Cupressaceae; genus Sequoia; species Sequoia sempervirens. The sequence continues at coordinate 33,521 of VDFB02353557.1, forward strand.
TCTAACTCTCACCTTACCTAGCCTCTATAACCATGATCATCAACATTGTCCTTCTCCTAATATCCCTCCTCGATGCCATGAGGATAGGTTGGTGTTAGAAGATGTTCCTATTAAGAGTCATGAGAATCTTGACCCTCCCTTCCCTCATGCTCCTATTGTTTGGGACAATCTATTTGACAATCATAGAAGTCCTTCACTTGACGCCTCCCCCACTTGTGATGAAGCTATTACAAGCTCTCCTATTAAGGGAGATAATATGGTGCAAGAAAATGAGACCTTAGAAACAACCAATAACCAAATAAAATCTTCTTCTCCTCTCCCCACTATCAATCATCAAACACATTCAATCATTAATAATTCCCTTAGTTTCGATCAATTTATCTTGGATGAACCAAGCCTTAATTTTAAAGAACATGAGGTTTGTTGTTCTCCTAAACACTTTCCTTCTAGGGAGAATATCATCATACAAGGCAAAGATAACATTGATAATAATATTATTCCCTTGAAAATATATGAAGAGCCTATGTTAGACTCTCATTCCCCAAGGGATGTTAATATTATTCAACCTCAACTCATCCTTTATCCCCCTTCACACAAACAAACTCCGCACAAACTTGAATTCACACTCTACCCACCTCAAACTAATGTGTCGCAACAATCGCATTATAATACCATTGCTTATACATATAACACTCAAAAGAACCCACAACCACTGCAAACAACCCCAACACCCTTACCTTTGCCTAATCCTATCCCCTCTAGACCTTTCTTACCAGGTCTTCCTACTATAAAGGAGTACAATCTTGTCGAACAACTAAAGAATACTCTTGCTAAGATATCATTGTGGGATCTTATTCAAGCCTCCCCTCACTATCACAACTTGATTCAAACAACCTTACAACAAGTTCATGTCCCCTCTAATACATAACCAACTGACATATAAGAAGCCATGATCCAAGGAATAAATGTTGACATTATTTTCCACCAAAGTGAACTCCCCCCTTTGGAAGTGTAAAAACAAAGTGAAGCTTTCATGATCATTACTCGATACAATCAAAGAGGGATAAAACAAACCCTTATTGATAATGGCTCAACCCTTAATGTGTGTAGTGTAAACCTTTTGGATAGGATTTGTGTGGATAAATCAAAAAATCAACCCAAATCTTTATCTATTAAGGGCTTTGACAATGTCGAAAAGACACCACTTGGTTTGATCACTTTACCTATTACAGTTGGAGAAGTCACATTAAACACACCAATCTAAGTTATGCTTCATGATCTTTCATATAACCTCCTTCTAGGTAGACCGTGTATTCATGCTATGAATGGTGTGCCTTCCACTCTTCATCAAAAAATGAAATACATCTACAACGACAAAGTGAGCACAATCAATGTTGATCATGAGCCTTATAGTGTCTTGCAACTTGAGAAAAACAAAGAGAACCCCTTGAACACATTAACACCAACCACACAAGTGGACCCTGTACAACCCAAAAACAAAGAACAACACTCAAGATATTAGGCGATGATCGGGGTTCCTTGGACTTCACACCACCACTCATGAACGACTACAAGATCATAAACAAAGATTCAACTACAGGAAACAAAAACCTTGTCATAACAACACAAAACTTAGAAAACCCTTCGAAAGCATCCACCTCAACCACTTTAGAAAAAGACACAAACTACACAACAATCTTTGGCGAACACACTAATGAACAACCACTGATTCCAAAACAGTGAACACACTTTATGGAAAAGGTTATGAGCTTATGAAACAACTTGGATATAGTGGAAAAGGATGTGGTGCTAATGAACAAGGTATCTGCAACCCTATTGATCCTTTCACACAACAAACAACTCATGGTCTTGGTTATTGTCCTGTGATAGAAATTGCCAAGCCTTCACTCAACATCAAAACTCTCACACAACATTCTTCTAAGCCAACCTTGAATATAAAGCATCCTGAACTAATAGACACTAGTGGTCTTAAACATCATCCTTTTCACAACATGACACAAACAAGGAACTCTTCGCTTAATGTCAATGTCATCTCACAAGACACTCATAATTTGAATTCGTTAGATTTTATACCCTCCTATAAAGGAGAGAATAAAATCTCGTAAACTAAAGAGTCTTGCATAAGTATGACAACTAATACTAAGCAAGATGTTTCTTTTTCATCACCTATAATACCACCTTCTACCATTGATCAAGAGGAAATCTTGTCAAGACTCCTCCAAGATCACTTGATCACCCTCCCTCCTATAACTCATAAGAAATGCTATTCTAAGACTTCATTTTGTGCCTATCATAGAGTTCGTGGTCATTCCACTAATGAATTTATGGCTTTGCATCATAAAATCCAACATTTTCAGGAGTTGGGTATTCGTCCTTCTATAGGGGCATCTAACTCCTCTAATTGATACTGATTTTCACTCTAGCCTACATTTCATCAATCATTTCAGCTCACCTTTGTCCTACACTAAGTGGGGGAAAAGGGTTCAATAGCTTACTCCTCATATGTCACATGTTGTTATCTCTTTTGGCTAATCGTTAACTTTTCATGAATGTATAAGAGCAAGCTTGAGATGTGGACAACATGTCTTTAAGATTGACTCGCATGTGGCATACTCCCTTTCCTCATGACGAAGCTTCTTGAAAACATATGACTTCACATAGGGCTTTATGAGTAAGATCTCATGTCTCCCTTCTACTTTAAAGCAATTTCTCACTTTAATGGTGTTAGCAACAACTTTAAAGTGGGGGCATACACCGACACTCATATTTCATTATGTGATTTCTTTCTTCTGGTGATGCGTTCTTTTCTTGGTAGGGTCATTGAGCTTGATTCCCTCCAAGAGCATGATATTTATTTGACTTGTCCTCTCTTGGAGACATTAGGCATGATGATCCCTAAGAAGAGACCTTGCACGAAATAAGCAAAATCCCTTTGAACATTCCTTACACTATTTTGCACTTACAATGTTTATGAGTGTCAAGCATACAAAGTTTTGCTTACCTCATAGAGCTCAAAAATCATTTGTCATTGTGGCTCCTTTATTAAAGTTATTAGGAGGTATAACTTTGGTATGGTTGAGCGGGAAGCCCATTCTGAGGCATGACTTTCCCCATAGCCACCTATGTGTTTGAGTGCGTACCAACTAGCGTATGTTTCTCACCTTTTGGGATTTCTCACCCCGCGGACATCTAGAAGTTTCATGGCCCCAAAGTAAGTATACTTGGGATTTCTCACCTAGAAAAAAACTAAGGGTTTCATCGCCCCAGAGTGAGTACACATTTCTAAACAAATAGCCTAGATCTAATCCACAACTAGTTGGACAAACGGTTGAAGATTGATCCACCCCATTTCCATTTCCTTCTAGTTCTTGCCATTGCATGATCATGTATCTTGTCTTGCTGCAAATTATTCATTTTGTGTGTGTCCTTTCTCACTCATGTTGTTTTGACTTAGGATCTTGGATCTTGGGAGCTTGTGCAACCTCCTTTGATATTTGTCATTCTTTGTCATCCACATGACCCCTTTATGCACTTATAGGCCTTAATTAAGTGTCTTGTTGAAGAACTTGATAAAAAAAATTTAATACATATTTATCTCCAACATCCACTCAAAATTTCCTAGGTGGAACAAGTCGCCACCTTGGGTGACTTAGTCCCATGTGGCACAAAAATCAAAATTAATTCAAATTTCTTTTGGGTTTTTATTCTTTAAGACCTAAGGTTGACTTGTGATGAGGTATTCTTCGAGAATTTAGGCATAAGAGTGTATAAATAAGTGTTTTTCACCTCATTTTACATATCTAACAATCTCCTAACTCATCTTAAGTCATAACTCATCATCACTCATCATTCTTCTCAAGCAAGCTAGGGTTTTATCATTACAAGTCTTTAAGGTAGCTTCCTAAGACATTCAATGGAAGATTATTCATGTTTTGTTACATAAAATCAAGATAAAACATCATGGAAAGGTAATAAACTCCATTATTGCATGTTTTATTCCATTCTTTCATCATTCTAGTTTAATTACCTAAAAGGGGTTTGACCAAGGCAAACCCCCATGCCCTAACATTCAACATTTATTCTTCTCTTCTTGTGTGTTTTCAAATTTAGGACTCTTGGAAGCTTGGAAATCATTGGAAATAAAGTTGAAAGGTTGTTGAAGTCTTCTCTTCATTCAACAAGTCACCATATCAACAAAACATCATTTTCAGGTTCAGAAATCAAAGTTTTAGAAGCAGACACCTATAGTAAACTGAAGTGCAGACCTAGAGTATTTGTTGCGACTTTTGAATTTTCAAAGATTCAGAAATGGAATAAGTCACCACCTTGGGTGAGTTAGTCCCACCAGACCTAATTTTCAGTGATTTTTACAAAACTGAGCACCCATTTGGTAGAAACTAATTTCTGGGCAGTTTTTCCAGATTTGGGACTAAGTCACCCAGACTGGCATAAGTGTCCAAGCTAACTTATGCATCAGTTTTATCAAGATTTCAGACCTTCATTCCATCCATTTTTAGTCTCCAGGTGAACACATTCTATTTCATAACTTTTTGTTTAGTTTTGTTTGCATTTCTAGGTCATTTATCACATGTTTGCATATCACAATGTGTTTTCCAACACTTTGTATTTTTTAGGTTTTACATCAATAATCATCTCTCTTTTTCATTTTATTGCACTTATTACATTAAATTTAGACACACTTCATCCCTCATTACATTAATTTTGAGTGTAGACATTAGCATTTTGGTCCATCTCTCTCCTTTTAGGTGAAAAACCCTAGAAGAGTTAGAGAGCATTAAGGTGCCAAAATCATTGTTTGCTCACCTTATTCATCAAGTGCATAAAAGAACTAGGAGCATTCAATAAACCAAAGGGAATTACAATCCATTCATATAAACCTTCATTTCTTTTAAAGGTTTTTTTTCTAGTCATCACCAGGTTTGATTCTAATCTAATGGTATCCACTCTTGATATCAATCTTAAAGAAATAGTTTGCACCTCCCAAAAAATCCATTAGATATTCAATTCTTGGAATAGGAAATCTATACCATATAGTAATCTTTTTGATGGCCCTTGAATCGGTGGACATCCTCCACTCTCCTCCTTTCTTTGGTGTTAGGACTGTTGGAACAACACAAGGACTCAAACTCTCCCTAATCAAGCCCTTGTCAAGAAGTTCTTGTACTTGCCTCTTTATTTCTTCATTTTGTTGAGGATTCATTTTGTAAGCAACCTTTTTGGTTAAGCTAGCTCCTGGAATGAAGTATATTTGATGGCTAATGTCTCTTATAGGTTTTAATGCATCAAGAATCTCATCTACCACAATATTGGCTATGTCTTCAACAATGGTTTCACCTCCAAATTGTAACTCTTCCTTATTCTTATCTTCTGATATGATAGATTTAGGCCTCACTATGATTGCAAAACCCATTTTCTCCTCTTCCAATGTCTTAAGGAACTCCTTTTCATTTACCAACATGACACTAGGTCCTACTTGTGCTTCTTGATTGTCATCCTTTAAGGGTGAAGGGTATAAGAAACCCCATCATTCTCTATGGTGTAAGTGTTCTTCTTTCCATCATGAAGTTCCTTCCTATCATACTACCAAGGCCTTCCTAAAAGCAAATGACACACATCCATGGGTATTATATCACATAAAACCTTGTCTTTGTAACCTCATATATGAAACTCCACCCAAATTTGTTCATTTACCACTACTTGTTGCCCCTTATTAAGCCATGAAACAGAATAAGGAGTGGTATGAGGAATTTTCTTCAATTTAAGCTTTTCTACCATCTCAATAGACACAAAGTTATCTGTACTACCTGAATCAACCCCAACTTTGCAAACTTTACCTAATCACTTACAAGTTGTCTTGAAGAGGGATTTCCTTTGTGGTGGCTCCTTCTCCACTGGTACCTTGATGAGGGTTCTCCTTACCATGAGTGATTCACCAACTTTTGGTTCAACTTTGTGTGATGGGGAGTTCACACTTTCATTATCTTCTTCTTGCACAATTTGATTTCTCCTTTCTCCTCCATATGAGGTAGTAGACTTATTTTCAAGACATTTCCACACTTGGTGGCCTACAAATTTTTTGCACTTGTAACATTTACCTGTGAATCCACCTTTTCCTCTTCCTTGACCTCCAAATCTACCTCTGTTATTGGGTCTTCTTTCCCTAAAGCCTCCTCTTTGACCTACACCTTTTTCTTGACTATTGCTTGTTTCTTCTTGAGATTTTATGGACTGCCCTCTACCTCCAAATGTTCCTCATCCTCTGAAACTTTTGCCTCTACCCCTGCTTTGCTTCTCTTTCCTTCTCTTTCCTTCACTTTCCTTCTTTTGAGTTTATCTTTATCCTTTAGTGCAAATTGATAACACTCTTCTACTATTTTTGGAGTGGCAAGGCTTAGTTCATCTTGTAGGTTGTATCTCATTCCATTAATGTATCTTGCCACCTTTTCTACATCATCGTCCACATGGCCTGCTCTAATACTCAACTTGTAGAACTATCTGTATAAGCCTTCACATCCATGTTCTTTTGTTTTAGGTTTTGGAGCCTCTTGTACAACTGAATGGTATAATCACTTGGGATGAATTTTCCTTTGAGTTTAGCAACCATCCTATCCCATGAGGTGATTATGGAATTACCATTTTTCCTCCTTTCATATTGTATATAGTCCCACCAAAGTGAGGCATGGCCCTTCAACTTTGTCTTTGTGAACTTCACCTTTTGCTCTTCTGGTACACTTTCATATTCAAAGTAGTTATCCATTGCTCCTATAAAATCCAGGAGCTCCTCACCATCTAAATTTCCTCCATACATGGGTAGATCCATCTTCATCTTGGGACCTTCTCCTTTGACAACCTTCAATAGCTTTGCAAATCTCAAGTCTTCAAGATCCAACTCCTCTTGGACCCCTTTTTCTTCTCCTCTTTCTCCTTCTTCTTCTTGGTCACTCACATCCCCTATGACCACTTCTCTTTTTTGACTTGTCTCAATTGCAACAAGCCTGGATTGAAGGGTCTTTGTTAACTCTTTTAACTCTGTTATCTCTTTTGCATGCTTCTCTTTCAATTCACTCACCTCTCTGGCAAATGTCTTTCCCTTAGGAGGCATCTTTGTTTTCCTTCACTTCAATTCTCTCCTTTTTCCCTAATCTTTTGTGCTCTGATACAAATCTAATGTAGAGTAGGGGTATTCATGATCAAAATTCAACTAATCAACACCTTTGAAGAGCCTTTGCACATCAATCAAGGTGATTTCTTTCACAAATCAACATCATTCCTAGTAGTACTTCAGCAAGGCCTATTTGGGAATAAATCTTGGAGCAGACTTGGGAGTCAAAATATAAAAACATTCAAATACCCTTTTGTCTCATTCAAAACATAACTCAAAATGGGTTAGGGTTGCATCGTAACAACTTGGTCAAAATTTGACTGTCCTAGTTTGAACTAGGCCTAATTTGGTGTTTAGGCTTGTTTGGCACTAGGGATTGACCACAAAAAGGTTTTCCAAAGCTTCCTTCACCTTTCTTTGGCTCTAACATGGTCTTCACACATCTTCTAACATGCTCCAATTACCAAGAAACCCACCCCTTGAGTCTTCAATGCTTTACACCACCTTTTCATGAGTTCTTAAGTCTGATACTTGATGATATTAGACCCTCAAGTTGCTCCTGCACGTGCCAACTTGCAACCCAACCTCTGCATGCTTGAGATTTCAAAGAACACATCAAGACCTTTAATTCCATTGAGTTTCATAATTTTTCACTAGTGGAATGGGAAGAAAATCATTTTATGGTGCTCACTGTTACCCTAAACTAGGGTTTCACGGTAGTTGGAAAAAATATGTAATAATTTCCTAAATACTTAATGAAATTAAATGAAAAAAATTGTAGAAGAAAGAAGATTCATAAACCTATCATCTCTAGTTGGTTTCAAGCAACAATGAGTCCCTACAACACCATACTAAGCAAAAGAATAGAAAATAATACGTTGGAATTATAGAAATTGAGATGCTTTATTGCTTCAAACTTCAAAAATCAATCAACAACCTTCAAGCTCGATGGAACAAGGCTTCTTAAATTTTTTCCAACTTTCCCCATCAATTTCCAACCATTAGACTTCACCTTCCAATGTTACTTTCCTTTTTACAAAAGGAAGACCAAAAGTTGCATGTCACATTTAACAACTTGACAATATTTTTGCATGTTTTGCATTTTGACACCAACCAATGACTAAGACCTCGAATTGGACCCCAAAAGACATGAAATGGTCTTCCTAGACTTTATTACATGAAATAACATAAAAAAAAACCAAAATTCCAATTTTGAACCTACTAAACCCAGGGTGCTCCTGCACCACCCACACTTTTTAGAAGTCATCCAAAACTGTTGGGTGAAAATTATGTAATCAACTTTCAACAGATTACACAACTTGGACTTCAGCCACAGCTATGTGAGATATGAATCTCTCCTCTCGGAAAGGGGAGGTGCCCTTCTTACTGCTAAGAGAAACAAAAGTAAATCACAAAAAAGTAATTACACAATGTACACAAAATTCACGGAGTGGGGGGGGTGTGTTACATTCATCCTTCTCTCTTTTTTCAGAGAAGATGTTTACAATGTTTCACGTGTTGGAAGTTCCGAATTCTTGATAACTTAAAACTAGCAACCAGCAGTAATGCCAATATCTCTATCTCGTCAAAAGCGTAGAGATGTACGAAGTGAATAACAACAAACAAAATAAAGTAAAAAGGGAAAGCTCACGAAGGCACAAAGTCGTTCCGTAGCTTTATCAATGTTGGATCTGTAGATGTATCGTTTGCTACGTTACAAGCACAAAGTCTTCTTAGATGCAACAATTCTTCTAAATAGCATGAACGATTACAAGCACAAAGTCTTGTAGATCATCCAACAAAAGTATTAATGGCACGAACGATTACAAGCACAAAGTCTTGTAGATCCTTCGACAAAGTATCCAAGAGAATGAATAATTATAAGCACAAAGTCTTATAGATTATCCAACAAGAACATGCAAGAGTATAAATGATTATAAGCGCAAAGTCTTATAGATCATTCAACCAATGATAAAAGAAATACAATGCAATCTAAATAACAAATGTAACACAAAGTTTACATCAACTACTTAGAGTCTTTTAGATTCCTCGAACTAATCACTACCAAATCAAATCAACTTACAAAAGTATTGAATCCAACGCAAAGTCTGGCTTGCAATCCTTTTCTTTATTGATTGAATCTCATTCACAAAATATGAACGCAAAGTTTCACAAGTTTGCTTACAAAAGGGCAGCACTTCGTTGCAATAGACTAAAAGATAATATTACAATGAAAATCCCTCACATTATATAGAAAGAGGGATGAGCAAAACATGGAAAGAGATTGAAAAAATCAGGGAAAGTTAGGTGAGCGATTTTAGGAAATCTCACCTAACTTTCACCAAAGTCAAAGTGTAATTTGTTTTGAAAATATTACATCTTTTAACTTGGTGTAATTACAATTTACAAAATGACATTCGAAAATGTCGAGAAATATTTACAAGATGCATAAGGGATGCGGCGGAAATGTCACAACTTAGCGGAGAATGAGGCCGGCTTCCGTCTCTTCTTTGCATTGGTAGCC
>VDFB02353557.1:45971-73715 GCA_007258455.2 Sequoia sempervirens
CTTTGAAGTCACTTCTCAGGAGTCCTTTCGGCCATCTGGAAACAGATGATCTAGGCTTTTTAAGCCATTGAGTATTTATCAACTGTTTGGCTTTATTAGGATCAGCATCGAAAATCTCCTGTGCTTTTGATATAGAAATGTCAATATATTTATCCATGTGAGGAACCTTGAAGACAATGTCAAAGAAATCGGGGTCGAGTCTTAGAATCTCGTGCCCGGAAGAGTCGATCACACTTCTGCTTTCTCGGATGTAATGAGACGCAATTTGAAGAACAAATTCAGTATTATGCGCAGCTGTGGGGAACATCGCCACCAAGTGGAGATTGCTGTGTATAATTGCTCTCATTGAATCAGGGAGAGGCTTCGTCTCTGTCAACTTTGCAAAGTCAACCAAGTCTTGATGGCCAACTTCTGTATCCTTTATTTCTTCAAGTTTCGAAAGCACCATAGTTGGCGGATAGACGCCTTGATATTTGTACTTCATCTTGCTTTTTGCTTTCAAAGAAGAAGGAGGCTTCGTAGCAGTCATCAAAAGAAACTAGAACACTGAGTACTCTTGACTTGACGATCTCTGAGAGTAGACTGCAATCCATCTAGCCAGAACAAACACCAATTGTTAGGAAACATGGGAAAGCGTGAAATGAGCACGAGGGTGGAAAAGCATGGAGCGGATGGCGAGGCATGCAAAACGATGCACGAATGCGGAAAAACGAAGCTCAGGGATGCACTGGTCAAAAGTGGAGTGCATTTGGAAAGGTCTGGGAAAAGCCTACAAAAAGTGTAAGGTCGCTAAAATTCAGCGCCCTTACATTCTGAGAAAATTGCTCTTGGTGTAAGGGCGCTAAATTTTAGCGCCCTTACATCTTACAGAGTTGGGGAAAATCTCATCTTCTTAAAAATGTCCTAGCGCTAAAATTCAGCGCCTCTGCTTTTTCTTGAAAATTTTGAGATGCAGATGCAAGAGGGAATGGCGATAGCGCTTGGGCTTGGAGAAGGAAATTTGTTTGAATCATGAAAGCTTGAACTTGCTTTTATCCTGTTACATACGCCTCCAAAGATTAAGGGAATTCTCTTTCACAATGATAGATCTTTTCAACGTTCACCAAAACGCATATAGAGAGAAAAAAAAAGCTTTCAACATGAATACATTGGAATAGATACAAGTTTCAAAGAACATCGACCATAGAAGAGAATAAGAGAAGAATGCGTAGGGTTAAGAGAGAAGAAACGCGAATGACTAAGGTAAGTGAATAGAAAGAAACGCAGGAATGGAGAACACTTACGCATGTGGGTAGCAAAGGATTTGAATGCATACGGTTAGAGAATAGAAAAGAAAAGAAGGAATGAGCATCAAAATGAACACGCACAGAGGAGAAAGACGTATTCAAAACCATGAATGAAGGTTCCATTGCATAAAGGGAAGGAAAACGCGAATGGAGGAGGACGCGAAAAGAGAGAACAAAAAATGAATGAAAATAAAAAACGTGAATGAAGAAACCAAAACGCGTATGAACAAAGATTATATACAAATGACAATACAAAGCCGAAATGAAAGTCTTACCAGGGAAAAACGTGAAGCTTGTTGAAGAGAGGAATGGCGAATCTCCAAAAAACGTGATTTTGCAGATGAAAGGCAAACGCACAGCAAGAGGAGATGCAAAAGAAATAAAACATAAACAACAAAAGTGGCGAATTCATTCACTTAACTTTGCAAATGAAAATTAAAAACCTAACTCAAGTCGTGCAATAAATTTAGGCACGAAAAGTGGCACGATTGACGAAAAACGCGAAATTGTGAAGAAACGTGCCAAAGGCTCAAAAAAGTTTAAGTGTCGAGAAAAAATGTAATGGCGCTAAAATTTAGCGCTCTTGCATTTTTTGGAATTTTCACTTCATGTAGGGGCACTAAATTTTAGCGCCCTTACATTTCCAGACTTAGCCAAATTTTTGGATTTTCCCTGCAGGAGTGCACTTTTTCAGTGCTACTGCATCTTCCGCAATTTGCAAAGTACGAACAGTGAAACGTCACGAAAGTTCTCGTTTCGAAGGTCTTTGCGAGGCGAACAAGGGGGAATGATCGAATTGACTATTCGAGACTTGGGAACGCATTTCAAGGTGACTTGAAGATCGCTCTATTATGCGTACTTGAACTTCATGAATCCTAGGAAACGGACAAGTTTCGTAGGGGGTTATCCGTGGAACGAGCGCTGCTAGATTCCGTGATAACAGCTGGCTCCTGCTGGGGATCTTCCTTCGGTTGTTCTTTAGAAAAGAACGAAGGGAGAAGAAATCCAGAATTCAAGTGCCTTTATCCATCCATTGGGCTTGGAGTCAGGCGACGACGATGACAAAAACAAAACACAAAGACTCAAAAGAACTTGAAAAATAAAAAGTATTTACATACCAACGCCGACTCCTTTACTGTGTAAAGTGCTTGAGATGTTGCCCACTGTGAGGAAGGGAAAATGGCGTCCCATCTCCGTATGCCAACATGAAACTATTTTCACCATGCAACTGATGTATTTGGAAAGATCCAGTCCATAGTGAATCGAATTTCCCGTGCATACCTTTTGGCTCTCTCCTTTTGTCCCATAAGAGGACGAGGTCACCAACTTGAAATTCTCGAGACCTGGCCTTCTTGTCGAACAGCTTCTTCACTTGATCCTGGTGTTCCGCAATGCGGTCCGCCACCTAAACTCGATTCTCTTCCAATTCAGAGAGATACATGATGCGCTTGTCGACAGAATTGTCAAACGTCTCATCCTCAATGGCCTTAGCCAACTTGGGCTGGTAGTTCCAAAGTTATAGGAATCTCGACATTCAATCCGTACAAGAGCTGAAAAGGAGACATGCCGATAGCTCGCTTCGGAGTTATTCTATCTGCCCACAAAGCGTCAAACAAAGCCTTGTGCCACAAACGTTGATTCTCATCCACCAGCTTGCGGATTATAGTTACCAAATTCTTGTTACTAGATTCCGCTTGACCATTACCCTGCGGATAATAGTCGGAAGAATGTGACAAAGTGATACCATGCTCGAAACAAAAATCCGTGATCTCATTTGACGAGAAAGCAGAAGCGTTGTCCGCAACAATCTTGTTCGGCACACCGAACCTGGAAATAATATTTTCTTTTAAGAAATTGCACACTACTTCCGAAGTAGCACGCTTGGTAGGTATTGCTTCCACCCATTTGGTGAAATAGTCTGTAGCCGTCAAAACATAGACATGTCCAGCACTTGACGATGGATTCACTGCACCTATGAAATCAATGCCCCATTGTTGGAAAGGTTCATCAATCACGACAGGTTTTAACGGCAAAGATGCCAATTTTGGACGGCCAACAAACTGTTGGCACAATTCACACTTACGCACCCAAGAGTACGTGTCCTGAAAGAGTGTAGGCCAGTAATACTTTGCTCTCAGGATTTTGTGAGCGGTTACTGGCACTGAGAAATGCCCACCACATGCCAAATCATGGTAAGATTTCAGCAACTTTTGTTGTTGCTCTTTATCAACACACCTGAGAAATGTTCCATCCGTCGCACGCTTATACAAGCCGCTATCCCACAAGACGAAATTAGCTGACTTTAGCTTGACGGTCCTCTTTTCTTTCGGAGTTAAGTGGTTAGGACATTCTCCATATGTCAGGAAGTGAGCTATGTTGGAAAACCATTCATCGGTGGTGCTAACGAATAGTACCATAGGAAGTGTACTAGGATTAACCTCTTCATCTGAGACCTCCTCATCCTCCGAATTTCTCTCACCTAGATTGTTTTCTGCAATGAGTTGACAAAGGCCACGTCCACGTATCAGCTTAGTAGGCTTTATCTCTAGATCATATTCCTGGATCTTAGCAATCCAGTTTCCTCTTTTCGTTCCAAATTCTTATTGTGTGAGAATAGACTTGACAGTTGAATCTAGAACGAGGACTTTGACATGACTGCCCAGAATGTAGAACCGGAAATGCTTGACGGCTTTTACCACTGCAAAAGCGTGCTTTTCCATTTGAGAATATTTCAACTCGTAATTCTTTAGAGGGCAACTCATGAATGCAATAGGGGATTCAAATCCCTCATCATTTTCCTGCACCAAGATTGCTAATAGTGTATGCTCAGAAGCATAGCTATACATCACAAACTCCTTGGTGTAGTTAGGGAAAACCAATACAGGCGCATGAGTGATGGCCTCCTTGATGTCATCGAACGCTGCTTTGCCTTCTGCCGTCCAATGAAACGTGGCATTACCCTTCATCATGTTCACAATGTGACGGGTCTTTTCAGCAAAGTCTGGAAGAAATCTTCTCAAGAAATTTACCTTGCCGAAAAAGGAATGAACGGCTTTCTTACTTGACGGCAAAGCGAGGGACTTGATTCCATTGACTCTTTCTGAGTCAATCTTAATTCCTTCAGCAGATACTACGTGACCAAGAAGTTTACCTTCTGTCACCCCAAAATTTGACTTTTTGGGATTGAGGGAAATGCCGTGCTTACGGCACCTCTCCAGAGTTTGTCTCAAATGATAGAAATGCTCATGGCATTGCTTGGAGAACACTGTAAGGTCATCAAGGTACACCACAATAAACTTACCCATTACGTCACGGAAAGCAAGATCCATGGCACGTTGGAATGTGGCGCCGGCATTGATCAGACCAAACGGCATCCTACGATACGCAAAGGTTCCCCAAGGCATTGTGAAAGCGGTTTTGTGTTGATCGCTTGCATTCACTTCAATTTGATTGTAACCGGAAAATCCGTCTAGCATGGAGAGCATCTCGGATCCAGTTACATTTTGTAGAACTTGATCCATCACTGGAAGTGGGTAATTGTCTTTGAGAGACAATTGATTTAGATTTCTGAAATCTACACAAATGCGGATTTCACCATTCTTCTTACGAACGGGGACGATATTGGCTATCCATGTTGAATGATGGATAGGGAAAATTATCCGCGCATTCAGCATCTTTTGAACTTCAGCTAAAATCGTTCCAGAAATCTTGGGATTGTACTGCCTCTGCTTTTGTTTGTAAGGTAAAGCACCAACCTTGAGAGGAATGTCATGTTGCACTTCCTTGGGCCGAAATGACTTTAGATCGTCATATGAATACGCCAAGACGTCAATGTACTCCTGCAGTAGTTGAGCAAACTGTCTTCTTTCTTCGGCCGTGCAACATTTGCCAATGTTGACCATCTTAGGATCGGCCTCAGTTCCCAAATTTATCTGCTCAATCTCATTAGATGAGTCAGAATCTGAGAGTTGTTTCTTCACGTGGCGATCATGTTTGTCAAAAAGTTTCTCCAAAGATACCAATCCTTTAGGGATCTTATTCCCTTTGAGTTGCAGATATTCCTCGCCTGTAACAGGATCTAGATCGGACACGGATTCTCGAAGTGGAGAATCACTGCCCTCAAAGTATAACTCATCGAAATTCTCAGCTTTCTCAAGGAAGGCGATAATTTGATGATCGTCGTTGAAAATCTGCCAGTTTTCTGAATTGTCAGGTACACTTGGGCGGAAAACCAACTCTATGGTGTAGGTAGAACCTTGAAAGTCTTTGTGTGGTACCAGGAGTGTGGCGGAGATTGCAAGGGAATCAGCTCTAGTATTGTATTCTCTGGGGACAACGGAGATATCAAAAGCCTCAAATTCCTCAATGGAATCCCATACTAGATTATGGTAATGCCTGAGTCTCTCATTCTTTGTTTGATAGAGATTTCTCACTTGACATACTATCAACTCGGCATCACCTTGTGCATGAAGATTTTTTATACCCTTCTTCAATGCAACTTGCATTCCCAGTAACAGGGCTTCATATTCGGCGGTGTTATTAGTGTTATCAAACTGCAGCTTGAAGGAGAAAGGGAAAAACTTTCCTGATGGTGAAATGAAAACCATTCCTGCTCCAGAACCGGTCGAAGAGCAGCTACCATCGAACTCGAGCAGCCAGACACCGTTGGAATCACCAATTGGAACAGTGTCGAAGTCCAAAACTTCATCCTTTGACGAAGATTCATGGTCGGAGATGGACAAATCTCTTGATGATGTTTCATTTGAAGTTGATGGAGTGTCATCTTTTTCTAGCTCATTTTGAGTTGAGGATTTTCCTACCTCATCTGTTTGTAGGTAGTAAGTTCCCACGCCTGATGATTCGAACAAAATCTGAGCTCTGGGATCATTGGACTCAACCACCGAAAACTTTGATTCCTTTTCAGGAATCAGCTTTTGCATCACACCTTTTACTGGTATTCTTGCTTCAGACATATCCATACTTAGTTCTCCTCCAACATCTTTGCAGAAATTGCGTCCGAGGAGTATACCGTAGGAAGCTGGTACATCGGCCATGAGGACCGTCATTTTTATCTTCTTCTCCGGGTATGCGGCGAATGCATATTGGGCATCTTTGATCTGACTGATCAATGGCACTTGCTTATTTTCCATGGAAAAGCAACGGCTGAAATTTTTGGTCATTTCAAGGCCTAACGCAGTAGCTACCTTGGCGGGCATCACATTGTCAGACGCACCAGAGTCTATGACACAGTTACTCAGCTTGAAACCATTTACAAGTAGGGAGATGAAAAATGGATCAATGCGTCCAGAAGTGGTTGGAGGGTTAGATACGAGGTTACGCTGTGATACTTTGGGTTTAGGAGTAACTGGGATGTCAGGAGGAGTATCCCGACTTGGGGAGATCTTTTTATCATTTACGAACTTGACAAGCCTGTCAAATTGGTCGGGGTTGGCTTTGAGGTATTCAACCTCGGACATTTGAACCTTGGTTTTCTTGGCATGGTCAATGATGTCGAAAGCCTGGAAAGAAATTTGTAGATTGGAAGTCGTAACTTCATTGATTGGTTTCACAAAGGGCACACTGGTCTTTGGAACGAGAGGATTAGCTTTAGGAACAATGGGAGTTGACGAAGAAGAACGGGGTGCACTTACTTGCGGATTTGCTGCTTTCTTAGGCTGCCAAGGGAGGGGAGATCCTCTTTTGGCAATCGTTATGGGCTGCTTTTCTTTTTCTGGGACAGCAGTAGCTTGAGCTTTGTCAAGTTCACTTTGTTGATGCCTCGTAAAAAAAGCGTAAGTGTCAGTCACCAAGTCGTCTTCTTCTTCTTCTTCTTCCATCATTTGCAAATAGCTGATCTTGGAGTCGCCAGCCGATTCAGTTTCTTCTTCTTGGAAGAGGTCGGCATTTTCTTCTTCAGGATATTCGGGCTGAGCATAATCATCTTGTTCAGTCTCATAGTATCCAGCGGCATTGTTAGCAGGCGGGGCTTCAAGAGCAAGTCGTCCTGGAGGTGCTGGGAGACGATTCTAATTTTTGTTGCCAGCATAGTTAGGAAAATTCCTCCTAAGGACGTCTTTGTAGTTGTTACCATTGTTGTTGTTCGACACTTGCTTCTTGAGAGACAGAACTTCATTTGCCAGCCTTTGGACCATGGGATCTGTGAAATTTGAGCTGGCAGTGGGAGTACTAGCGTTGGATGCTGAAGATCCTGAGGCTTGCATCCTTCTATTTCCGTTAGTCCCCATCCTGATTTCCCCAGCAAGGATCATGTCGTCCTCAAGACTGGTAGCCAATAGCTGGGCTGCTGCAACATTAGCAAGATTTTCCCTATGCAAGTAGAAACTTACCTTAGGTAATTGGGTGTTGATGAAGAAGCATTTCAGGTTGTGATCTGTTGGCTTTGCATCATTGGGGATTCGTGTCACCAACTTATTGAACTTCGCCACAAACTCGCGCATAGGCTCGTGAGCTTCTTTGTGCATGGTGGTGAGTTGCGCCAACAGAGCATGTGAATCTTCGGCAGGCTTAAACCTTTCTTCAAATTTAGTGTGAAGGGTGGCCCAATTAGTGACGAAAGCATTGGGAAGAGTAAAGAACCATTCAGCTACAATTCCTTGAAGGGATTCAATGAACAATCTTACGGAAACATCCTCGTGCTCAATGCCCAGAACGCCGCATACTATGTAGAATGCGGATATGTGCTCATCGGGGTGTTGTTTGCCATCACCTTGAAATTTTGGAAGATGCTTCCTAGATACACAAGGAAGTTCGTGTAAAGGTGGAGTCAAACGGAGGGGACCAAAAGCATTTCCCCACGGTCCTGTAGGTGGTGCGGCCATGACTGGTTGCACAACGGACGCTTGAACAGGACGTCTGTGATAAACTGACCAAACACTTGGGATTGGAGATCTTGGGCTACGTGGAGGGAAGCTTATAGCCTGCTGCAGTGGTGACCTTGCTCGTGGAAGAGTAAATGGAAAGTCACGTTGCAACAACTCTTCAAAGAGTGGATCTATTATTCCTTGAGCCCTCAATCCTCTTGTATATATTCGGTCCGCTAGAATGTAGATCTGAATACAAAGGGTCTTATAGAGTTAACAATATACAAAAGAACAGCAAGAAAAAGGAAACTTATCTACTTCAATCCGAAGCGTGAGGCTCATATTGCGTATGTAGGTTCCCCAGTAGAGTTGCCAAAAAATTGTTGGGTGAAAATTATGTAATCAACTTTCGACAGATTACACAACTTGGACTTCAGCCACAGCTATGTGAGATATGAATCTCTCCTCTCGGAAAGGGGAGGCGCCCTTCTTACTGCTAAGAGAAACAAAAGTAAATCACAAAAAGTAATTACACAATGTACACGAAATTCACGGAGTGGGGGGGGTGTGTTACATTCATCCTTCTCTCTTTTTTCAGAGAAGATGTTTACAATGTTTCACGTGTTGGAAGTTCCGAATTCTTGATAACTTAAAACTAGCAACCAACAGTAATGCCAATATCTCTATCTCGTCAAAGCGAAGCATAGAGATACCAGGAGTAATTAACAACAAACAAAAATAAAGTAAAAAGGTAAAGCTCACGAAGGCACAAAGTCGCTCCGTAGCTTTATCAATGTTGATCTCAGATGTATCGTTTGCTACGTTAGAAGCACAAAGTCTTCTTAGATGCAACAATTCTTCAAATAGAATGAACGACACAAGCACAAAGTCTTGTAGATCATCCAACAAAAGTATTAATGGCACGAACGATTACAAGCACAAAGTCTTGTAGATCCTTCGACAAAGTATCCAAGAGAATGAATAATTATAAGCACAAAGTCTTATAGATTATCCAACAAGAACATGCAAGAGTATAAATGATTATAAGCGCAAAGTCTTATAGATCACTCAACCAATGATAAAAAAATAACAATGCAATCTAAATAATAATGTAACACAAAGTTTACATCAACTACTTAGAGTCTTTCAGATTCCTCGAACTAATCACTACCAAATCAAATCAACTTACAAAAGTATTGAATCCAACGCAAAGTCTGGCTTGCAATCCTTTTCTTTATTGATTGAATCTCATTCACAAAATATGAACGCAAAGTTTCACAAGTTTGCTTACAAAAGGGCAGCACTTCGTTGCAATAGACTAAAAGATAATATTACAATGAAAATCCCTCACATTATATAGAAAGAGGGATGAGCAAAACAAGGAAAGAGATTGAGAAAATCAGGGAAAGTTAGGTGAGCGATTTTAGGAAATCTCACCTAACTTTGACCAAAGTCAAAGTGTAATTTGTTTGAAAATATTACATCTTTTAACTTGGTGTAATTACAATTTACAAAATGACATTCGAAAATGTCGAGAAATATTTACAAGATGCATAAAGGGATGCACCGGAAATTTCTAACACTGGAGAATAGGAGGCCGCTTCACGTCTCTTTGCATTGGGAGCGGAAGTCTTCAAATTTCCTCCTAGTCTCCTGCACAAACTTCTCATCTGGACCAACGGTGTAATCCACAATGGTGTGAATTCTCGTGGATCGATTCATGGTAGATGAGGAACCTTTTTGCACCTGTCAAGATGCGTCTTCAGGTTGTCCAATGTGAGCCTTGTATCACAAATGATGTTCAGCGAAGCTTCTGAGAAGTCTGAACTGTCGATCAAATTCATGATGGCTTCCTTGAAGATCAGGGATATTTCTGCGGCCGGTAGGAAGATACGATTGTCCTCAAGAAGTTGACCAGGCAACTCTCTGATGCTTTTGTCAAGAATGTTGTGATGCCCGTCGACATCTTCCTGTACTTGGTGAAGATCTTCAATGAGAGATTGAACCACTTGAATCCTGTGTTTCAGTGATTCTCTTACCTCTACAAACTTTTCTTTGTCGGGAATTACCCCAACCTCCACCAATTTGCTGAGCTTTACCTGTTTCATTTCCGACCATGACAACAGGCATTTTTCCATGTCTCTACGCTCCTGGGAAAGTACGCTCTTTTCTTTATCAAGCTCTGTGGTGAGCTTGGCTAACATGGTGGTTTTCTCATCCGCAGCCAAAATTATCTGAGATCCGTGTTCGATGATCTTTTCAACAAAGTCATATAACACCCTGCCTTTGGAGGCGAATTTCTCAGCTTTCTTGACAGCTGGGTCTTCAATACTTAATGATCATACGTTGTGCATTACTGAGAACCGCAAGTCTCTTTTGGCTAAATAGTGGCATAATGCTCCTCGCCTCCTGCTTGTACATGTTACCGATATTGTTGTTCAACTTTGTCCAAAATTCTTTCCGCTAAGATCCATAAAGTGACTTGGCGATTGGCTTTTGCACTTTCGCTATAACCTTGCAAAATGGTCCTTGTCATCGGTGGTAGTCTTCCATATTGACATCACCTTCTTCATTTGGTGGTATGCCAATTTCAGCATACTTGTGGCTAGACTTATCAACGTTTAGCCTAGAGTATACCTTTTCCTTTTTCTTCCCTTTGGCTTTTGGAAGGACTATCTCTTTGAGGTCGAGCTCCTCCGGAGAAATCATTTGCTTTTTACGCTTCGACACTTGAGATATTAGCCAAGGAGGAAGAAAAGAAGTGTGAACTTCTGGATTTACTGTCAAGTCAGTCGCCATTGCCACCTCTGAAGTTATTGTCACATCTGAACTCACCATTGGTATTGTGACAATTGGAGAAGTGTTTGTCATCATCGCTCCTGTAGTTGACACATTGAGCTGATCACGCATTGACTCATTCATGAAACGATTGAATTCGTTCTCAGAAGTGATATCATATGTTGGCGAAGACAAGCTAGGAATGGACGATGGTGGGCTTGACAATATATCAACCGTATGGATGCTTGTTACTGAAGGAGTATCAAGCTGGGTTGATGCTGCAGGGATAGGGGATATCTCGGCTGCAGGAATGCTTGTGGTAGGAATAGGTGATGAGGGAACGGGAGGTGGAGGAGTTCTTGACTCAAGAGGGGTATGAGGAACGTTTGAAATCATGGGCGATGATGTTCTGTGGATTTCCTCAACTACGTTCTCGGGAGGAGAAGCAGTTATTTTCATCATGCTCCTGGGTTCCTGCTGATTGCCCTCTTGTCTCCTCGATTCTAGCTCACCTCAAGTCACCTTCGTGATCCTTCCTTCGTGACCTCATCGACTCTTTGCCCGCTTCAGAAACCTTTCGGCACTGAGTCCGCTTTTCCTCGCTGAATCTCTTCATCTCTCACCGGGATTGGTCGCTGAAGTATCTTCTTCATTGGAATCTACCTCCTCTAGAATGGGCTTTTTACCCTTAGAGCGAGATGGGTGAGATTCCGTCATTTCTGCCTCTTGGACAGCCTGGGTATCTTTCTTGCCAACAGTGAACTTGATCCTAGGGCCTCTCCGCGAAGAAGTGGGAACGGCCGCTGACTTGTTTTTGTCGCGGAGTTCTTGCTGTTGGCGAGCTTCTGCCTTGGACTCTTCTCCTTCTGAGTCTGTCCTGAAACTTTTCATTGTATGACCATGTTTGTGTAACCATTCTTCTGTGTTGGCTAGGATTGGTCTCAGCCTTTCTCTCATGCTGGTGACCTCTTTCCTAGACCACTGTATTGCAGGCAACGACCTCTTAGCAACGCTTTGCTCATCATAGACAGCGTTCATGATATCACCTGGATCCTCAAAATCCTCTGGTAGGTCAGCGATACCAAGATCTCTGATTTGTTGAATCACAATCTGCATAGTCCATTTTATGTAATGGCTTTTCCATTCCTACACCAGAT
Source organism: Sequoia sempervirens (assembly GCA_007258455.2). NCBI lineage: Eukaryota > Viridiplantae > Streptophyta > Pinopsida > Cupressales > Cupressaceae > Sequoia > Sequoia sempervirens. The sequence continues at coordinate 58,014 of VDFB02353557.1, forward strand.
GTCTTCAAACGCATTCGCGGTTGGTGACCCTTTTTGCAACTTTTCTCGACATCTCTGGTAGTCAAAATCAAAACCTATACCAGAGGGTTTTGATGGTCATGACTGTGATCTCAAAGATAGACGCATTTCTACTTTTGTGCACCGGATATATATTCACGATGGTCGGGGAACTTGAATCCACGCCAGGTTGCTTCTTCGCTCTTTCTTCTCGTGACTGACATCACCGGCTCCGCATGTTTCCATGAGAACCCACTTATCCGGCGATAACGCAGCATGTAGGGGCAACCGGTGTAACAACCTACTCTCAAGTAAGTAAACGTTGGGAATTGGAGAAAAATGCATCCAACTTTACTTACCACCTTATAAGCCTCATCAGACACTCTTCTTCTTTCTAGAGCTGGATCAAAGTTGAAGAGTAAGGGCGCAAAGAAAGCATCAGTGACCTGTCTGAAATGGTGAAAGCTCTCCTTTAGCTCCAACTGATAGAAATATCTGTACACAGGCACCATCATTCGATTCCCCTTTGTAGATAGACCTGGGAATTGTCTCATCATAGCTGCTGTGTACACCAGGTAAGAAGTCATGTAGAACTTCAATGTAGAAGGAGCGTTGATCAACTGTTCGTGCAACTCATCACTGATTTGTTTACCCCAGTCAATATGCACCTTCTGCCTCCTTATGATCCTGATGTATTCATACATCCAATCGTGAAAGGTGGATGATTCCAGCAAACCTTTCACTCTACTCAGAAATGTGATCATAACCTTGACGTCATCTTTGAAGTCACTTCTCAGGAGTCCTTTTGGCCATCTAGAAACAGATGATCTAGGCTTTTTAAGCCATTGAGTATTTATCAACTGTTTGGATTTATTAGGATCAACATCGAAAATCTCCTGTGCTTTTGATATAGAAATGTCAATATATTTATCCATGTGAGGAACCTTGAAGACAATGTCAAAGAAATCGGGGTCGAGTCTTAGAATCTCGTGCCCGGAAGAGTCGATCACACTTCTGCTTTCTCGGATGTAATGAGACGCAATTTGAAGAACAAATTCAGTATTATGCGCAGCTGTGGGGAACATCGCCACCAAGTGGAGATTGTTGTGTACAATTGCTCTCATTGAATCAGGGAGAGGCTTCGTCTCTGTCAACTTTGCAAAGTCAACCAAGTCTTGATGGCCAACTTCTGTATCCTTTATTTCTTCAACTTTCGAAAGCACCATAGTTGGCGGATAGATGCCTTGATATTTGTACTTCATCTTGCTTTTTGCTTTCGAAGAAGAAGGAGGCTTCGTAGCAAACATCAAAAGAAACTGGAACACTGAGTACTCTTGACTTGACGATCTCTGAGAGTAGACTGCAATCCGTCTAGCCAGAACAAACACCAATTGTTAGGAAACATGGGAAAGCGTGAAATGAGCACGAGGGTGGAAAAGCATGGAGCGGATGGAGAGGCACGCAAAACGATGCATGAATGCGGAAAAATGAAGCTCAGGGATGCACTGGTCAAAAGTGGAGTGCATTTGGAAAGGTCTGGGAAAAGCCTGCAAAAAGTGTAAGGGCGCTAAAATTCAGCGCCCTTACATTCTGAGAAAATTGCTCTTGGTGTAAGGGCGCTAAATTTTAGCGCCCTTACACTTTTCAGTGTTAGGTAATTTTTTGGTGAATTTGAAATGTCATGGCACTCAAAATTAGTGCTTCAGCTTTTGGGAGAGATAACTTTGATGCAAGGGCGCTAAATTTTAGCGCCCTTACATCTTACAGAGTTGGGGAAAATCTCATCTTCTTAAAAATGTCCTAGCGCTAAAATTCAGCGCCTCTGCTTTTTCTTGAAAATTTTGAGATGCAGATGCAAGAGGGAATGGCGATAGCGCTCGGGCTTGGAGAAGGAAATTTGTTTGAATCATGAAAGCTTGAACTTGCTTTCATCCTATTACATACGCCTCCAAAGATTAAGGGAATTCTCTTTCACAATGATAGATCTTTTCAACGTTCACCAAAACGCATATGAAGAGAAACAAAAAGCCTTCAACATGAATACATTGGAATAGATACAAGTTTCACAGAACATCGACCATAGAAGAGAATAAGAGAAGAATGCGCATAGGGAGAAGAAAGAAGAAACGCGAATGACTAAGGTAAGTGAATAGAAAGAAACGCAGGAATGGAGAACACTTACGCATTTGGGTAGCAAAGGATTTGAATGCGTAGGGTTAGAGAATAGAAAAGAAAAGAAGGAATGAGCATCAAAATGAACACGCACAGAGGAGAAAGACGTATTCAAAACAATGAATGAAGGTTCCATTGCATAAAGGGAAGGAAAACGCGAATGGAGGAGGACGCGAAAAGAGAGAACAAAAAATGAATGAAAATAAAAAACGTGAATGAAGAAACCAAAACGCGTATGAACAAAGATTATATACAAATGAAAATACAAAGCCGAAATGAAAGTCTTACCAGGGAAAAACGTGAAGCTTGTTGAAGAGAGGAATGGCGAATCTCCAAAAAACGTGATTTTGCAGATGAAAGGCAAACGCACAGCAAGAGGAGATGCAAAAGAAATAAAACATAAACAACAAAAGTGGCGAATTCATTCACTTAACTTTGCAAATGAAAATTAAAAACCTAACTCAAGTCGTGCAATAAATTTAGGCACGAAAAGTGGCACGATTGACGAAAAATGCGAAATTGTGAAGAAACGTGCCAGAGGCTCAAAAAAGTTTAAGTGTCGAGAAAAAATGTAATGGCGCTAAAATTTAGCGCTCTTGCATTTTTTGGAATTTTCAATTCATGTAGGGGTGCTAAATTTTAGCGCCCTTACATTTCCAGACTTAGCCAAATTTTTGGATTTTCCCTGCAGGAGCGCACTTTTTCAGTGCTACTGCATCTTCCGCAATTTGCAAAGTACGAACAGTGAAACGTCGCGAAAGATCTCATTTCGAAGGTCTTTGTGAGGCGAACAAGGGGGAATGCTCGAATTGACTATTCGAGACTTGGGAACACATTTCGAGGTGACTTGAAGATCGCTCTGTTATGCGTACTTGAACTTCACGAATCCTAGGAAACGGACAAGTTTCGTAGGGGGGTTATCCGTGGAACGAGCGCTGCTAGATTCCATGATAACAAAAACATAGCAAATATTAGGCATTATTTTGACTAAGCATCATAAGCCCACACAGATTTGTGTGCACCAATTCCAAGGAACTACGTAGGCTCATGTTTCTATAATAGGAAAAGGAGCTTGATGCTATTTCTTGACAAGATAGTTGGATCACAAAACTATTGTTTTATGTATGTGAGAAGTCCTCACAACATATCTCTTTTACTAAATGAAAGAAAGTAGCCATACTTGAAATTGCTAAATATTTTATGCCAAAGAGTAATGGATGAACTAGTTCAAATGACTACAAGGGAATTTTCCTCAAGTGTGACATCAACAAATTGAAAAAAATTAATCATTAAAGCATAAGCAATAAATTTACCATTATGAGTCTTGTCTCAAGTGGGACAAAGTTTCTTATCATTATGACAGTCAAATTCAACCTTTAAGTTATGCTCTAACAATTGACTTATGGATATGAGGTTCTTTGTGATCCCTTGACCATATAGAACCTTAGTAAGTCAAAATTTGTGAGTTTTGAATGGTAATAAAATATCTCCAACACCGTATACTTCATAGGATGTATCATGACCAAGGTAAATTTATCCATATGAATTTAATGGTGTGATATTATAAAACCACTCTTGTTAGTCACATGTATTATGCCAGGATACCATTATCTTGCTAGAATGTATCTAGAAGCAACAAAATCAACATACCATACATGATTTCTAGAAGTAAAATTTTGAGTTTCTACAACATATAATAATTCTTCGTTATTTGAATCCCATATTGATGCAACATTGCCATGTTAAATGTTATTCATTTTCTACCATTAAGGATTCTCTTTCTCATCCCCCTAATAATATTTTTGTGAGTTCTTATAGCTAGATTCACTATTTGAAAAGGGATTGTACCATCATTTTAGGAGATTATGCTCCTTCTTCCTACAAATAAGGTACTTCCTTTTTTATGCAAAAGTGTCTTCTTGTTGGATTTGGATGAACATGATGGAACACTCAAACATTTATGTTGATTTTTTTTTTTGCTAAGATGTGAGGAAAATCTAAGTTCTCATCATGAATGGCCTCTTCCTATAAAGTAAATTCACCAATTCCTTAAAAAATGGCTTTTTGCTAGCCAAGACAAGTGACAAACACATAAATTTGATGTCATAGGTAATAATATTAAGACAATTAGTACAAAAGATTCATTTGACATATCTTCCCTTAATACTTGGAGTGATGTTCAAATATTTTCAAATAGTTTTTTTATTTTTTACATTTTTTTCACCGCTTTATATTTGTAAACAATGTAATTGATTAATGTAATTGATGTTGCAAATGAAAAATTTGATTATGATTTTTGGCTTCATTTACTGTATTGAGGTGATCTAAAGCATCTTTGGTAAATGTGGTTGTTTTTATGTGATATTGAACCTCATCTAAAATGCCAAACAAGATTATGAGTTGGCATTTTCATTGGCTTTATCAAACCACTTTTGGTTAGCTCCAAATTGTACAAATTGGGTGATTTGTCTAGAAACTACGTTCCACCAATATTCAAACTCAAGATTAGTTTGTACCTTGGATTTCCATGTAGAATAATTTATCTCAAAATATAAGAGTTGAGAAGCATTACTTTGTGAACAATGGAATCATTATGGTAGGGTTTTATGAGGTCCTTATCTTTCAAACAAAAACAATTACCACTATTTTTCTTGTATGATTTACAAGGTTGATGCCATATACATCATTCATACAATTTTTTTATTTTTTAGATGCAATACTTTCAAGATGATGACATTACTCATAAACATGAATCATAGGCATCATTACTACCAAACATGAGGATATTTATTTTATTTATTTTTTTATAAAATGTAACATAAAATGTCTTGTAATTTTTTAGTTTTAGTTTTTATTTTAAAAATATAATATTTTAAGTGTAATAAACTAAACAAATATAGTAAATTTTAATTATTGTTGACAATATTATGTGCTCTTACATACTACTTTAATTTTTTTTTCATTTGTAAATATATTTTTATTGATTATAAAAGGAGTATTACATTTCAGATCAATTTTTTGTCCAAAATTAACAGGTCGCCCCAAAACCACCCACATAGACAGAACCCAACATTATCATCATGCCAAACGATCCAAAACCATACACCTATAACAAGCTCCTATGCGAACTACCACCCCACACACCCTAGCAACACATACATTCAACAAAATCCCAAGAATTTTGATACAAAACCATAGATTAAACACACCAGTCAATCCACCATTAACACACCATCAACAACCAGGAAATCTCAAAAAATATGATGCCAATCCACCCAGCCAGATGACTCCAGATAGAGAAAATGCTTTAGGAATATCAGTCTACACCTTGCTTGTTCCCAGTGCCTCCACAACTCCTCACCCTTGGTATCTAATATGAAATGATATAATTTAACGTGTTCACCAAGAATTAGTACTCACTGAAGGTTGCAAGGTCGTGGAACCCCAACACTTGGCACAACGACGACAATAACGTCCATATCTCCCTCCAAAAGTTTATTCCATACCAGCTTCCTCTCCATAAGCATCACCATGGCTCGCAACACCTCCAAGTCTACAAGTGTTGCAAGAAATCTCGTCGTGATGTCTGCATTCGTCTGCCATCACTTTACCAAATTCATAAACTCTTCGCCCAATAAAACTTCCGCCACTCCCAACACCAATTCATCCTAGACCTTAAACACAGACCTCAAGCATCCATGTCGGATCCTACCAAAGAAGGTCCACAGTTTCCTACCAGATGGAAGAATTATTGGAGACTCCATTTTTGTTGGAGGAAATGTGGGATTCCAAAGCCTTAATGGTCATTTAACTTTGATTCTAGCACCGACATCCCATCATCTAGGGTTTCCCATGACACCCCATCCTTCGGCAGGCTATCACATTAATGTAGTCGAACAAACGGCCTATGTAGACTCTTTGTCGCCCTCCTACATTTAATTCACGCTACCACCCAGCTCTCCAGCAAAGTTGCGCCAACCAAGCCTCTGTCATCTTCCATCCCCCCGACAACACCAACTCTGACCCCACCCACTTGGAAGCCACGAAGAATATTGCTTTAAATTTTTAGTAAAATATTTTAAAAAGTTTTAGTAAAATATTTTAAAATATTTTAAAATGTTCATGAAAACTGCTCTACATGATAGATTTTTGATGTCAGACTTGGGTCTGTTGCATTATTTCTTGGGGATTGAGATCACTTAGTCATCTTCAGGTATCTTCCTTGGACAACCCAAGTATGCACTTGACATGCTCTCCTGATTTCGCATGGCTGACTGTAAGCCTGCATCGACTCCATTTTTGTCTGGGGTCAAACTTGAGGCTAAGTGTTCTTCACCTTTGGTTGATGGCACTTTATACCGACAGCTTGTTGGGAGTCTCATCTACTTGACTCATACGAGACCTGACATTTCATATGTTGTGGGCATGGTCTCAAGATTCATGCAGGAGCCACATGAGTTGCATTGGAAGGCAGCTAAACGGATCCTTCACTACATTAAGGGTACTCACAGCTATGGGATTCACTATGCAGTGGGTGTGGATATTGACTTGGTGGGACATACAGATTTAGATTGGGCAGGCGATTCTCAAGATCGTAAGTCTACTTCTGGGTATTGCTTCTCTCTTGGTTCAGGTCCACTTTGTTGGTCGAGTAAGAAGCAGTCTGCAATTGCTCTTTCATCAACAGAGGCTGAGTATAGAGGGGCAGTTAATGCCACCACTGAGGCTATTTGGCTTCAGAATATTCTCACTGAGTTTGGCATTCCATTCAGAAAGCCTACAGTCATCTTTTGTGATAATCAGAGTGCTATACAAATCTCAAGGAATCCAATTCATCACCAGAGGACAAAACACATTGAGATACATATGCACTACATTAGGGACTTGATTCAAGAAGGCATCATTGATCTTAAGTATTGTTCTACATCAAAGCAGACTGCAGACATCTTCACCAAACCCTTCACAGAGAGCAAGTTCCTTCATTTGCGAGCTTTGTTAGGGGTGCGACAAGTGTCTACTTCAGGAGGGGCTTCTTAGTCCTTTGTACTCTCTATTTAGGGGTGGGCTATTCCTTTTGATGGGGGGGGCTTCTTCTTTTGGGGGGGGATCTCTATGTACATGGGTACCTAACATGGCCTCATTTGTCGGGACCCATCTTTTCACCCACCTAAGCTACGCTTAAGGGGGGGTGTTAGTGTAGGTTTTTTATTTTCCTTATGTTTGGGGTATTTATTTTTTCCTACACATATATTATTTAAGCTTGCTTAGGTTTATTAGATGTGGTAATGTGAGGACATGTGGCAAAATACAACAACTACATGTGTCACTCTCTCCCCACACATGGGTAGTTGAGTTACACATCCTCTTTTGGCTTGTTGTGCCACCTCTCATAACCACTATTTTGTTTTTACCTGAGTAGTTTATGGGGTAGTTGGGTTTCTCACCCTCTTTTGGATTTATGTGCCACCTCTCTCCTGTCTTCACTTGAGGAGGTTATGCCACATGTTTTGTCATTTACCAAGTAGGTAAAACCTCCCACCTTTTATGGGTAGTAGGAGTTAATGCACCTCTTGGATGTATTTTCCCTTATTCTTCTATATATTGAGCACTCTCCTCTCACCTTCACTAGTTCAGCTGATTCAGCTAGTTCGGTGATCGTTCTGTGAGAGTGACGAGAGTCTTCTCAAAATTCTCTTGCAGTGTTGTCTCTATTTTCTCTCTTTCAGATTTCTTCTCCATTCTACTATTTTGATTTTCAATCACTTGTTGAGTGGAGTGCATATGATCTACCACCGACAACAAATCCTGTCTCGGTTATTGCAGAATCCAACACAACAAGGCCTATTTGGGAATAACTCTTGGAGCAGACCTAGGAGTCAAAATATAAACACATTCAAATACCCTTTTGTCTCATTCAAAACATAACTCAAAATGGGTTAGGGTTGCTTCGTAACAACTTGGTCAAAATTTGACTGTCCTAGTTTGAACTAGGCCTAATTTGGTGTTTAGGCTTGTTTGGCACTAGGGATTGACCACAAAAAGGTTTTCCAAAGCTTCCTTCACCTTTCCTTGGCTCTAACACGGTCTTCACACATCTTCTAACATGCTCCAATTACCAAGAAACCCACCCCTTGACTCTTTCAATGCTTTACACCACCTTTTCATGAGTTCTTAAGTATGATACATGATGATATCAGACCCTCAAGTTGCTCCTGCATGTGCCAACTTGCAACCCAACCTCTGCACGCTTGAGATTTCAAAGAACACATCAAGACCTTTAATTCCATTGAGTTTCATAATTTTTCACTAGTGGAATGGGAAGAAAATCATTTTATGGTGCTCACTGTTACCCTAAACTAGGGTTTCAGGGCAGTTGGAAAAAATATGTAATAACTTCTTAAATACTTAATGAAATTAAATGAAACAAATTGTAGAAGAAATAAGATTCATAAATCTATCATCTCTAGTTGGTTTCAAGCAACAATAAGTCCCTACAACACCATGCTAAGCAAAAGAATAGAAAATAATACGTTGGAATTGTAGAAATTGAGATGCTTTATTGCTTCAAACTTCAAAAATAAATCAACAAACTTCAAGCTCGATGGAACAAGGCTTCTTAAATTTTTTCCAACTTTCCCCATCGATTTCCAACCATTAGACTTCACCTTCCAATGTTACATTTCCTTTTTACAAAAAGGAAGACCAAAAGTTGCATGTCACATTTAGCAACTTGACAAGATTTTTGCATATTTTGCATTTTGACACCAACCAATGGCTAAGACCTCTAATTGGACCCCAAAAGACATGAAATGGTCTTCCTAGACTTTATTACATGAAATAACATAAAAAAAAAAACCAAAATTCCAATTTTAAACCTACTAAACCCATGGTGCTCCTACACCACCCACACTTTTTAGAAGTCATCCAAAACATAGCAAATATTAGGCATTATTTTGACTAAGCTTCATAAGCCCACACAAATTTGTGTGCACCAATTCCAAGGAACTATGTAGGCTCATGTTTCTATAATAGGAAAAGGAGCTTGATGCTATTTCTTGACAAGATAGTTGGATCACAAAACTATTGTTTTATGTATGTGAGAAGTCCTCACAACATATCTCTTTTACTCAATGAAAGAAAGTAGCCAAACTTGAAATCGCTAAATATTTTATGCCAAAGAGTAATGGATGAACTAGTTCAAATGACTAGAAGGGAATTTTCCTCAAGTGTGACATCAACAAATTGAAAAAAATTAATCATTAAAGCATGAGCAATAAATTTACCATTATGAGTCTTGTCTCAAGTGGGACAAAGTTTCTTATCATTATGACATTCAAATTCAACCTTTAAGTTATGCTCTAACAATTGACTTATGGATATGAGGTTCTTTGTGATCCCTTGACCATATAGAACCTTAGTAAGTCAAAATTTGTGAGTTTTGAATGGTAATAAAATATCTCCAACACCGTATACTTCATAAGATGTATCATGACCAAGGTAAATTTATCCATATGAATTTAATGGTGTGATATTATAAAACTACTCTTGTTAGTCACATATATTATGCCAGGATACCATTATCTTGCTAGAATGTATCTAGAAGCAACAAAATCAACATACCATACATGATTTCTGCAACATTGCCATGTTAAATGTTATTCATTTTCTACCATTAAGGATTCTCTTTCTCATCCCCCTAATAATATTTTTGTGAGTTCTTATAGCTAGATTCACTATTTGAAAGGGGATTGTACCATCATTTTAGGAGATTATGTTCCTTCTTCCTACAAATAAGGTACTTCCTTTTTTATGCAAAAGTGTCTTCTTGTTGGATTTGGATGAACATGATGGAACACTCAAACATTTACGTTGATTTTTTTTTTTGCTAAGATGTGAGGAAAATCTAAGTTCTCATCATGAATGGCCTCTTCCTATAAAGTAAATTCACCGATTCCTTAAAAAATGGCTTTTCGCTAGCCAAGACAAGTGACAAACACATAAATTTGATGTCATAGGTAATAATATTAAGACAATTAGTACAAAAGATTCATTTGACATATCTTCCCTTAATACTTGGAGTGATGTTCAAATATTTTCAAATAGTTTTTTTATTTTTTACATTTTTTTCACCGCTTTATATTTGTAAACAATGTAATTGATTAATGTAATTGATGTTGCAAATGAAAAATTTGATTATGAGTTTTGGCTTCATTTACTGTATTGAGGTGATCCAAAGCATCTTTGGTAAATGTGGTTGTTTGTATGTGATATTGAACCCCATCTAAAACGCCAAACAAGATTATGAGCTGGCATTTTCATTGGCTTTATCAAACCACTTTTGGTTAGCTCCAAATTGTACAAATTGGGTGATTTGTCTAGAAACTACGTTCCACTAATATTCAAACTCAAGATTAGTTTGTACCTTGGATTTCCATGTAGCATAATTTATCTCAAAATATAAGAGTTGAGAAGCATTATTTTGTGAACAATGGAATCATTATGGTAGGGTTTTATGAGGTCCTTATCTTTCAAACAAAAACAATTACTGCTATTTTTCTTGTATGATTTACAAGGTTGATGCCATATACATCATTCATACAATTTTTTTTATTTTTTAGATGCAATACTTTCAACATGATGACATTACTCATAAACATGAATCACAGGCATCATTACTACCAAACACGAGGATATTTATTTTATTTATTTTTTATAAAATGTAACATAAAATGTCTTGTAATTTTTTAGTTTTAGTTTTTATTTTAAAAATATAATATTTTAAGTATAATAAACTAAACAAATATAGTAAATTTTAATTATTGTTGACAATATTATGTGCTCTTACATACTACTTTAAAAAAAAATTCATTTGTAAATATATTTTTATTGATTATAAAAGGAGTATTACATTTCAAATCAATTTTTTGTCCAAAATTAATAGGCCACCCCAAAACCACCCACAAAGACAGAACCCAACATTTTCATCATGCCAAACGATACAAAACCATACACCTATAACAAGCTCCTATGCAAACTACCACCTCACACACCCTAGCAACACATACATTCAACAAAATCCCAAGCATTTTGATACAAAACCATAGATTAAACACACCAGTTAATCCACCATTAACACACCATCAACAACCAGGAAATCTCAAAAAATATGATGCCAATCCACCCAGCCAGACGACTCCAGATAGAGAAAATGCTTTAGGAATATTAGTCTGCACCTTGCTGGTTCGCAGTGCCTCCGAAACTCCTCACCCTTGGTATCTAATATGAAATGATATAATTTAACCTGTTCACCAAGAATTAGTGCTCGCTGAAGGTCGCAAGGTCGTGGAACCCCAACACTTGGCACAACGACGACAATAACGTCCATATCTCCCTCCAAAAGTTTATTCCATACCAGCTTCCTCTCCATAAGCATCACCATGGCTCGCAACACCTCCAAGTCTACAAGTGTTGCAAGAAATCTCGTCGCGATGTCTGCATTCGTCTGCCATCACTCTACCAAATTCATAAACTCTTCGCCCAACAAAACTTCCGCCACTCCCAACACCAATTCATCCCAGACCTTAAACACAGACCTCAAGCATCCATGTCGGATCCTACCAAAGAAGGTCCACAGTTTCCTACCAGATGGAAGAATTATTGGAGACTCCATTTTTGTTGGAGGAAATGTGGGATTCCAAAGCCTTAATGGTCATTTAACTTTGATTCTAGCACCGACATCCCATCATCTAGGGTTTCCCATGACACCCCATCCTTCAGAAGGCTATCACATTAATGTAGTCGAACAAACGGCCTATGTAGACTCTTTGTCGCCCTCCTAGATTTAATTCACGCTACCACCCAGCTCTCCAGCAAAGTTGCGCCAACCAAGCCTCTGTCATCTTCCATCCCCCCGGCAACACCAACTCTGACCCCACCGACTTGGAAGCCACGAAGAATATTGCTTTAAATTTTTAGTAAAATATTTTAAAAAGTTTTAACTATTTTTTAAAATGATTTTCAACCTAAAGTTAAGTTTAAAAACAAATAAGTCCATAGTTCTTATTGCTACAGCTTCATTGGCAATCAATAATGGAACCCTTGCTCAAAGAAACTCAAAAAAAATTCCCCAAGGTGTTTCGCAAGGTGCACCCCTGAAAACATCCTTAGATGTTGTTCTACACTTTCCTAAATTTGATAATTTATGCTAAAGGTTAATTTGTTTACCTTGCTAGGGTATTTTGTGGGAAGCATCCCCTAAAATCATGCTCATGAAGACTGAGTCAACAAAGCTTGGGTATACCATGGGATTCACCTTGAAGCCATGTAGAACTAAGTACTAAAAGATTATTTCCTTTCTATTTTTAACTAAATCCAACCATGCTAAGGCTATTCTCAACTATGGCCCCTGGCTTGTTCATTTTCTCTATTGGTTTTCAAACTCAAGACTTGGGACTTTGTCGTCTTTGACAAAAGACTCTTTGATTTCTTGTATGGGTGAGTTCCCTAGGTTACTCTTTGCACAATAGAATTTTTTGAGTGAAATAGTTTCATTTTTAGGCTTTTTGGTCTACGTTGAACCCAAATAGTTATATTTGGCTCATCCTCAATATAATTTTTTGTTGAGGTGGACCTTTCCAAACATGTAAAGGAGATTGTGGATATGTAGACTAGAAAGATGAAATACACTTTAAATGATATTCACCTAAATTTTTTGAATACTTGTTATTATTGTCAATATTTTGAACATAATATTCAAAATTCACTTTATCTTCTCCCTACCATAAGAATTCCACACAACATCCATTTGGATCGCTACTTGAAAAAAAAGAAAAAAAAAGAAAGAAAGAGGAAGGGTAGTGTACAATCATTAGTTTTAAATCCAAAAAAATAACAATAATGAACCTTCCCCAAGCCTTCTTCAAGCTCTAGGGGTTGAGATTTGAAAAATATTTTACAAGCTCTAGATTCAAGAAAATTTGATCTCTTAGATCTCTTGAGGAGACTTCTAGTGAGGAAAATTTTGTGAGAGATTCATTAATGGCACCATTATTATGTTAGTGATTAGCCAATGCTACTTGATGTTTCCCCTCCTCTACCTAGGTAGCATAGGTATCATAGCCAACCATGACATTTGTATGAAGGAGAACATGTGCTAGAGAAGTGTTGAATTGTCTAGATTAACTTTTGAATAAGGAGGTTTGATTCAAATGTAGCTCTTTTGCAAAATTATTATTCCACTCTCGATGAGTTAGATAATAAGGAGATGATTCTCAACACTCATTTATGAACTATGTTGTTGGGAAACTGTTTCTCAACCTTACAATTATATAATAGTTATTGTTGATAGGCGAAATGGTTTTGTTAGTTAATTCGTGGGGTTCCAAGTTTTCCTAACCTAAGTCGCAGGGTTCTAAAGTTTCATAACCTCCCAACTTAGCGATCTCTTTTTTGTCGGTGAGTCATGGGTTTTCAAAACTTCACAACTTCCAACAAGAGGTTTTGAGGTTTGATTTTTTAGCGACTTAGTGATCTCTTTATTGTTGGAAAGTCATGGGTTTTCAGAACTTTGTAACCTTTAACAAGAGGTTCTGAAGTTTGAGTTTTTAGTGACTTAGCGATAGAGAAATAAGGAGGAAGGAAGCACTCTGAGTGGGACCCAACCATAATGACATGTGATGAAAAGTTAGTGAATGGAGTGATGGTCTATTGTTTCATCGACGGAGTTGATACATTGTAAATCTAGTCCATTAACTATTAGGGTTTAGATCTAATGGTGGATATTTGTTGATTTGTCTTGTCTTAGAATGTAACTCTATTTTGTGAGGGTGATGCATTACGGTTGTAAGAGAGTGACAGTGAGAGGCAGTGTGAGAGAGATGGTGATGTATTCTAAGAGTTTTTTAGCAGTCATGTTGTCTCTTGATCTTTGAGTGGTGATACTCCTGTGAGAAGCTTGCTTTGCAAGTATATTGTAATCTTTGTGATTTACTGAATAATACATTGGGCAGCTTTTGGAGTGTGGGGTTTTTCTCTCGCAAGGGGTTTTTCCATGTAAATCACTGTCATGATATGCATGATATTTATGTTTATTTTGTTTAAATTTTTGTAATTGTTAAAGATCTATAAAATTTTTGCATTACTCTCCTCTCAAGATTAGTGTAGGAAGTTGTTCCACTACCTTAGCTTCCTTACAAGTGGTATCAAAGCTTGATCACCTTTGGTTTCAGTTGTGGGTTGTTGGGTTTTTTGAACTAATCCATATTTGAGTGGGAGCTTGTGCTAAAGACACTTTGTGATCTTGTTGCAGGAATTTTCAGATGACAAGTTCATGAGGGAGAATAGAGGTGGATAATTTTTTTGGAGATAATTTTTAAATGTGGAAGCTGAAGATGGGGGATCTATTGATAGATCAAGATCTGTGAGTTGTTGTTGATGAGAATGTTTCAAGGCCTACAAATCCTACTCAGGCTACTCAATATGATGTTATGGAACATAAAGCCAAGGGTCTAATCATATTGTGCCTAGAAGACTTTGTTTTAATCAATTTCCATGAAGAGACCTTTGCATAAAAACTATGGAAGAAGCTTGGTGAGATGTATCAAGCCAAATATTTAGCGAACAAGATTTTCTTGAGGAAGAAATTGTATTCCTTGAGAATGGAAGAGGGTGGATGGATTATAGAACACTTGAAAGCATTCAATATGTGGGTGGCTCAGTTAGCATCAATTGGTATCAAAATAGATGAGGACGAGAAATGTAAAATATTGCTTTGTTCTTTGCCTGATTCATGGGATTCTCTTGTTAGGGCTATTGGGAGTACTTATGTTATATTGAAGACTAAAGATGTGGCGGGTTCTTTCCTTTCTGAAGAGATGAGGAGGAAGGTATCCATCAGTGCCAAGGAGGCCTTGAATGTTCATGGAAGATCTAAGGAAAAAGGTAAGAAGAATGAGAAGCATGGAAAATTCAAGTCTAGGGGGAGATCTAAGTCTCCTAGAAAGTCCAAAATTATTTGTTGGAATTGCAGTAAGCCTGGACATGTTCGTAAGGACTACAAAGAAGAAAAGAAGAAGAAAAATAAGAAATTTGATTCTAATTCCGAGTCTAAGAAGGGAGATGGTGATGCATTCATTATAGCTTTGGCAACTCATGTAGGTAATGATGCATGTTAGTTGACTTAGGTGCATCTTTCCATATGACCCTTTAATAGAGACTAGTTATCTGAATATGAAGAATTTCATGGAGGTAAGGTGTACTTGGGTGATGATTCTCATTTAGACATTGTTGGTCGTGGTAAAGTTAAAATCAAGTTTCCTTATGGTAGAATAAAAAGGATTACTGGTGTGTTGCATATCCCTAGTTTAGCATGAAATTTGTTATCTGTAAGCAAACTAATAGATGCAAGTGTGCAAGTAGTATTTTTTGATGAAGGATGCAAGATGGTTAGAGGTGCTATGGTGATTGCTAGAGGTGTCAGATATGGCACATTCTATAAGCTTGATGCATCCACTATTGAGTGCAATAGTACTTCTA
>VDFB02353559.1:0-43412 GCA_007258455.2 Sequoia sempervirens
AAAATATTGTTTTTTTGAAATTTTTTTAAAAAAATAAATAAACAATGCCGACAAAAATATAAAATATATATATTTTTTTGAAATTTTTTTTGACGACATGCGTACCTGCGCAGGGGGGCCGTACGACCGCCTCTGCTAAATTTTTTTTTGCCCCGAAGACAATTTTTGCCGAATATAGGCAAATTATATATCAAAAAACTCAGAAACGGCCACCTGGATGCAATGGAAGACTTATTTTTGGCTCAAAGTGCTCCTGTAAAAAGTTGTTCACCAAATCTGAGCTCGAAACCCTTCTTTGCCAAAGCTGCAAATGGTGACGAAATTAAGTGAAACAAAAGCCAGATCTAACTTTTTCGAGCCTCCTGGACGCAATGGGACAGCCTAAAATACTGTCACTATAGCCAAAAGTGCTGCAATCACCATATCTCACCAAAATGCAAGCATGCAATATAGGATACAAGAACTCAAAAAATGACAATAGAAATTGATGGAAACTCTCTAATAAAGAAATGGAAGGGGCTTGCCAGATTCAAAGCTCTGATACCATGTTGAAGTTCCCTAGTAAGGGAATAAACTAGGTACAAGACTTATTCACACCAACAAATAATACAAGATGGGTCCCAAAAAACAGGGCCAAGTAAGGCACCCATGTACAAAAATGCTTAAAAATATGCACACCTCCAAAATTTGCAAAAAAAGTAAAGGGGATTTAGATCTGAAGCCTGCAACCCTTTTTGAAGAAGAAAACCTAATAAATCAAGAAGGGCTTCACTGAATCCATGCTCTGATACCATGTTAAAATTGTGACATAAACATAAAACAACGAGCCATAGGATCAAACAACAAACAGGTACACCTTCCACACAAGAGATCTGTAAACAAGAATTGCTATACTCATCAACAAGAAAAAGCTACAGAAGAGATTTTCAAGAAGATATGAAAGCCGTCATATTTCCCATGAATAATGACAATGAGGGGTTAATGCTTATAAGAGAAAATCCCTAAATGAGAAAGGATCAGATCATGACAAGTGTCAACATCACATGAGATGAGACATAATGATATAATATTAACTCAACTAATAAAGCATTCCTAAGTTTAGCCAAAGTGTGTGAGAATAAATTAGACTAATAATTAATTAAAGATTAATTAATTATTAGCTACTGTATGATAACTCTAACACCCCTCATTAAAATGAACTTAGGGAGTAGTTAAAAACCCTAAAAAAAATGCAAGATGGGTCCCGACAAACAAGGCCAAGTAAGGTACCCATGTATAAACAAAAGATCTCTATAATGTGGAGAAATAGAGAAAACCTCATGGGAAAAACTCTACTCCAAAAAGAGATGAAATCCAAGTGAAGGACTGAAGAAGCCTCCAAAAAAAAAAGGGTGTCCCAAAAGATAGGAACAAATAGAAAACCACTTAAGCATGAAGAAGTTGTAAACACTATCCAAAAATGACTGTTGATGTGCTGAAAGAAGAAACTTCGCTGAAACATATAATGATCAGGATCAAGAAGACAAGAATTTGCATGAGTGCCCTCAATTACAATACTTGAATCCAATGTAAAACCAAGGAAAACATAAGGAATTCAAAGATACAAATGGAAAAAGTACCAATATTCTAAAGAACTGATCAAGTGAAAATTGAAGGTCGCCTCTAGAAATAGGAATGTGAGAGTTTCCATATGGTAAGTGGCCCATCTCACAAAAATACATGGGTAACTAGCTGTTGCATCCTCCTAGTACATAGGAACAAATACTGTATACATAGCTCACTCTAATGTGAAACCAAGGAAGCAATAACACCAATAGTAGAAACCCCCCATAATGTTGAAAAGAGAGAGGTGTGACAGGTACACTAAAACTAAATGCTAGAATTTAGTGCATGAAGAGGAACTAGGAACATCTGAAGGTGTAGTCATGAAAGTACAAGAAAATATAAAGGATGTGAAAACAAAAGTCACATACACATGAGAAGGGTATGAAGGAAAAGTAAAGGAAAACATCAACATTCATGGCACTTTATATCATAGTGCGAGTACAATAAGGTACAAAGTGATCTCAAGATCCTATAATACATGAGAAATACAAAGGAACTTTATCTTAGTGTGTTTAAACAATCATAAGTACATGCTATGTGAGCCCATAAGTTCCAGAAAAGACATGTTGAAAATATAATTCTCTTATAGAAAAATATTAAACTGGTAGCACCATTATGAATTACACAATAAAACATGCACTTTAAATAAAAAAGCACCGAAAAATGTGTCTGGATGTAGAAGATATGGCCTGTCAAAGTCTCCAAAACAAGAATTGAATAGCTACAACACTGAGAAAATAGTATTTTGGAAAAAAAAATAGAATTCAAAACTAGAAAATACCTATACCACATCGAAGAGCACAAAATTCCACCCCATTTTAAAAAAAATTGCACTAAAAAAACCCATCGTATGGTCGAGATATGGCCTCTAGAATATTGGGTGCAAAACTAAAAAGCCCAACGGAGAGAGGCTGAGTAGGGAAAAAAGAAAACTCCTCTTTTTTTTTCTTTTTTTTTGAAAATTTTGGAAATAGGCATTTTCAAAGCATTTTTTGTGTGAAAAGGACCTCACTGTTGGATCTAGAGCTATCAAGAAAGTCAAATTCGGCTTTTGTTTCACCCAATTTGGATTCCGTTTGTCAGATCTGTGAAGGTTTGAAGAAAGGGTTTTTTTGCCAGATCCAAGGGGTGCTTGATTTTTTGGTACATTTTGAGCCCAAACAGACCTCATCGTTGTGTCTGGAGCAACCAAAAACCCTAAGATCGGCTATCAAATCATCAATTTACATGAAGTTGACCTTTGAGGCAAAAAATTTTAACTCATACGACCCCGTTCGACCATTTGCAAGTGGATTGAGAAAAATTTTCGGTGCTGGTAATTTTTTTTAATGCTTTGGCTTCAATTTTTTTTGTCAAAAAATTAAAAAAGAAGAAAAAAAGAAAGTTTTAAAAAAATCCTTTTAAGGCTTCTGCGGGCCCTTCGTATAAGGTACCTTTGCCTTGCGTAACCACCGGCGTTCCACAATGGCCGGTGGCAGCTCCTAGCCATCCACCAGTAGCATTTAAAAATGATCTTTTTTAAAATTTTCCTGAAACCTTTCATTTTCCAACGGCGGTAGGTTTTTTTTAGTCTACTATTTCTGTATTTTTTCATTGACTGGTTGACTTTCCTAGCAGCTAGCATTACTTTCCAAGGCGGAAATTTTTGAAGGTTTTTCAGAATATTCCGTTGAGTTTATGGTATATTTCATCGATCATTTTTTGCAAGGGAGGTTGATATTTTTTTTTCTGTCGATTGGGAATATTCTTGGAATATTCTACTGACGTCAGTGGTATGGTCTATTGCATGGCCCCATTTGACCCCCTTTGTGCCCTAAAAGTGGGTTATTTTTCATTTGGCCATAACTTGGGTATACGATATCGTTTTCTAGCAAATGAGATATAGTCGGAAAGCTGATTTCATCAACTTTCTAGTGGTGTGGGTTTCATCCTATGTTTCTACTCCTGGTGCATTCTATAGTTAGTTGAAGTCAAAGGATTTGTTTTTAGTCCTGAGCTCGTAAATTTTGACTATTTTCTTCATTTTTCGCGATCTTAGTGGCATTGGAACCGTCTTTCAAAGCTCTTCAATTCCATCAATGCATTTTTTCCATATTGTTCTCTAGGTATATTTTATTCATTTTTTTGTGTTTTTGCACTCTGGTAAATTACTTGGATGTTTTAGCTCCTGAAATTTTTTCATTTGCATTGGATGCTTCATTTTTGGCTGTTTTTCATGTATTTCAAGTCTTGTGTCTTTTTGTGACATTCAGAGCTTCCATTGTAAGCACTTATGATTTTGTAAATGCATTGAGATAAAGTGCATTTGTATTGCACCTGTATTGTGGGATCTTGCACATCACTTTATGCCTTATTGTACTCGCACTATGATATAAAGTGTCGTGGAGGTTGATGTTTTCCTTTGTTTTTCCTTCATATTTTTCTCATGTGCGTATTTCACTTTTGTTTTCACATCCTTTATATCTTCTTGTAATTTCATGACTACACCTTTAGATGTTCTTGGTTCCTCTTCATGCACTACTTTTAGGCATTCAGTTATAGTGTACCTATCATGCCTCTCCCTTTTCAGCATTATGGGGGGTTTCTTCTATTGGTGCTACTACTTCTTTGGTTTTGCATTGGAGTGAGCTATGTATACGGTATTTGTTCCTATGTACTAGGTGGATGCAATGGATGGTTACCCATGCATTTTGATGAGATGGGGCACTTACCATATGGATACTCTTGCATTCCTATTTCTAGAGGCGACCTTCCATTTTCACTTGATCAATTTTTTATACTATTGGTACTTGATCCATCTATATATTTGAGTTCCAGGTGTTTTCCTTTGTTTTCCATCTAATTTGAGCAGCATCGTTGGGGGCATTCATACAGATTCTTGTCTTCCTTTATCCTGATCATCATTTGTTTCAGAGAGGGTTTTACTTTCGGCATTACAACAGTCCTTCTTTGATAGTGTTTGTAGCTTTTGGATGTTCCTTTGTTCCTATCTTTTGGGACAACCTTTCCTTGTTTGGAGGCTTCTTCAGTCCTTCACTTGGCTTTCATCTCTTTATGGAGTAGAGTTTTTCCCATGCATTTTTCTCTATTTCTCCACATTATAGAGATCTTATGTTTGTACATGGGTACCTTATTTGGCCTTGTTTTTCGCGACCCACTTTGCATTCTTTTTAGGGTTTTTAGCTACTCCCTAAGTTCATATAAAGGGGGGTGTTAGAGTTATCATACATTAGCTAATAATTAATTAATCTTTAATTGATTATTAGTCTAATTTATTCTCACACACTTTAGCTAAACTTAGGAATGCTTTATTAGTTGAGTTAATATTAGATCATTATGTCACATCTCATGTGATGTTGACACTTGTCATGATCTTATCCCTTTCTCATTTAGGGCTTTTCTCTTATAAGAATTCAACCCTCATTGTAATAAATTCATGAGAAATATCTGGAGCTTTCATATCTTCTTGAAAGCTTCTTCTGTAACTTTTCCTTGTTGATGAATATATAATTAATTAATCTTTAATTGATTATTAGTCTAATTTATTCTCACACACTTTAGCTAAACGTAGGAATGCTATATTAGTTGAATCAATATTAGATCATTATGTCTCATCTCATGTGATGTTGACACTTGTCATGATTTGATCCCTTTCTCATTTTTGGCTTTTCTTTTATAAGCATTCAACCCTCATTGTAATAAATTCACGAGAAATATATGGAGCTTTTATATCTTCTTGAAAACTTCTTGTATAACTTTTCCTTGTTGATGAATATAGCAATTCTTATTTGTAGATCTCTTGTGTGGAAGGTGTCTTTGTTTTTTGTTTGATCCAGTGGCTTGGGGTTTAGTGCTTGTTTCACAATTCTAACACTGTATCAAAGCATGTATTTAGTGAACCCCTTCTCGATTTATGAGGTTTTCTTCTTTAACAAGGTTTGCATCCTTCACATCTGAATCCCCTTTGCTAAAAACCCTAAAAAGAATGCAAGATGGGTCCTGAAAAACAAGGCCAAGTAAGGTACCCATGTACAAACAAAAGATCTCTATAATGTGGAGAAATAGAGAAAACCTCATGGGAAAAACTCTACTCCAAAAAGAGATGAAAGCCAAGTGAAGGACTGAAGAAGCCTCCAAACAAGAAAAGGGTGTCCCAAAAGATAGGAACAAAGAGAACACCACTGAAGCATGAAGAAGTTGCAAACACTATCGAAGAATGTCTATTGAAGCGCTGAAAGAAGAAATTTCACTGAAACATGTATAATGATCAGGATCAAGAAGACATGAACCTATATGAGTGCCCTCAATGACACTACTCGAATCCAATGGAAAACCAAGGAAAAAATCAAGAATTCAAAGATACAAATGGCACAAGTACCAATATTCTGAAGAACTTATCAAGTGAAAATGGAAGGTTGCCTCTAGAAATAGGAATGCAAGTGTCCATATGGTAAATGCTCCATCTTACCGAAATGCATGGGTAACTAGCCATTTCATCCACTTAGTAAATAGGAATAAATCATGTATACATAGCTCACTCCAACGTGAAACCAAGGAAGCAATAACACCAATAGTAGAAATCCCCCCATAATGCTGAAAAGGGAGAGGCGTGATAGGTACACTAAAACTTAATGCCAAAATGTAGTGCATGAAGAGGAACCAAGAACATCTGAAGGTGCGGTCATGAAAGTACAAGCAGATATAAAGGATGTGAAAACAAAAGTTGCATATGCATGAGAAAGGTATGAAGGAAAAAAAAGGAAACAACAACCTCCATGAAACTTTATATCATAGTGCGAGCATAATAAGGAACAAAGTGATCTCAAGATCCCATAATACATGAGCAATACAAAGGCACTTTATCTCAATGCGTTTACAAAATCATAAGTACATGCAATGTGAGCCCATAAGGTCCAAAAAAGACAACATGCTGAAAAAATAATTCTCTTACAAAAAAAATAGGAAACTGGTAGCACCATTACGAAGTACACGAAAAACCATGCACTTTAAAAAAAAATGGCACACAAAAATGTGGCTGGATGCAGGAGATATGGCTCGTCAAAGTCTCCAAAACGAGAATTGAATAGCTATAACATTGAGAAAATAGAATTCTAGAAAAAACCAAAAGTAAAAACTACAAAATACTTGCACCACTTCAAAGAGCACGAAATTCTACCCCATTTCAAAAAACATTGCACTATAAAAGCCAACTGTATGGCTGAGATATGGCCTTTAGAATATTTGATGCAAAACTTAAAAGCCCAACAGAGAGGGGCTGAGTAGGGAAAGAAGAAAAATCCTCCAAATTTTTCAAAAACACGTCCAAAAATAGAGGCCTTCCAAATATAGTGATGCTGGAAAAAATTCTCCAACTACAGTGCATTTATTTTGCAAAAAAAATGCAAAATTTGACTACTTTTTTAAAGCTAAAAAATTCCAAAAAACTATTACATGTTTTTCAATAAAAAAAATATTAAAAAAATATTTTTTCTTTTTATTTTAAAATTAAAAAGCATAAAAAAAACTTTATATATTTAAAAAAACATTTAAAAAAAATTGTTTTTAAACAAAAATATTAAGAAAATGCAAGGTGGGTGGACCCCGCCCCTGGCGGGTCCCAAGGGGCTGCCACCAGTAGGGTAGTGGTACCCCAAGGTACTGCAGGGGTGGGCCCGTGGGTCTGCCACCTTTGCTGCCATGGAAGGGGTGTCAAACTAGCAATCCCCCCTAAATTTTTTTTAATATATTTTTTTTGAAACAAAAGACACTGCAACAACTTTGTAAAAAAGGCCTTTCAAATTTTATTTTTTTAATGATTTTTTTCAAATCTCTTTTGTAATCACAAGATTTTTTTTTTTGGAAATTTCTTTTTTAAAAATTTGCCTTGATTCACCTGTTTGGAGGGTCGTATCATCTTCCTAGTAAATTTTTTTTCCTCAGATGCCAACTTCACCAAATTTGATGATTTGACAAGCAATCTTAAGGTTTTTGGCCGCTCCAGATGCAATGGTGAGGTCTATTTGGGCTCAAAACACCTCAAAAAATTAGGCACCCCCTGGATCTAGAAAAAAATCCCTTTCTTCAAACCTTCACAGATCTGACAAACAAAATCGAAATCAAGTGAAACAAAAGCCAAATTTGACTTTCTCAAGAGCTTTGGATCCAATGGTGAGGTCCTTTTCACACAAAAAAAATCAAAAAATGCCTACCTTTAAAATTTGCAAAAAAAGCAAAGGGGATTCAGATCTAAAGCATGCAACCCTTGTTGAAGAAGAAAACCTCATAAATCGAGAAGGGGTTTGTTGAATCCATGCTTTGATACCATGCTAGAATTTTGAAACAAGCACAAAACCATGAGCAATATGATCAAACAACAAACAAATACACCTTCCATGCAAGAGATTTGCAAACAAATATGTGCAATATTCATCAACAAGAAAAAGTTACAAAAGATATGAAGGCTTCCGATATTCTCGGTGAATATTTACAAAGAGGGTTGAATGCTTATAAGAGTAAAGCCCTAAATGAGAAAGGGATCAGATCATGAAAGGTGTCAACATCACATGAGATGTGACATAATGATCTAATATTAACTCAATTAATAAAGCATTCCTAAGTTTAGCTTAAGTGTGTGACAATAAATTAGACTAACAATCAATTAAATATTAATTAATTAGTAGCTAATGCAAGATAACTCTAACATTTTTTACTCTCCTTTATAGGATGCTATAAAATCTATCCAATTTGAATCATTAGTGTTTCGTGTGATGACATTAATGTTAAGTGAGGATGTCTCTATTTCTTTTGTTTCTTTCAAAGGATAATAATCAAGACCACTACTATATATTAGCTCAGGATGCACTAATGTTAAAGTTGTCTTAGAGGAATATTTTGTAATAGTGTTGACATTAAGGCAAGACTTGTTTGTTTCTTTTGAGGGGAAATAACAAAGACCACTAGTATTTTCTTGCGTGTTAGGCTCTATAGCGATACATATACCTTATGTAGTAACAAAAATAGTACACCCACCTTGGTGGAATAGAGCACAAGGATAGGGTTCTTATTTCACAATTGCTACACTCAAGGACATCTTAGAGATCTCAATCCAATAAAGAAGAGAGAGAGATCTGGAAATAAGGTATCCTAGGATATGTTTAGAGATTAATTATTGTTGAATGAGGGGTTCACCACCAAGTTTTAACTTGGAAAAGACAATGAATGAAAGATGAAATTTAAAACCCTAATATGATGCAAGCCTAATCTAAATGACCCAAAAATGCAAGAAGAAAAAAAAAGAGCTAAAAAATAGAATGTGTCCACTTGTAAATCTGGAGATGGTTGGAAGGAGTCCTGAAATGTTGGAAATTCTAACCTTTTGACTTAGTGGGACTAATTCGCCATACTGGGAAAATCAGTCCTAGTTCTAATTTTTTGAATGGAAGTAGGTTTCAGACAAAAGGGTATCCAAATCTATAAAAAAAAGTTAAAAAAACCTATAGTGGGACTCATTAACCCCTTGTAGTGAATGAGTCTAGTTTGGATTTTATAGAACTTCAACATCTGAATCTATTCTTCTTAATCTGCTCGATCTGCTTCTCCAGGTTTCTAGATCTAAAACTTTGATTTCGGGGTTGTAGATGACCTTTTAGTGAAGATTATGACCTTGAAAATGGGGAGGAAACTTCAACAAGCTTGTAACTTAATCTTCAATGATCCTTCAAGTCTTCAAAGCACCTAGATTTGCAATCACACAAAAAGAGAGAAAAAGTGTTGATTGTTAGGGAATAGGGGTTTGCCTTGGTCAAAACCCTTGTAGGTAATTAAACCAAATGATGAGAAAATGAAATGAAGGCATGAAACATGAAAAAAATAACATGAATCGTGTACATTAATACCTTGAATGATGCCTTGTAAATGATGTCTTGTAAATCTACAACTCAACATGAAATGGCCATAAAGGATGTAGATCTTGATCTTGACAATAGGAGTAGAACAATGCTTGCTCTTGGATCTTCAATGCTACATCACAACACTAGCTCAATAACATTCTTGATGCTTTATATGATTGACATGATGGTGGATCTTGAATTGCTGCATCAATTGATGAAAAATTCTACTCTTGAATGCCTTAGAAATGATCTTGAATGCACTCTAGATGATCTTGTGAATTCTTGGAATGCTTAAATCTTGCTTGCTTGACTTGATATCATGAATTATTATATTAAATAATGATTTGAAGGATTCTTTATATAGGAAATCCACTCAGATGACTATTTAGTAGATCCCCAAGGCTGACATAGAAGGAATTTGAACTTAAAACCCAATTTTTCCTATTGAAACCTTGTAAATAAGCCAAATGGGACTCATTCTCCAAGATGGGAAAATGAGTTCTACCTGGATGGGACTCATTCGTCCAAAGTGGTGAATGGGTCCCATAGGGGCTATTTTGCTTGCTAAAATTCTGAGGAATGTGTAAATTAAGTTTATATGTTGATATTGTTGGGTTTTTAATAAAAATATGCCTTGGGATGCATAATATGGAGTCATAGGGGCCAATTAATGATGATACAAAGGTATTAAATGAAAGAGGGCCCAAAATCCAATGTTAAAGTGTAAATAAATACACTTTGCAACATTAAATTAAGGCAAAATTAGGTCTATTTAGCTCAAGAGGGCCCTGAATCCCATATGAATGTGTAAAGTACATTACAACACTAGATTAGGTCCACTTAATCTACAAGCCTCCTAAATTTAATGTGAGGGTGTAAATAAATACACTTTACTACACTAAATTAAGGTAGAGTTCAATTTATTTAGCTTTAAAAGGGTCCAAGACCTAATGTGGATGTGTACAACTCCTCACAACACTAGATCAAGGTGATATTAAGTAGAATCTCTCATTAATTATTCCTAGATTAAGTGAAATTGTACCATTTCCAAGGGGGACTCTTTTTTTCATTATATCTAGCCCCTACTTTAGTGAGAGGATGAACTTGCTTCAAACTCACACTAAAGTACACATTCAAGAGGGGTCCACATGTACCAATGCAGATGGTCTAGGATAACAAAGATTGAGGAAGCAATCAAGCACCTAGGATCAAAGATCCTACGCCAAATTGACATCAGTACAGAAGGACATGCACAAGGTGTATGATATGCAACAAAAAAAGATACGAAAAAATGCAATGTTAACAACTAGAAGAAAGAAGAAAAAAATAAGCAAAAATAAAAAGGTGGATCAAGCTTCAATTGTTTTTCCAACATGATGTGGATCAGATCTAATCTTTCTTTTTGAAAAGAAATGCATACTAACTTTGAGGCAATGAAACTCTATGTTGTCTACTAGGTGATAATTCCAAGAATGTGACACATACAATCATGGATGGTATGTGCTCACACACACACACGAGTGGCTAAGGGAAAGTCATGCCCTCATTCAGCTTCCCATCAAACCATACCAAAGTTATACCTCCTTATAACTTTGATAAGGTGCCACACAAAATGATCTTTGAGCTTCATAAGGCAAGGAAAACTTTGTATGCTTGAAACTCATGAACAAACAAGATGGCTCCATAGGCATGCAAGGTGTATTATGCAAGGCGGCCATATAACAAAAATTGTAAATGCGAAATAGTATAAGGTACGTTCAAAGGGATTTTTCCTAGTTCATGCAAGGTATCTTCTTAGGGGACATAATGCCTAATGTCTCCAAGAGAATACAAGTCAAATAAATATCATGCTCTTGGAGGAAATCAAGCCCAATGACACCACCAAGTAAAGGACGCACCACAAGAAAAATAAAATAACATTGAAACATGAGTTTTGATGTATGCCCCCACTTTAAAGTAGTTGCGAACAACATTTCTAAGAGAATTTTCTTTAAAGTTGAAGAAGACATGAGAGCTTATTCAAAAATCCCTATGCCAATTCATATGTTTCTGAATTGAAATTCATCATGAATAAG
The DNA here is from genome assembly GCA_007258455.2 of Sequoia sempervirens. Taxonomy (NCBI): domain Eukaryota; kingdom Viridiplantae; phylum Streptophyta; class Pinopsida; order Cupressales; family Cupressaceae; genus Sequoia; species Sequoia sempervirens. Next base: position 11,570 of record VDFB02353559.1, read on the forward strand.
TATGTCACATGCAAGTCAACTTAAGGCATGCCATCCACATCCCAAACTTTCTCTTATATGTACATGAAAGGTGATCAACTAGCTAAGAGAGAAAATGACAAGTGACATATGAGGACAAGGCTAACTAACCTCTTTCCCCCACTTAGAGCATGACAAGGATGAGCCAAATAGGATGAGAATAAGTTTCAGTTAGAGGAACTAGGTGCTTCAACACAAGGAAGAGCACCATGATCCTTAAGATGCTAAATTCGATTACTTCAAGCCTTACATTCATTAGTAGCATGATCATGAACTCTATGATATGAACAAAATGAATTCTTGTAGTAAAATTTCTTACGTGTTCTTGGAGGAAGGGATATCGAATGATCTTGGAGGAGTCTTGACAAGATACCCTCTTGATTAATGGTAGAAGGTGTTCCTTTATTTTGTGACAAACATATCTCTTTCTTAGTACAAGATGTCATACTTACACAAGACTCTTTAGATTGTGATATTTTGTTCTCTCCTTTAAAAGAGAGTGTAAAATCTAAGAATTCAAATCATTAGTTTTTTTTGAGATGACATTGGTGTTAAGCAAGGATATTTTTGTTTCTTTCATTTCTTTCTAATGATGATAATCAAGACCACTAATGTCTATTAGTTCAGGATGTGCTAATGTTAAAGTTGGCTTAGAGGAATCTTTTGTGATAGTGTTAATATTATGTGAAGGATTGTTTGTGTCTTTCAAGGGGCAATAACCAAGACCATGAGTTGTTTCTTACGTGTGAGGCTCTATAGGTATACAAATACCTTGTTCTCTAGTACCACATCCTTTTCCACTATATCCAAGTTGTTTTATCATTTCATAACCATTTCCATAAATATTCTTCATCTCTTTTGGATTCGGTGGTTGCTCATGATTAAGTTCATCAAAGTTTGTTGTGTAATTTTCTTTTTCTTCTAAAGTGGCTGAGGTGGATGCTTTCAAAGGGTCTTTTGAATTTTGTGTTGGCATTACTACTTTTTCCTTTCCCTTTTCAAAGTCTTTATTTATGATCTTGTATTCTCCCATAAATGTTGGTTCAAATTCTAAGGAACCCCAATCATCTTCTAATAGCTTCGTGATTTGCTCAATATGTTTTCATTTTTCTTTTTGTTGCATGGGTTCCACTTGTGTGGTTGGTGTTAATGTTTTCAAAGGATTCTCTTTATTTTTCTCAAGTTGTAGAACATTGTAAGGATCATAATCAGCATCCAATGTGTACACTTTGTTGTTGTAGATATACTTTATTTTACGATGAAGAGTAGAAGGCACTACATGTGAATACATGGTCTTCCTAAAAGGAGATTATATGAAATATCATGAGGAATAATGTGAAGAGGAGTTTTTAATGTATCTTTGTCAACTGTAATAGGCAAAGTAATCACTCCAAGTGGTTGTCTTCCCACATTATCAAACCTTCTAATAGATAAAGAGGAAGGTTGAATTTTTTATTTATCCACACCAAGTCTATCCAAAAGGTTTACACTACAAACATTAAGAATCGACTTCCAAAGGGGGAGTTCGCTTTGGTGGAAAACAATGTCATATTTTATTTCTTGAATGAGGGCTCCTATGTCATTCGGTTACACATTAGAATGGATAGGAACTTGTTGCAAGGTACTTTGTATCATGTTATGATAGTGGGGGAGGATTGAATAAGGTTTCACAATGATATCTTAGCAGGAGTATTCTTTAATTTTTCAAAAAGATCATACTCCTTTCCACTTTGTGTAGGAAAACGAGGGGGACCAGGTAGGATAGTATCAGGTAATGGAAGTGATGTTGAAGGTGTTTTTCTTGGTTGTAGATTATTTCTAGTGTTATATGTATGAGCAACAATATTATGAATCAACTGTTGTGGCACATTATTCTTAGGTGGGTAAAGGATAAGTTTGGGATTTTTTTGAGTTTTTGGTTTGTGTAAAGGTGGTAAAGAATTAGAGGATTATTAGAATGTCCCATAGGGTATGTAGGAGGTCCAATAGTCAAGGGGGGTCTAATGGACACTTGTGCATTCATAACCTCAACGATCTTGGTTTGATGTATTTCCAATAAAGGAAAATCTAGAATCACCTTTCCACCATAATCCAAGTGAGTCACATTACTATTGTTGTCATTTTCTCGCACCATGATATCCTCCCTAGGAGGATAGTTTTTAGGAGAACGACAAACCAAATGTTCTGGACATTGAAGGATTGGTCCTTCCAAAAGGATTTCATCACAAGTAGGGGAATGATCTATGGTTGAATTTTCTTGCTTAGTAAGGGTTTCCATAGGTGAAGGGAGACAAGTAAGATTCTCATGAATTTCATCTATTGTATTTTCTATCATTAAAGTATCTTCTTCATAGCTATGAGAGATACCAGGAGAAGAACAAGTATTATTATCATGATTATTTATGACTTCATTCCTTTTTTCCCTAATGCCATCCGAAATAAGATAGGTAGGGGAAGAGACATAAAGAGGGTTATCATAGACCTTGAAGGTTTGCTTATCTAACACCAACATATCCTCATCATTATCACAAGAGGAGAAGATGTTGGGAGATGAACGTGGGTAGGTTTCAATGGTCACTTTTTGTCTTATGTTATCATTGTGATTACTTATTGCTATGTCCTCTTGTTTAGTAATGTTTTTCCTAATAGGAGAGGTAAGAGGAGAGAAAAAACCCGGGTTCTCAAAACTCTCATCGATTAGTTCTTCTAAAGCTACAATATCTTCTTCACAAGTAGCAGAGATATTAGGAGAATAACAAATGTGAGTGTCATGATCACCCAAGGTTTCTTTCACTAGACTAACATCACCCATAGAAGGGATACTAGGAGAGGGATCAATCGTGAACAAAAAGAGAGGGGAAAGGACCTCATATTCATATGCACTTATCAAAAGTTTCTTACAACATTCAAAAAGATCTAGAAATAGAACATGAAGTATGATAACCATAGATTTTTGCAATGAAAAAATGGTTTAATAATTGTCCTATAAACTTGAAATGCAACAATGATAGAGAAAATAGGCAAAAGAGTAATACAATTTTTCAAATTTTGAAGATGACAATTGACTCAATATGCTATGTAACAATGTGAAAATACAAATTTGAAATTAAGCAATGCATGAAGTGGACCAAATTAAGCTATATTTAATGAAATGCATGTAATAGAAACTCATCCAATTGAAATAGATAGTTAATGAAAACAAACAAAAGTGTAGAAACAAGGTTTTTAATGTTGTAAAAGGAAGTTTCAGATGTGTATTGGGACTAATTTTCCCAAGGTGGTGAATGAGTACCAGTAGGGATTTGTTTAAAAAAAATATGAAATTTTTAATTTATTTATATGCTTTTTATGTTGTATGATTTGTAACCTAAGTGAAAATGCAATTTTTAGATGATTTTCAATTATTTGAGATGTAAAAATGCAACCTATATGCACTTTCACTAATGCAAAATTTAGAAACCCTAGATGCCAATTAACTAATGCAAACCCTAATGTAAAGTCAATGTAAGCTAGATCTAGGATGATGATGGAATCCAAATCAGAAAATGAAATGTTCTAAATGTAGGTTCACCAAAATGTAGTAATAGAAACTGTACACCCCACCTTGGAGGAATAGAGCATAAGGATAGGGTTCCTATTTCAGAATTACTACACTCAAGGAAACCTTAGAGATCTCAATGCAATGAAGAAGAGAGAGAGAGAGAGAGATGACAATAAGGTATCCTAGGATATGTTTACAGATTAATTAATGCTAAATGAGGGGTTCACCAACAAGTTTTAACTTGGAAAAGGCAATGAAATGAAAGATAAAATGTAAAACCCTAATATGATGCAAGCCTAATTTAAATGACCTACAAATGCAAGAAGAACAAAACATAGAGTTACAAAATAGAATGTGTGCACCTGGAAATATGGAGATGGATGGAAGGAGTCCTGAAATGCTAGAAATTCTCATGTTTTGACCTAGTGGAACTCATTTTCCATTCTAGGTGAATCAAACCTAATTTTGTATTTTTTCATGGGAGAAACTTTCAAACAAAAGGGTATCTGAATCTACAAATGTTTTTGGAAAACACCTATAGTGGGACTCATTTTCCACTTGTGGCGAATGAGTCTAGTTTGGATTTTCTAGAACTTCAAGATCTAAATTTGTTCTTCTCAATCTGCTTCTCCAGGTTTATGTATCCAAAACTTTGATTTTGAGGCTATAGATGAACTTTTAGTGAAGATTATGACCTTGAAAATGGGGAGACAACTTCAAAAATATTGTAACCTAATCTTCAATGATCCTTCAAGTCTTCAAATAACCTATATCTAAAATCACACAAAGATAGAGAGAGAGAGAGAGAAAGTGTTGATTGTTAGGGAATAGGGGTTTTCCTTAGTCAACCCCATGTAGGCAATTAAACCAAATGACAAGAAAATGAAATGAAGGAATGAAAGATGAAACAAAGAAAATGAATCATGGACATTAATACGTTGAATGATTCCTTATAAATGATGTCATGTAAGTCTGCAACTCCACATGAAATGGCCATGAAGGATGCAGATCTTGATCTTGCAATAGGAGTAGAACAATGCTTGGTCTTGGATCTTCAATGCGACATCATAATACTAGTTCAATAACATGCTTGATGCTTGATATTCTTGACATGATGGTGGATCTTGAATTGTTGCAACAATTGATGAAGAATTCTACCCTTGAATTCCTTAGAAATGATCTTGAATTCCCTCTAGATGATCTTGTGAAGTCTTGTAATGCTTAACTCTTGCTTGCTTGACTTGATATCACGAATGATTATATGAAATAATGATTTGAAAGCTTTTTTATATAGGAAATCCACTCAAATAACTATTTATTACATCCCCAATGCCAACATAGAATAAATTTGAACTTAAAACCCAATTTTTCCCACTCAATCCTTGAAAATAGGCCAAATGGGACTCATTCATCAAGTTGGGCGAATGAGTCCCACTTGGATTTGAATCATTTTCCCAAAGTGATGAATGGGTCCCAAAGAGGCTATTTTGCTTGCTAAAATGTTGAGAAACGTGTAAATTAAGTTTATATGTTGATATTATCATGTTTTTGATTAAAATAAGCCTTGAGATGCATAATATGGGGTCATAGGGGCCTATTAATGGTGATATAAAGGTCATAAATGAAAAAGGGCCAAAAATTCAATGTGAAAGTGTAAATAAATACACTTTACAACATTAAACTAAGGAAAAATTGGGTCTATTTAGCTCAAGAGGGCCCTAAATACCATATGAATGTGTAAAACACATTAAAACACTAGATTAAGTCCACTTAATTTACAAGCCTCCTAAATTTAATGTGTAGGTGTAAAAATACATTTTACAACACTAAATTAAGGTAGAGTTCAGTTTATTTAGATTAAAAAGGGCATGAGACCTAATGTGGGTGTGTAAAATTCCTCACAACACAAGATCAAGGCGATATCAAGTCCAATCTATCATTAATTATTCCTAGATTAAGTGAAATTGTACCATTTACAGAGGGGATCTTTTCCAAAATTATACCTTGTTCTCTAGCACCACATCCTTTTCCACTATACCCAAGTTGTTTCATGAGTGCATAACCCTTTCCATAAATCTTTTCATTTCTTTTGGATTCATCAAAGTTTTTTGTATGATCTATTTCTTCTAAAGTGTTTGATGTGGATTCTTTCAAAGGGTCTTCCAAATTTTGTGTTGACATTACCACTTTTTCTTTTCCCTTTTCAGAATCGTTGTTTATGATCTTGTATTCGCCCATGAATTTTGTGAAATCTAAGGAACCCCAATCATCTTCTAATAGCTTTGTGACTTAATGAATATGTTTTTCTTTGTCTTTATTTTGCACAGGTTCTACTTGTGTAGTTGGTGTCAATTTTTTCAAAGGATTTTCCTTATTTTTCTCAATGTTTAAATAACTATTTGGTTCAAGGTCAGCTTTGAGTACATACACTTTCTTGTTGTAGACATACTTCATTATACGATGAAGAGTAGAAGGCACCCCATTCATTGAATGAATCCATTATCTTCCTAAAAGAAGATTACATGAAAGATCATGAGACATAACATGGATCATTGTTTCTAATGTTTACTTTCCAATTGTAATAGGAAAAGTGATAACACCAAGCAGTTGTTTTCCTACATTGTCAAATCGCTTAATAGATAAAGAGTCAAGTTGAATTCTTGATTTATCCATTCCAAGACTATCCAAAAGGGTCAGACTACACACATCAAGGGTTGATCTATTATCAACAAGGGTTCACTTTATGCCTCTTCCCTTGTATTGAACTATTACCATGAAAGCATCATTTTTTTTTTTTGCACTTCCAAAGGAGGGAGCTCACTTTGGTGGAAAACAATGTCAGCATTCATTTCTTGAATCGTGGCTACTATGTTGTTTGTTTGCACATTTGAGGGGATAGAAACTTGTTGTAAAGAAATTTGAATCATGTTATGATAATGAGGGGATGCTTGAATAAGGTCCTATAATGATATCTTAGCAGGAGTGTTCTTAAGTTGTTCAAAAATATCATACTTCTTTCTACTTTGTGAAGGCCAACGAGGAGGACCTAGTAAGATAGGTTCAGGTAATGGGAGGGATGTTGAAGGTGTTTTTCTTAGTTGTAGATTTTTTCTAGTGTTATATGTATGAGCAACAATATTATAACTCGACTACTATGAAACATTATTTTTAGGTGCGTAAAGGATAAGTTCAAGTTTGTTTTGAGTTTTTGGTCATTGTGAAGGTGGGTAAATAATTAAAGGATTATTAGGATGTACCATAGGGTATTTAGGAGGTCCAATAGTCAAGGGGATCTAATGGACACTTGTGCATTCATAACTTCAGCAGTTTCAGTTTTGATGCCTCTCTAATGAGAGGGAGTCTAGTGTCATCTTTTCACCTTCATCTAAGGAAGCCAAATTACTATTGTTAATGTTGTCATTTCCATGCACCATGATATCCTCACTAGGAGGAGAAGTTTTAGGAGAACTACAATTTATATTTTCATGACATTCAAAGGTTGGTTCTTCTAAAATGACTTCATCGCAAGTAAGGGAGTTATCAATGGTTGGATTATCTTGTTCAATAAGGTTTTCCTTAGGGGAAGAGAGGCAACTAAGATTCTCATGACTTTCATTGATTGTGTTTTCTAACATCCAAGTATCTTCTTCACAACTAAGAGAGATACTAGGGGAAGAACAATTGAGTTTGTCATGATTTTCCATGGGTGATCCCACAATACTGGTTTACAATTTTTGGCCAAACTAAACATTGAACTAATTTTTTAAAACTAAATTTTCACTTTCAGGAACCTATAGCTGTTAAACCATGTGAAATTCAAAGATGATGCAAACTAGTGATTTGTGACATTTTGTCTATATATTCTAAATATTTATATTTTAAAAATTTTTGGAATCAAATTGCATTTATTTTTCCATCTACTTCAAAAACTAGTTTTTAACAATAAACACCATTTTTAAAGAGTGACATGTACTTGGTATCACATAATTTTTTTTCTATCAAGGATAAAATTCTTTTTTTTTCAAATTGACATTCGTAACTATGATATATAGTGCATGTAATTAGTTTCATAATGTTTTATTAAATATTTTTTTCTTAATTAAGTTTTGAAGTCAAACCAGTTACAATTCAGACATAGGTTTACCTACTAACACATAACTTCTTTTTTATGTATCAATTTTTTATTTTTTTTTGTTGGATCAAAGACATAAATATCTAGTACATAGATAATTTTTAGAATTATTTTTGATAATCTACTATTTTTCCACATGTGCAAAACAAAGAGCTTAATTTTCAGTGAAAAACCTACATTCACAAAAACTAAAAAATAAATATTATAATCAAATTAATATATTTAAAATTATACTTTTTGGGAAGCTTATAATTAGGACTACATAATTAAAAGTATAAATTTTAAATGAATTCATTTGATCCCCCAAAAGGTAAATCAAAAATGGTTTTTTATTAGCATTTTGATAGGTGTAAAGGAAACTCCATTATAGGTATTGTTTAAAAGTAGCGGGGTTATATCCAAGGGGGTTTGATCTAAGGTATTTTGACCAAACCCTCTTCAATTGGAATATTTTAAATAGAAATTTTCAAGGCTTACGTCATTATATTTTCTAAAAGTATGTGATTTCAACAAAAATCAGTATGTCCCAAAAAGTGTAAACCATTATTGTGGGATCACCCCCATAATTTCATTCCCTTATCCCATAATGTATTCTAAAATAAGATAGGTAGGGGAAGAAACATAAAGAGGGTTGTCATAGATCTTAAATATTTGATCATGTAACACCAACATATCATTCTCATTTACAATTATATCCTCTTTCACTAGAACATTGTTGCAAAAGGGGAAGATGATGGGAGATAAATGCAGATTAGTTGAAGTGTTATGTAGGTAGGTTTCAATGGAATCTTGTTGCATGTTATTTGATCATCATGATCACCTATTGTTATGTTCTCTTGTTCAATAATGTCTTGCCTAATAAAAGAGATAAGAGGAGAGAAACAACCAGGGTTCTCAAAACTCTCATAGATTGATTCTTCTAGCATTGAAATGTCTTCTTTACAACTAGGAGAGATATTAGGAGAATAATGAATATGATTGTTATGATTAACCAAGGTTGTATTCTCTTTCACTAGACAAATGTCACTCATAGGAGGGATACTAGGAGAGGAATCAATGACAAACAAAAATAAAGGGGAGAGGACTTCATACTCATATGCACATAACAAAAATTTATTACAACACTCAACAAGATCTGAAAATAGAACATGAATAATGATAACTATAGATTTTTGCAATGAAAACATGATGTTATGATTGTCCTACAAACTTGAAATGCAACAATGATATATCAAATATGAAAAAGGAGAATGTAATTTTTCAGATTTAGAACATGATAATTGATTGATTATGCCATGTAACAATCTAAATATGAAGTGTTGTAAATTCCATTTTGAATTTAAGCTATGTAATCAATGAAGAAAATGAAGCTAGATCTAATGAAATGCATGTAATAGAAACTCAACAAACTGAAACAACTATCTAATGATAGTAAACAAAAGTACAAAAATGATGTTGTTAATGTTGTAAAAGGCAATTTCAGGTATGATTTGGGACTAATTCATCCAGAGGAGTGTATGAGTCCCCTTCAGGGTTTTTGGAAGGGTCAAATGCTAAAAAAATGTACAACACAAAATTCCCAGAAAGTAAGAAAAACAACCTGCATTAGGGCTAAATCACCCAGAGGGGCTTATGAGTCCTAGATTAGTGTTTTTGCACTAGAATTTCAACAAATTTTGAGTTGTTTCTAGGTTTTCTAACTTGTATGCTAACTTGTTTGTAATTACAGAATTTCAATGAAATTGAATGATCTAAGATGAAAAAATGCAACCTATATGACTTTCAATAATGCAAGATTTTGAAACCCTATGTTAGGACCTAAAATTTCCTACAATTTTTGGCAAAATTTTAGGTTCCTGTGATGAGAAAATTGATTGCAACACTTAGAAATATAGTTGTGAAATCTACTCCAATGGCTTACTTTGAAAAATCACAATTTGAAACCTATTCACTTCAATGCCAAGTCAATTTTCAAAAATGTTTACCTACCATTTGTAAGTGTGTACAAAATATTTCAACTCCCTATGATCTGATTTGATAAGGTTTTCAATTTCCAAGTTGAAGAGTTCTGGAAAATCTTGATGTCCGCACACTATTAAATATCCTAGGGAGGTCAATTTTGGAAGAGAATATCTATGAATCAGATGATTTTTATAGCAAACCAATTGGTGTTCCAAATTCCCCCCATGATAATGTGCTCCCATTTTAGTTTTCAAGACACCAACATATCATTTGATATTTTTTCAAAGTTGAAAGCAAACAATATTTTACCAGTTTTGATGACTACATTTCTGGAAAGTTCAAAGAGATCATACTTGACACTTGATATTTTGTGAAGGGAGAGGTTTGGTGAAAAAAAATTTTATACACATGTTTATTTGACTCAAATGAACTGATTTAAAAAATCGCAGCTTCTCGAGAAGAGATTTGGTATTTTTCCAAGATGGAGAATTGGCAAGTTCCAATTGAGTTTAAATGACAAGTGCAATTTCAAAAAAGGATAAGTAAGCAAATTTGAGCATTAAAAATTTGCAACCCCAATGAATTCATGTCAATCCATTTGAAGACCATGCTCCCCTATCATAAATTAACACAGTGCTTTTTCATGGCTCTAGGAGAATTTTTTATTAGTTTTTTAGAGTGATTTTGGGGGCTACTTGATTCTTTTTTGACTGCAGTGCAAGATGTCAAAAAAAAAATCCAATGACTTCCCATTCAAGTGTGGGTATTCGTATGCAATTCAAAAGAGTCCCCTCTCAAGTAAAGTTCATGAGAATGATGGGATTTCCCTTATAATTAAGAACCTAGACTTTGTCGTAGTGCATGAAATTAACTCTACATGATGGACTTGTTAAAAAATAAACAAAATTAATAATCTTCATACAATGATTGAAATGGAATGCTAATATGCTTATGGAACCCTACTTTGGTAGAAATTCTATATTTTATTTTCATTAAGTGGGGCTTGTCGGTCTCATTAATCAAAAGGTGGAAATAAATTTTTGAAGTATTTGAACTCTTGAAGACTTGAGATCACACCCATATTTCAGGGATAATATAATTATAATTCCATATCAATTAAGCACATAGAAAGTTCTAAATCATGTTTTCTCTAAATTAGGCCAAGAAGAGATTCAACATGGGCATAAAAATGATGTAGAGCAAACAACACCCCACATGGACCCTTATACAAAAAATCCTCTTTTTGGAATTAAGGAAGGATGGTTTGTGAAATGAAAAGTTCCATCGGTTACTAAAACAACTAATTGGAAATTGCAAATTGATTTATCACTAAGGCTTGAGCACAAACGGGCAGTAGATAAATAAAAAATGAAACCTGAATCCTTATCAATTCGAGGATTTGACAACACAGGAAAGCAAACACTCGGTGTGATTACTTTATTTATTACAGTCAGAAAGGTTGCCTTACAAACTCATATTAATGTTATGCCTCATGAAATTTCATACAATCTTATTTTTGAATCCCATAGATTCATGAGATGGATGTGGTGCCTTTGACCCTTCATCATATCATAAAGTATGTCTATAACAACAAGGTATACCAAATTGAAATAGATCCTAATCCTAAAAGTTGCTTACAAGTTGAAAAAGGAATGACAAGTCCTCTAAACACATTTATTCCAACATTGCACATAGAATAGATAGAAGAAGACAAGCAAGAAATATAAAAGGTGTCAAAGTTATTAGACAATGATTGGGGTTCCTTGGAATTCACACCCTCATTTATGGGAGAATACATAATAAGAAGAAAAGAAGATGAACAAAAAAAAAACCCAATGGTCATGTCAACTCAAAACTTGGAAGAAAATTCACAAACATTTATCTCATCCACTCTTGAAGATGACACAAGCTATACAATAAAATTTAATGAAATAGACTACCAACAACCACCAAACCTAAAAGAAATGGAAAGACTTTACGGGAGAGGATCTGAACTTGTGAAACAATTGGGTTATAGTGGAAAAGGATGTGGAAAGAAATAACAAGGAATTTGTGTTCCTATAGAGCAAAACACGTAGGAGACAAAAGTGGGTCTGGGATATTTCCCTTCTAATATTACATAGGAAACAAAGAGACCGTTGTTAAATACCAACACCATCACGTGCAAACCAAAAATCAATATCACCTTGAAACATCCTGAGTTGCTTGATATGGATTCTAAACCATCATGGGAATACATTGAGGATGATGAAGCCTTGAAATAAATGCTAGGATTTTATGATAAATCATCTACTCCTCAAAAGAAAAAGGTCACATGCACTATGATTAGCACCAAACAAAAATATGTGAAAGAGGAAAGAAATGAGACAGATATTAGTAAAGAAGAATACAACCTTGAATTTCCAAAACCAAGTTCACTTCCTATAGGTGATACAATTGACATACCAATGGACATCAATGATAAGGAGAAATTCATTAAGATAGGAAAGTTCCTTGATGATGAAAAACAAGAAGATCGAACACAATTTTACTCCATGACTCTCCCACACTTTTTTCTTGGAAATATTTGGATATCCCAAGTATCGATGCTAAGATAGTGACACACAACATAGTCCTTGCTAAAAAGTTCTAAGCTAGTTAGACAAAAGATACAGAAGATGAATCCTAAGATAGCCTTGATTGTTAAAGGAGAGATTGAAAAATTCCTTTAGGCTGGTTTCATAAGACCTATATATTATTCTCCTTGGATCTCAAACATCGTTGCAATCGCAAAACCTGACAATCGTATTAGGATGTGTATAGATTTTCATGATTTGAATAAATCATCTTTAAAAGATGACTTTACCCTTCCTAATATCTATATGATAGTGGATTTGACTGCTAGACATGATTTGTTGACATTCATGGATGGATTTTCTAGATACAATCAAATCTTTATCAACCCTCAAGACCAATACAAAACAACATTTACAATAGTTTGGGGAAAATTATATTGGGTCATGATGCCTTTTGGATTGAAGAATGTGGGTGCAACATATCAACGAGCTATGACATTAATATTTCATGATTACATACATAAGTTTTGGAAGACTATGTTGATGATATTTTAGCCAAATCTTTAACAAGACAAGACAATGTGAATGTCATTTGGAAAATATTTGAGCGAGTGCGACAATACAACATGAGATTGAATTCGAAAAAGTGTCTTTGGTGTAGATAGTGGAAAACTTCTAGGTTTTATCATATCTCAGAGGCATCAAGGTGCGCACAAAGAGAATTAACGTTATAGTTTACATGTCACCTCCTAAGAACATCTCTCAATTGCACACATTACAAGGAAGAATTCAAGCTATCCATCATTTTGTAGCATATTTACCCAATTGAACGTTACCATTTACACATATCCTCAAAAAGGATGTGCACTTTGATTGGAATGAGGATTGTAAATAAGCTTTTGAGAGTTTGAAGGAGTACCTTGCAACTCCATCTATTTTGCAACCTGCTATGCAAAAGAAACTATTCATCCTTTACATAGCTACATTAGTCCATGCTCTTACAACATTGTTGGTTCAACAAGACGAAAATGGTAAAGAAAATCCATTTTATTACAATAGTCGAACTTTGATTAATAATGAAAAATGATACACAACAATAGAAAAGCAATATTTGGCTCTTGTATTTGCTACAAGTATATTGAGACATTGCTTATTGAATGCAAAAATATAGGTGATGATGAAATTTGATCCTCTAAAACATATTTTCAATAAAACATATTTATCAAGGTGTTTAGCTAAATGGGTAATGTTGTTGACTAAGTTTGACCTTAAGTTTGTTTCACAAAAAAAAAATTAAGGTTCGAGCCTTGATCGACCAATTAGCTAATGCTCCTTCTCCTTTGGCATTACCTAGCAATGACTCTTTCCCTGAAGATAATGTGTTGACAATTGAAACTAATACATGGGAATTATATTTTGATGGATCTAAGTGTAGAATAAGCTCCGATGTTGGGGTTATAAAAGTCTTTCCCATAGGAAAGCCTATTCCCTTGTCATATCGGTTAAACTTCCTATGAAGCATTTCTCATTGGGTTGCATGCTGCTTTAATCATGGGAACAAAAGACATTAAGATATTCGGTGATTCACAATTAGTCATTAAGCAAATAAATGGAACATATCAAGAAAAACATGACAAATTGTTGAAATACAAGGATCTCACAATGAATTTTGTAGAGAAGTTTGAATCATTTACCATTGAAAACATCCCATGAAAGGATAATTGGCATGCAGATGCAATGGCAAGTGAAAATTCTCTTATATCACCTTAGGATCCTTCAAAGGATTTCACATTTACTTTTCATCCAATCATGCAACCATCGATTGAATCTAAAATCAAAGATGTCTTAACAACAACTATGGAAGGCTCTATTGAATGGTATTCACCGATATTCAACTATTTAAAAGAAGGCACCTTTCCTAAGTATATCATTCTCACTAACACATTTATAGAAGATCCTTTAACAACCTTTTACTTCGATGCCTTAAAGAATCCAAAATCCCCATAGGACTTGATGAGGCTCATGCGAGTGCTTGTGGATGTCATTTTGAAGGAAGATCATTAGTTCAATTTTTTTTTTGGATGGGACACTACTAGAGAAATATGGAAAAAAATTGCTTTGAATATGTTGAGAGATGTCACAAATGTTAGGAACATAGAAATTTTATTCACGCTCCCGATTCTAAGCTTCGGGCCAAAATTCCTATTTGGCCATTCTTAGTATGGGCACTAGATCTGATTGGAAAAATCTCACCGCTTTTGTCTATAGGACATACCTTTATAATCACCATGAAAAATTATTTCACAAAATGGGTAGAAGCTATTCCTCTTCAATCAACAACTACCAATGTAATATGTCATTTTATGTTGGAACACATTATTGCTCACTTTAGACTTCCTTCTAGATTGATTTCAGATAATGGTACACCATTTAAGAATAATGATGTGAAGAAGTTCATGGAAACATTTAATATACAAAATTGATTCTCCACACCTTATTACCCACATTCTAATGGTCAAGTTGAATCAACTAATAAAACTCTCAAATAGATCCTAAGGAAGATAGTAAACAAACACAACAAGGATTGGTACACAAAATTGCCATATGCTTTATGGGCTTACTCTACAAGTATCTGAAAATCCACTAGAACTACTCCCTATAACCTTGTCTATGGTATGGAGGCCATTATTCCCTTGGAGTTAGAGATCCCTACATTAAAGATTGCTCTTTAGGGACTTATTGATGACAAAACTTACAAAGAACAATGATTTCACTAGCTTGAGATGCTCGATGAACAGTGCATTAACGCTCTTGTGCATCTCCAAGCTTATGCTTGAAAATTTAAACGTAGTTATACTGATCACATCATCCCTCATGTATTCAATAAAGGTGACTTGGTCCTAGTTAACAACCAATGTAACATTAATTCCGACCCAACTAAAAAGGGAAATTTCAGTCCTAACTGGTTAGGACCTTACATAATTTATGAAACTCATGGGTCTAGTCCATACACGTTACGAGAAATAGATGGCACACCTCTCAAAGAACCTATTAATGTTACAAATTTGTGCTGGTATTATGTCTAATCCTCTTTAATAGTGTGAATGATAAAGCAGTGGTGTTAGAGCTACTGGATAAGATTCTATGTGCTCTCACATTTCTTCGTTCTTGAAAAATAGTTATTTGTGTTTCTTGAACACTAAAGTAATTATTTAAATCATTTTTAGGTGATTATTTTAGGTTTCATTATATTCAAGTTGATCTTGTGTGTTATGTTAGATTAGATCATTATATACATTTACTATTCTTTAATTAGATCGCCGGTGCATTTAATTCAACATAACATAATCACATTGCTGCATCTAAGAGAAACTAGAATAAGTTTTAATTAGATCACATAAGCATGTTAAATCATGGAGACATTCATTAAATAGTAGATTGCAAAGATTATTTAATTAATCACATTTCCATTTAACATTCAACACATAAACACAAGTAATGAAACAACAAATGCTTATATATATCAAAAAAATTTGTACATGTCATCAATATATACAATGCCACTAAGTTATGTGACTACCAGATCCCATGGAACCTAGTGCTCACATCTATCTAGTAGTAGTCTGTTAGGAGACAGTGGTGTGCGATTGTGATTGTGATCCACTGAATGTACTAAGAGAAAATTGTAAACCCTATACCTATCCAAGGGCCTCTCAATGCTCCTCTGCTATCTAATCTCTCTCTGCATGTAGTCTAGCTACCTCAGACTCTAGTCTCTCAAAATTTACAAGGGTCTACAATGACTATGTGTCATGGGAAGCATTAGCTTGGTGGATGTTCCTCCTAAGGCTCTCATATGCTTCCCATAGTGTGACGTAAGGTCTGAACAACTCTAGATCCCACTCCATAATGGGTTGGGGCACATAGTCTGAATCAGTGGCCTCCTCGTAAAATGATTGGGGCACTATCTCTACATCCACCTAAAGATATAGATCCTAAAGGTCTCTCACAGCTCCTACAAGTTAGTAACCATAAAAAAATTAGTATACATCATGATATATATACCTAAAAATTGAAGCATAAAACATAACCATAAGCATAAAGCATAACAGTAAATAAAATGTCATCACCTAGCTCTCTGGTAGGCTCTATTAAATCAGCCTTGTTGGGTGCAGGGGGCATGGAGGATGTGTTAGCCTCTTCATGGTTGTGGGTGTTGGTGCCTACTGTAGTTGTTGATCATGATCTAGTAACATGAATGGGGGATGGCTCTCCTTGATCGTGGCATGTTGGATCCTCATCTACTACCATGTCACCCTCACTCATGGATTGCTCCTCCTCCTCATCCCTCTCCTTCTGGCCATTATAGTTAGGATCTACATGCTCATCATACTCCTCATCTACCACATCTACAAATATGTTTATAGCCCTATAGTGTGTCTCCTCGACCCTATCCTCCACCTTATCTCCCTCATCTGGGAGTGGTCCTACATCATATATCAACTCGTCCATCAAGAATATTGGAGTTGGTCATGATATTTTCCATCACTCCTCATAGTCATCTGTGGTACCAATATTATCATTGTCAGAGACCAGATACATCATGATTTGAAAACTCATAGTCATTGCAGATAACATCCTCAGTAGTGAATTGTCTACCATCACTGAGTCTCTGAGCACTCTGCACTGATCTCCTGAAAAAGGGTCGTGCCCTGGGAACTATTTGAACCTAACCAAACTGTCGCATGACATGATCATAGTAGAAAGGTCATACTATGTAGTCATGCCTTCCAATCAAGAACCTGTCCATCTACAATCTCCTCATCTGTTGAGTCTCATCCTGCCACTGTAGCACAAGCTAATAAGGTCTCCATAAAATATCATCCTCCTCTAGCTGATCAAACTGAAATTTCCAAAAATGCAAATCATGATACTGCCACAAAGGATAGCTAAAAGCTCGTGGATACCCTAGGGCTGTCAGACATGGGAACCCTATTAGCCTAGTATACATGATATGCTTTAGGCACCAAACCTACAGAAGCATACAGTATACCATGCTATCCACCTCCCAAAATACAAATCATCCAAGATCATAGTACATCTGCACTAGGATATTGCACCCCCAGACATATATTTTCTTGTGCTCTATCATCCCTTGTATTAGGTGTACTAGTCCTCCCTCCAAATGCAGCCCTCGATCGTCAAGGAGAAGTACTAGTGCTACTGTTAGCATCATAATCCGCACAACTAGTGGGGCCCATGAGTATAGTAGCATCGCTAAATGTATCTGGGGCCTCACCCTCTCATCATGCACTGGTCCACCAAGGCAGTACTACATGTCATATTTCATCTCACAGAACAATCGCTCCATGTGGACAGTACTCTCTCACCCTGAATCAAAACTCAAAGTATGCGGTGTATGTCCTCCAGTGTGATAGTTATCTCCTCGGTAGGCAGATGAAACTTACATGTATCCATATCCCACTGCTTTTCTAATGCCATCAACATTGGATCATGGTACCTCATTGGGGGCATGACGTATGCCCAATATAATCCTATTGTCTACAAAATCTTTGTATCCCCCATTGAAAGAGTGGGGGCTAAATCTCAAAGAAGGCTAATCTGTCTGCCACCCAAACACTACTGTGAATGGGCGGGAACTTAATAAAAATGCAAAATATGTGCTATAAGTAGTATAAACTCTTAAATATTTACATCAAGAATCATAAAAGTGTACTAGAGTTTTTCTAGTGTATTTCACTAGAGGTCTTAGAAACTTTAGATCCTTTTTGGGACACTTCATGAAGAAACATGACACTTTGTGAAAAAGTGGGACACTTCACGAAAAAAAGGGACACTTTGCGAAAAAATGGGACACTTTGCGAAAAAATGGGACACTTTGCGAAAAAAGGGGACACTTTGTGAAAAAATTTCCAAGGCCCTAAATTGACCTAAAAATGTGTAAAAATCATCAAATAAATGTGTAAGGATAAAGATAAGGCAAAAAAATTAACTCACCTGATGGTAGTGCTTGCCCTAGGCCACTTGGTCTCGTAGGACATCCAGTCTCATAGGCTTGTAACTTTGTCAGCTTGGCATCTTTGACTACTCTTCAATCACTCTCAAGCTACAAAAAGGTAAATAACAAAATTGTAAGAATTTACTTCACCTTTTCACTCTTATATAAGTTAAAATTAGGGTTTTTACTATATTAGGGTTAAAAAGTGTCTTTCATTTAAATCAACATAATGGGTGCTAGAGAGCTCCATTTTCAACACCATTTATTGCTTTGGAATTGTGATTCCACTCCCACCCTCATAAAATGTCTATCATTATGTGGTACGGTACTTGGAAATGCCCTGTGATATGAATTACTTTATTCGATGTGGCTAGATTGCTACCTTGATTCCACCTCCGTAAAGGAAGTAGAATCATGGGGGGGCATACATCTACCCTTGAATTTTACATCTAGAAGTTAGATAAGAGGATTTTTGGACAACTAACAAATTCATGTTGTACGATGCAGGTCCCAACATTGTGGATTTATAGATAGCTATAGTGGAGGCTTCATTCTCCCATATTGTGAATAAACCTATATGAGTATCCTTTTATGAAGTGGGTTTTATTATTCAGAGTCCTTTAGCTTACATATGCATGTAAAGTCATATGGGCGCTAAAGTGGAGGCTAAATGTAGTGTAGAAAATTGTACACTCTTGAAACTGAGGAAATTTCACAGTTAATTTGAACCCATTTTAGCACCCTTGCATTAATTACCCTTTAAAATCATCATTAATAGACCCCTAAGACCCATTATTTCATATCTTGAGGCCTATTTCACCTATAAATCTCCCAAAATCACTTAAAATGAAATTTTTTGAAAACCCACCTCAAAAAGCTAACGTGGGAATCATTTTCCACCTTGGGCGAATAAGTCCCCTTAGGTGGGACTCATTTGCCAAGGGTGGCGAATGAGTCTTGATGGAACTTTCAAATTTGCAAAATTTTGGAGTGCCCATATTGAACCCTAATTTTTTTTTTCCATCTCATAGCTTTGTTACATTTGGGATATAGGGTTCTTATATAGGGTTTAGGGTTTTATTCATTATAACTATTTGCAACATTCTATTTTTTCATTGACTACATATTGCCTATTGTCGGTCATTTTAAAATCTCTTATGTCTATCAATGGCATCAAGTGACTAGTCCCTCTCACCTAGATTTTGAGAATTTCCCATCTTGTGAGTTAGAGTGAAGATGATAAGCTCATCGCTTATTTCTTTGAAAGTACATATTCTCAATTAGTGATGAGTGATGAAGCGATATTCTTATGCTATCACTCATCACAAATAGCTACCAGAGCCCTTAAATCAAATGCACAATGAGCGATGTTCTTTGTATTATTCAAGTATCGCTCATTGCTAATGGCTTTCGAGCTTTCAAATTTTTAATAGAGATGAGAAATTCCCTAATGTTATGTTCTTTTGTTCTTATCACTCATCGTGGATGGTCATAAAATGATAAATTTAGGATCAGCAATGAGCGATATGATGAAATTTCCTTTACATTGTGTGATCGCAAATCTGTTTTAAATGCTAAATTCTACATTAGTGATACATGATACACATTGTAAACTTAGTAAATCCTCCCATCACTAATTTCTTGCAAACTGTATGATGAGATTAATCATAGATTTTTGGCTCCTATGGACAACTCTTTCTCTTCTAGGGTTTTTCACCTAAAAGGAGAGTGATAGGAGCAAAAATTCTAATGGTTCATTAAAATTATGCACTCTGTGATTTTTTCTAACCTAAATGAAGTTAACTAACTACAATTGACTAATCTAAATGAATGAAAATGAATGCAAAACTAAGATTTACACTATGTTTGAAAACACGTTGTGATATGCACAAAGCATGAAAGAATGAACAAAAATGCAAATTAACCTAAACATAAAGTTGTTTCTCAAAATGTGTGCACCTGGAAAAATTTAAATGTTTAGAAAACAATCTAGAAAGCTGATGAAACTTGAATTTAGGCTAACTAGGACTTATTCGCCACCTTGGGCGAATCAGTCCCAGATCAGGATTTTTCTGCGCAAAATCTATTTTTTGACAGTCGAGAACCTTGATATAAATCTGACTTAGTTTTGCACCTCATGAGGGACTCATTCACCAAGCATGGTGAATCAGTCCACCTTGGAATTTCTGCAACTTGAAAATTTTGTTTTCCACCTTGACACCTGCACAACAATTTTTGACGGATACCCGATCTTGGATCTCAGAAAATTCCTACAAAACAACTTTAAAATGTTTTTCTAATGGGGGTTTATCCTTGATCAAACCCCTATTTTGGCAATTAAACCTTGAATAGAGAAAAAATTGAGTAAACCCTAGCCTTAGATGTGTTAAAGACTAGGAAGAGCTGAAATATAACAATGATCCTATTCTATTGCTCTAGAATAAGACATGCAAGAATGATCTATATGATGTAAGATCTCAACCATAGAAACCTTACAATAGATGAAAAATAGGGATGAAATGACATGCAAATGATAAAAAAACAACATGCAAACCTCAATCTGAAGATAGAGTGAAAATGGAACATGTAATCAATAGGAAACAAAGTCGTTAGGCATGATTTGGTGACTAGTTGCACCTCTTCACCCTAGATTTATTCATGATTCACCATAGGAATCCAGTATCAACCCTTTGCAATGTTGGATCTTGACAATACAAGTGAGCTTCAAGACCTACAAAAACCCTATTTTGTTGCCCTAAAACTTCAACTTTTGCTAATGAAACTTGTTGTGGAAGACTTAACTCTAAAAGTTTCTCTTGAGAGATGATAAAAAGATGATAAAAGATGTGTGAAATGACTTAAAATGTGTATTTATAAGCAACAATACCTTATTTTCCCATTAATTAGACCTAAGAGGCCAAAATTTAGCAAAAATAAAAGTTAAATTGATTAAATTCTCGCTTAATTTTACCTTTTCCCTCAAAGGGGATTCATTCGCCACACTTGGTAAATGGGTCCCACCAAAGGGTACTCATTCACCCAAGGTGGCAAATGGGTCCCACTACTATTGTTCAAAGGTGGGTTGTCGGGGTATGATGTAATTAAATGCTATTTGTTGGGTTTTATGTTATTTCTCAGGTGAAATGGGTCTAAGGGGCCTATAAATGTTGTTTTGAAAGGAAATGGTGTGAAGGGACTAAAAAGTGGGTCTAATTATGTGTGAAATTGTCTCTTTTCTCAAGAGGGTCCAATTTTCTATGACACATTTAGCCCCCACTTTAGTGCCTATATGACTCTATGTGCATATGTGAGCTAAAGGACTCTGAACGATGCACCTTACTACATAAAAGGATACATATTCAAAAAGATGGGAGAACGAAGCCCCCAGTGTAGTTATCTGCACAACCACAACATTAGAAATCGCATCCTGCAACACACATTCATTAATTTCCCTGGAAAATCCTTTTATCTAACTCTTAGGAATCCAATTTGAGGGTAGATGTATGCCCCCCTTGATTCTGCTTGCTTTATGGAGGTGGAATCAAGGTAGTAATCTAGCCACATCGAACAAGAATCATCATATCGTAGAGAATTTCCAAGTACCATGCCACATAATGATAGACAAATGATGATTTTGGGTGTAGAATCACGATTCTAATGCATCAAACAGCGTCAAAAATAGATTACCCTAGTGCCTGTTATGATGATTTTAAGGAGATATACTTTATGAATGTGTTAAGAGATAATAACCCTATGGTAATTTGTAAAATTAAAAAGAGGTGAAAAGTGATTAAAGAAGGAGGAGAAAGTAATTTGTCACTTACTATTCATTTTACCTTCGTGTAGCTTGATAGGATGAGTGAGAGAAGAATATGTCAAGCAAATGGGATTACACACATTTGTGGCTAGATGATCTTCATGAGCAGGTGGCACACAGCGAGTTGTACCATGAGGTGAGTTAATTTTGTAACTTTCCCCTTGTGAGTTTATGATGATTTAATGATTTTTATGCATGTTTAGGTTAATTTAGGGTTCTTGGAAAAAAGTTCGCAAAGTGTCCCAGTTGTTCGCAAAGTGTCCCTTTTGTTCGCAAAGTGTCTCGTTTCTTTGCAAAGTGTCTTGTTTCTTTGCAAAGTGTCTTGTTTATTTGTGAAGTGTCCCTGTTTCTTTGCAAAATGTCCTAAAATGGTTCTAAAGTGTCTAGGGCCATTAGCGAAGCACACTAGATCAATTTTAGCACACTTGCATGATGAAAATTATAAAAATTAAAGATATTAGATGAAATTTAGAGCATTTTGTAATGATTTTGATAGGTCCTCGCTCGGTCACGGCAGTGGCTAGGGGGAAGATAGTTGACATTTTAGAGAGATCATGCACCAATGCTATCAGAGGAAAAGGTAGAGCATTTACAATCAATGGGTATCTATTAGGCATATCTTATGCCACCCATGAGATACCATGGTGCCATGTTGATGGCTCTGTGTGAGTGTTGGGATGCGAATACCTGTACCTTTCATCTTCCCACCAGGGAAATGGCTATCACACTCAAGGATGTACAATGCATTCTTTGAGTTCCCATTCAGGGAGTGCAAGTGTATTTTTGAGGAGGTCGGTCATTCCGGGAGAAGAAGAGAGATATTCAGTATTATTTAGATGGACCTGTACATGATGAAAGGGTTAGAGCATGGATCGAGATTCCTATGTTGTTGTAATTATGAGCTCTTGTGGTTAGACAGATTATGATGCACATAGTGGCACTGATTCTAAATCTAGATGGTCAAGTGGCACACTTGGATGGGGGACTCATACACTTGATACGGGGGATGTACGAGTAGAGGACAATTTATGCTTGGGGTCACTGCATTCTAGCAGATTTGTATTATCTTCTTGGTCAGTTTGTATTTCGAGAGATCGATAGTATGGTCCATTTTATGCTTCTACAGGTGTGGTGCCTTAAGCATATCACATGTACCAGTCCTGTCAAATACCCTTGTACTATAGAAGCAGGATACCCACAAGCATTTGGCTATGCTTTGTGATGGTTATGGAATTATGGGGATTTACACTTTTGGAGGGTAAGATTCCACTGGCTGGAGGAGGATGAGATTGTATGGAGGCCCTATCTACTCACTCAACAGTGGCTAGACCCCATCGTATAATTATGGAAGATGCAGATGGATAGGTATCTAGTAGCCTGGAGGCATGACTACATCATATGACCATTCTATTATGAACGATTCATGTGACAGTTTGGACAGGTGCAGACACCACTGATGGAATTCCCCTTCATTAGATGATTAGTGCGGAGTGCCCGGAGGCCAAGGGACACTATTCGGCTGACTATAGATCATGTGCAAGAGAGTGATTCCAATGATTCAAATCATGACCAGCTACCAGTCTTCGACGCTAATGATGTCAGTAGCACAAACGAGCATGAGGAGTGGTGGTCATATGCAGAACCATCCCTTGTGTTCCCCATAGATTTCCCTCTAGGTGATGTAGAGCTAGCAATAGATGAGGGTGGTGAGCCAAAGGAGAGAGCATAGGAGGTACGGTACAGGCCAACATATATTTTTACAGATGTTATCGATGAGGAGTACTAGTCCAAGGCCGATCCTGATTATGAGGACTAGGATGGAGGAGAGGATGATGATTATGAGGAGGAGCCACCCCTAAGTGAGGGTGATGAGGTAGCTATTGAGGATCAGTACGAGCATGGAGAGTCATCACAACTTACAGGACCAGATTATGGGTAGTAGCTACAACATACATCAACACTCATAGTCAAAGAGAGGCTAGCACATCCTCCATTCCCCCCCAGAGATGAGGAGATTGACATTCCTCATGCATCTAGAGACATAGGTGATGATATTTAATTTTACACATCTTTTAGTGATTTATGCTTTATTTGTATATATATATCATGGTGATGTGTTACTGATTGTGTACATTGTCTATCTTGCAAGAGCGATGAGAGACTGGTGAGAGTTCTATCATTAGGCTACCACAAACATAGTTCCTACATCCATCAAGGAGGAGGAGATGGATCCTCACTATGTGCCCCACCGATAGTGGAGGAGGATCCAGAGACACTTAGACCTTTCGCAAGATTATGGGTAGTGTATGAGAGCATGAGGAAACGACTCCATCAAGTTGATAGTGCACTATAGTCAACACAGACCTCAGTGGAGGTAGAGAGACTACAGGAAGAGCTAGCATAGACATGAGTAGAGAGGGATTAGATGGAAGATGAGTGACTTATAGTCATTGGTCGAATACAGGGTCTGGAGTATGCACTGAGACTCAGCAGTTCACGGTCACAGTCACACACGACCGTCTCTCAATGACCAAGGACTGGATCATGAGCATTAGATCCTTAGGGGTCTAGCTCTCATAGACCACTATGACAATGTATATGATTCTGAGATGTACATTAAACTTTGATATATATATAGACATGTGCACTTTGATTTTATGATGATGTATCTCTTCTATGTGAATGTTAAATGCTATGTGATTAATTAAATGAAATATGGTAAAATTATTTAATTAATGGCTTCATGATTTAACAGGAGTGATGTGATCTTGTATAAAACATATTTCCGTTTTAGCATAGATACAACATTGATAATGGAAAAAGAATATGCTAAATTAAATACACTATTAAGGATGTAACTTAACACAATAGGAAGGTGAATAGTATGAAGCCTAAAGCAATTATAAAATGAACTTAAATACCTTAGTGTTCAAGACAAATAAAAATTTAGTTGTCAAGAACAAAGCAATGTGAAAGTTATGACATCAAATAACTTTAAACAACACTGCTATATCACTCATACTATTTAAAGGGGATTAGAGATAATACCAAAAAAAATGCATGACATTAATGGGTTTCCTAAGGGGTGTTCCATCAAGCCGCATTAAGAGATAAGCACCAGACCCATAACTGGTATCAACTACGTAAGGTCCCAACCAATTAGGGGTGAACTTATCTTTGTCTTCATTGTTAGCACTAGCAGTTCATTGATTTTCAATAAGAACAAAATCGCCCTTAGAAAATGATCGAGGGATAACATGAATGTTGTGTTTTTGTTGTAATTGTTTAATGTGAGCTTGGAGATGTTTGAGAGAATTAATGCACTATTCATCGAGCATCTCAAGTTGTTGTAATTGTTGTTCTTTATAAGTGTCAGCATCAAAAAAATCTCTGAGAGCAACTCACAAAGAAGGAATTTCTAGCTCCAAGGGCATAATCGCATCAGTACCATAAACAAGGCTATAAGGGGTATTTCCTGTGGATGATCAATAATTAGTTCTATAAGCCCAAAGCACATAAGATAGTTGTGTATGCCAATCTTTATGATTGTTGCTGATAGTTTTCTTAAGGATTTGTTCAAGAAGCTTATTAGTATTCTTAGCTTGTCCATTGGATTGCGGATAATACAGTGTAGAGAAACAATGTTGAATATTAAACGTTTCAAGAAATTTTTGAACTTCACTATTCTTAAATGGTATTCCATTGTCTAAAATGATTGCAGAAGGAAGCCCAAAGTGAGCAATTATGTGTTCCAAGATGAAACAACAAATTACTTCAGCAGTTGTAGAATGAAGGGGAATAGCTTCCACCCATTTTGTGAAATAGTCTGTTGCGGTTATAATAAATGTATGTCCAGTGGAAGAAGGGGGTGAAATTTTTGCAATAAGATCCAACCCCTATACTGAAGATGGCTAAATGGGTACATTGGCATAGAGCTCAATAGTAGGAGCGTGAATCAAATTGCTATGCTATTGACATTTGTGACATCGTTTAACATAGGTGAAGCAATCCTTCTCCATATGTATCCAATAATAACCCATAAAAATAAGTTTTTGCACTAATGAACGACCTCCAAAATGACCTCCACAACACCAGCATGAGCCTATTCGAGCGCCAAAGGGATTTCAGAATCTTTAGGACAACGTAATAGGAGACCATTGAAATATCTTCTATACAATGCATTAGGAAGGATTACATATTTAGTTGTGAGTTTACGTAAGTGCTTTCGAGTATTCATTGTGGCAAGTTTGGGAATGGTACTGTCTTTCAAGTAGTTGTATGTTATATCATACCATTCACATGAATTATCATGAGTTATCACCAAAATGTCTTCTAACGGAGTATCAATCGAAGGTTTGGTGATGGGATGGATAATAAAGGTGAAATCAATGGAAGGATCAAGTGCAGATATGAGAGAAGCTACACTCACCATTGCATCTTCATGTCAATTATCTTTGCATGGGATGTTATTAATGGTGAACGAGTCAAATTTTTCTAATATTCTCATTATAAGATTCTTGTATTTTGATAATTTTTCATATTTAGTTTGATATGTTCCATTGATTTGTTTGATGACCAATTGTGAATTTCCAAAGATCTTAATAAATTTAGCGTGTCGAGATAAAGTAGCTTGCAAACCTATGATCAATGCCTCATACTGAGCTGTATTATTTGTGCATAGGAAATTTAATCGATACGATAAGGGAATAGGTTTTCCATCAGGTGGAATTAGTATCACACTAGCACCAAAACCTGTTCTACACTTAGATCCATTGAAAAATAACTCCCATGGTTTAATGTTAGCGGGTAAGACATGATCATCAGGAAATGAATCAGGAGTAGGTAAAGCAGAAGGTGAAGGAGCATCAGCTAAGTGATTGGATAAGGCTTGACCTTTGATTATTTTCTAGGAAAAAAATTTAAGGTCAAACTCAGTTAACAACATTACCCACTTAGCTAAGCGTCTTGAAAGATCAGTTTTGTTGAAAAGATATCTAAGAGGATTAAATTTTTTCACAACCTATACATTAGCAAGTAGTAAATAATGTCACAACTTACTAGTAGCGAATACAAGAGCCAAAAATTGTTTTTCAATTGGTGAATATCATGTCTCATAATCAATTAAGATGCGGCTAATATAATAAATAGGGTGTTCTTTACCATGATTTTTGTGTTGAACCAACAATGTTGTAAGAGCATGGGTAGATGCAGCACAATAGGTGGAGTGGCCAAATATTCCTTTAGACTCTCAAAATCCTATTTACAATCCTCATCCCAATCAAAAGGGACACCCTTTTTAATGATATGCGTGAAAGGTAATGTGTGATTGGCTAAAGATGCAACGTAACAACGGATAGCTTGAATTCAACCTTGTAACATGCACAACTAAGAAATATTCCTAGGAGGTGGCATGGTAATGATTGCATGTATTTTTTTTGTGTCCACCTCAATGCCTCTGTGAGATATGACAAACCCCAAAATTTTACCACTATCTATGCCAAAGACACAATTTTTTGGATTTAATCACATGTTGTAGTGTTTTATGTGTTCAAATATTTTACGAAGGTCATTCAAATTGTCTTGTCATGTTAATGATTTAGCAAGGATATCATCAACATAATCTTCTAAAATTTTGTTAATATAATCGTGAAATATTAATGTCATTGCACGTTGATAAGTTGTGTCAGCATTCCTTAAACCAAAGGGCATCACAATCCAACAAAATGTTCCCCAAATAGTTGTAAAGGCAGTTTTGTATTGATCTTGAGGATTAATAAGGATTTGATTGTAACCAAAAAATCCATCCATGAATGACAACAAAGCATGTCTATATTAGGAAGTGAAAAATAATCTTTTAAAGTGGCTTTATTCAAGTCTCAAAAATTTGTGCATATCCTAATACGATTATTGGGTTTTGCAACTGTGACAATGTTTGATATCCAAGGAGAATAATCAATAGGTCTAATAAATCCTACATCAAGAAGTTTCTTGAGTTTCTCTTTAACACGCAAGGCTACGTTAGGGTGCATTTTGTGGATCTTTTGACAGACAGTTTTAGCATTTGCAGCAACGACAATGTTATGCATCACAATTTTTAGGTCAATTCCTGGCATATCAAAATATTTCCAAGCAAAACTTTTAGTAAAATCATGAAGTAAAGTAGTTGTATCTTCCTGTTTTGCATCATCAAGGAACTTCCCAATCTTAATAACTTTATCTTTATCATTAATGTCCATTAGCACATCAATTGTATCTCCTAAATGGAGTGCATTGGATTTAGGACTTTTATATTTAGAAAAATATTTAGTGATATGATTGGCTTCTTGCTCGGTAACATTCAAAGCACGGGTAATATGTTTCATGTAAGTAAGCAAGGATGGGGTATCATAAATGCCAAACATTTGTTTCAAAGCCTCATCACTATCAACATATGTCAATGAAGGTGGTAAGGTGATGTCAAGAAAATCAGGATGTCTGATTATGAGTTTGTGTTGTGGGTGACATGTTATAACGTTAATGTTTAAAGATGGTCATTGAGTAGCTTTGGTCATTTTAGAAAAAGAATATCCCAATCCGGTTTTTGTTTCTTGCATATTAGGTTCAATAGGGACACAAATACCTTGTTCATTTTTTCCACACCCTTTTCCAGTATGGCTTAATTGTTTTACAAATTTATAGCCTTTTTCCATAAAGTCTTTCCATTTCGCATGGGGTAGGCAGGGATTGGTAATCTATGTCATCAAAATTGGTTGTGTATGTTGCATTGTCATTCATATTGTAGGAGATAGATGCTTGAGATGATTGTTCAGAATTTTGAGTGGACATAATTGTTGGTTGTTCTTGTTTCTTATCTTTCTTTTGTGTGAGGATATATTCACCCATAAATGAGGGTGTGAATTCTAAGGATCCCTAATCATCACCAAATAATTTAGATATCGTCTCCATATCGTTATGTTCAATTTCAAGAGGGTCTATGTTAGAGGTTGGAATTAATGTTTTCAAAGGACTTGTAACCCCTTTTTCAAGCTGCAAGCAACTTTCAAGCTCAGGGTCTATTTCAATTTGATCAATGCAATTGTTATAGGCATATTTCACGAGACAATGAAAGGTTGAAGGCACTGCATTCATCTTGTGAATCCATGGTCGGCCTAAAAGAAGATTATATGAAAGATCATAAGGAATGATATTGATAGGAGTTTGCAAAGTAGCCACCCCAACTGTAATAGGTAAATTAATTATCCCAAGTGGTTCCTTTGTTGTATTATCAAATCCTTGAATAGAGACAAAATTAGGTATTATTTGTGACCTATCAAATTTTAATCAATCAAGGAGACTCACACTACACACATTGAGGGTAGAACCATTATCTAGGAGAGTGTGTTTGATACCTATGCAATTGAATTGAGCCATTAACATAAAGGCATCATGTTGTTTACACACCTCCAAAGGAGGGAGCTCATGTTGGTGAAAAGTAATGTCAAGATTCTTTTTTCTAGATCAGAGTTGCCACATCATTTGGAGTGGTACTAGGAGGAATTGTGATTTGTTTTAGAGTATATTGAAGAATGTTGTTATAGTTTGGTGAGGTTTGAAGCAAATCCCAAAGGGAAATTTTGGTAGGAGTATTCTTTAATTACTCAACAAGATCATACTCCTTTGTGTGTGGGCTATAGCGAGAAGCACTAGGTGGATTAGGTAAAGGTAAGGAAGGTGGAGGTGGTTGTGGTGGTTGCGGGTTGTTTTGGGTGTTATATGTATGAGTAACAGTATCGTTACTAGATTGTTGCAATACATTGGTGTTAGATGGGTAAAGGGTGTATTGAGGTTGGTTAGAGGGGTGAAGCGAATGTGAGGGTGGGTAAAGGATAAGTTTAGGTTGAATTACATTAACATCTTTGATATTAGAGGTCTCACAGCAAACCAAAGTGGATGAGTTGGATAAGATGAAATCTTGAAGAGACTCATCTAGTAAATGCAAATCATCACTACTAAAAGGTTTGAGGGGTAAATGATCGTCAACTGGTTTAGGATGTTCAAGAAAAGCACTAGAGGTGTTAGCATTTATTATTGTGAGTTGGTCACCACAAACCTTAGTGGATGGCTTATGTGAGATGAAGTCTTGGAGGGCTTCATCTAACAAATCAAAGTCATCAAAATCAAAAGGTTTGAGGGGGATTTTATCATTAAGGGGTTTAGGTTTCTTATTTGAAGAATTAGAGGATGAAGTGAGTGAGAGGAAGTCCTGAAGGACCTCATCTAACTTATCAACATCATCACTACTAAGAGGCTTAGATGAGATGTTGTTCCTAACTTGAATCATGTGTTTTAAGGGATTGTTTGTTGTTTTAGTTTTGGTGTCGTTATGCATCGAGGAATCTAATCTAAAAGAACTAGGAATGAAAACGGAAAAGGAAACTTTCAAAGATCTAAAACTAGCCATGAATGCCATGAAAAGAAATGAACTTTATGCTAAGAAAAAAAAAATAACTAAATTGTAATAGAATGACAATGACATAAAATAGAAAGATGCAATGCAGGAAATTGAAATCTGAAAATGTTGATGCAAAACTGTAGAGGGACTGATTCACCCTAGGTGGCAAATGAGTCCTATGAGATGACCTTTTAAATATTTTTTTGATTCTTTTGTGTTTTCTATAAAATTTCAAGTCTGTACAATTCAAATACAAAATGTAGATGTAGAGAGTTGGAATAATTGAATGAAATGCAATGATGGAAACTAAAGAATACTTTCACTAATGCAATATTTAAGAAACCTAAAGATTTAAAATAATGCAAGATTATTAAATAATGAAGACCTAAGATGCAATTAGAAAATTAAATCAGAATGATGTTATGTTCAAGATTCGGTTTCACCAAAATGAACCATAGATTTTTGGCTCCTATGGACAACTCTTACTCTTCTAGGGTTTTTCACCTAAAAGGAGAGAGATAGGAGCAAAAATGCTAATGGTTCATTTAAATTATGCAATGTGTGATGTTTTCTAGCCTAAATGAAGTTAGCTAAATGCAATTGACTAATCTAAATGAATGAAAATGAATGGAAAACTAAGATTTTCACTATGTTTGAAAACACGTTGTGATATGCAAAAAGCATGAAAAAATGAACAAAAATGCAAATTAACCTAATCAAAAAGTTGTTTCTAAGAATGTGTGTACTTGGAAAACTGTAGATGACTGGAAAAAAAATTGGAAAACTGATGAAACTTGAATTTAGGCTGACTGGGACTCATTCGCCACCTTGGGCGAATTAGTCCTAGATCAGGACTTTTCTGCATAGAATCTATTTTCTAACAGTCAAGAACTTGGATCTAAATCTGACTCAGTTTTGCACCTCAGGAGGGACTCATTTTCCAAGCATGGAAAATCAGTTCACCTTGGAATTTTTGCAACTTCAAATTTTTTTTATGCACCTTGACATCTGTACAACAAGTTTTGACTAATACCCAATCTCGAATCTCAGAAAATTCCTCCAAAATAGCTTAAATTTTTTTGTCTAATGGGGGTTTTCCTTGGTCAAACCCCTAGTTGGGTAATTAAACCTTGAAAAGAGAAAAATCTGAGTAAACCCTAGCCTTAGATGTGTTAAAGACTAGGAAGAGCTAAAATATAACAATAATCCTATTATATTGCTCTAGAATAAGACATGCAAGAATGATCTATATGATGCAAGATCTCAACCCTAGAAACCTTACAACACATGCAAATTATAAACAAACAAGATGTAAACTTTAATCTGAAGATAGAAAGAAAATGGAAGATGGAATCAATAGGAAACCAA
>VDFB02353560.1:0-22809 GCA_007258455.2 Sequoia sempervirens
ACCGTTCCCCACCATCACGCCAAACCCTCCTCTTATGATTGAAGATCCCTTTTTATTTACTTCAACAATTGATTCAAGTGGGGATAGTAGGGGGCTGCAATAGGGTGTACTTGATCCTCAACCCTAGGCCCAAGGATAGGACCTTATCCTGCTTGGCATCATGTGGTCCTTAACTGATGGTCCTCAACCATCATCATGAGGTGCAATACTGAGTGAGGAATCATTCACAGTTCCCCCTCCTTGCATTCTTGCCTCATCCCTTCGTGACCAATTATTGCCAAATCAGAATCATATCACTGTTCATAATATCAATAAATATATTCTACAGTGACACAATACAATATTATATCGGTGTTTAATTGGTAAAATTATATATCTACACTTATCTGATAAACAAGCATAAAACAACTATCTTTGCGTACCACAAGAATTGATTATATTATTACTCTGATTGAATCTGCTGCATCTATATGAGAGGCTATGCTGTTGATCGATTACTTTTGCTAATATTTACTGACTACAGATCATATATATATGACTTGATCTCCTTCCCATTCGATGTGTTGTTCCTTTATTCAGATCTCTTATTGACTTTTGTATTCCTCCTTATGCCTTTTCATGAAGGGAGGCATTTCTTAAAATAGACAACCTTTTATAAGGTCATGACCATTTGTTAAGAACCTTACTTAATTCTTATTTCAACCACTGCCTTTTCTAAACTAAACTCAAACTCTTAAAACATCCTTCTCATAACCTGAATCGCATCTGTGATGATCCTCAATAGAAAAGACTTTGCTCTCAACTCAGATTTTAGAAAAGATGTTACTTCAAAGGAGAAACTTGAGAAAATAATCTACTCCAAATATATGTATATGTATATTCTATTTATACTTTGTTAAATGCAATATGTTGTAGGTGACCGATATCAACTCAAATGCAAATGGCAGTATGAATGATGTTCAATAGATTGTATGTTGCCAACACAGATTGATCAATAGAACTTGAATAATACTAATTGCGTCTGATGTAATGTTGATTGGGTATGAGATAATCTCGACTATATGAAGTATAATTATGTTATATACACTGATCAATATGAGTCGAACCAGATGTGAAAGCCGATTATCACTGAGACTTCTTCACACATTCTCTCTTCTTGGATTGATGGGATGGTAAACACTGTCCACCAATTTCTCCAGTGATGCTCTGTATCGTCTCCTCCTGTATCTGATCAATGCTTGCTTGACTCAGATTTATGGAAAGCAGTATTATGATCTCTCTCCCTTATATGCTCTTTACTTCGAACTTGGTGCGATTAAAATAGTTCAATCTTCAGCAGCGATTCCTTCTTCTTATTCTCTATATATCTTCCAGACTTCTATCGCATTTCCATTTGTATCCACTCTCCAGACATGGCGGGAGGTGCAACTATTCTTTAATCTCCAGATGTGTCTTCCCCAAATGCTACGTCTCTTCACATGAATCGACTTCATCCATCGGATGTAATTAGTCAAAGGTTAATACTTAACAAATCATTTATGTATGCATTGATTTAATTTAGTATTTGCACAAATCAATATTATGCTATATAAATACTAATTTTAATATATATAGTAATGTCCCCTTTTTAGAGTGATCTTGTTTTGTGATGGTTAGCCTATTATTTTGATCCTCGTAGGCTAGTGTGTTGGATAGAGGATCGCAGTGGCCGTTTTGGTGGTGTTGTGACCTTTTCACACATCACCCCATTTCAAATGGGGACCTCCTAATTTTTGCTCCGTTCCTCGTCTTTTGGCTTTGGTTTTGTCTCTCTCTCTTCTGCTGTCTGTCTTTCCGGGGTATGCCCGCCTTTGAGCTTGAACGTGAAATTTTGGCTAAGTCTGTAGAATTAGGGTTTGTACTTTTTTGGTCAATTTGAAGTCAAATGGAGTGAGTAAACTGGAATTTGAGCTTTACGTTGCAGTTAGTATGCTTCCAGCAAGTTCCCAGCTAAATTTCATCGAATTCCGACTTACTATTTTTAGTAAGTGTTCAATTCAGGGCGTTCTCTCAGCACTACTGAAGTTCTCTCGGTCACATTGCATCCAGAACATGTCAAGCTATTTGTCTGCAAATTTTGAGCCAAATCGGACAACTTTCTATTTTTAGCAAGCTCACCTTCAGGGGCTGATTTTAGGGTTTATATGTGAAGCTTTTCAGTGCATGTCTGGAGATTCTTTCTGGGTTTTCTGAAACCTACGCAATGATATAACATGCAAGATGAAATGATGACTTTCAGAATTCAGCCCTCCGAGGTTATTTTTAGGGTTTGCATGTTGAAATTTTCTTCGCATGTCTGAACATTCCTTGTGGGTTTTTCGAGGGCTTCGCAGTGGTATAACATGCAAACTAGGATCAGGACTTTTTCAGGAGCCGTCTTCAGGGGCTATTTGTAGAGTTTGCATGTCAGAGTTTTCAGCGCATGTCAGGTTATTCTTTATGGGTTTTTCAAGATCTATGCAGTGATGTGACATGCAAGATGAGATGATCACTTTTCAGAGACTTACTATTTTTAGCAGGTTCACTCCGACGGTTGCCCAGCATTTCAGAATCATGAACCCGATGACATGCAACAGAAACGGGGTCAAACGGAGGTCATTTGAAGCACATGCAAGACAAATTAGGGTTTCCAACTTCGGATCCCAAAATGAGGGGTCAAATGCTAGAATTTTCGAAAACCGGTGTATCCCACTGCGATCAGTATCTTTCAAGCTATCCACCGATAAAATTTGAAGGCAATCGGAGCACTTACTATTTATAGTAAGGCGTTCCAGAAATAGGCTGTAAATAGTAAGTCAGCATCAAGCACCAGTGTGAACGGGCAAGTCTACCGATGAGGGTCACGTCATTCAAATTTCAAGTCAAACAGAGTTGCAGAGGTTCAAAAATTAAGCACTTACTATTTTCAGCAGGCCTGTGCAGAAGAATTAGGGTTTCCTAAAATGTAGGGCAAAACACAACAGTTACACGAAAGCAGCATCCAGTCACAATCCACATCCTTCAGGCAATCAGCACGCAAAGTTTGAGCTCATTCTGAATAGTTACTATTTTTAGTAAGTTGCTAAATATAGCTGAGACATGCAGGCATCAGGCGCCAGCAGCTCAGTCACGTCATAGGGTTCGAGACAAAACGAAAATCAAGCTTTTTGGAGCTAGAAATCAGCTTGAAATGCAAAAATTCAGGAACTTTCTAAAAATAGCAGGTTAGGGCAAGCTAAGGGCATCCTCGACAATCAGAAGAATCACCTCTCGAAAATTGCCTCAGGTCTGGAAATGAGCTGAAATTTTACTAAGGCATGAAAAATGAAGGCTTGACCTGTCAAGTGCACCTTGAGAGGCTGAAGATGGCTGAAAATTCTTCTAATTCCTTGAAATTGGAAGTAGACATGGTGAAATGCGCCCTTGAAGCTGAAGATTGATAGAAAATTTTCTAAGTTGTGAAAATTGGAAGCTCTGAGGTCAAAATGCGCCCAAGGAGAGGAGGAAGTAATTAAAATATTCTAAGTGTGAGAAATTTGAAACTCCCTACCCCAAATGTGCCTTAAGATGAAGAGAAGCTCCAAGAAATTTCTAAGTATTGAAAATTGGAAGCTCAAGGCCTCATATGCGCCCAAGAAGAAGAGGGGACCTTGAAGATTTCTAAGGCATTTAAATTTGAAGTAGACCCCCTCATTTGCTCCTTGACTTGAAGGGGAGCCTAGAAAAAGTTTCTAAGTGTTTTAAATTTGAAGCAAGACCCCTCATATGCGCCTTGACTTGAAGGGGTGAGTTGAAAAAAAAAATCTAAGCATGCAAAACTTGAAGTAGACCCCCTCATTTGCACCTTGACTTGAAGGGGAGACTAGAGAATATTCTAAGTGTTTTAAACTTGAAGCTTGCCCCCTTATATGTGCCTTAACATGAAGATGGATGAGTAATTTAGCTAAGTGTTGCAAACTTGAAGCTTGCCCCCCTAAATGCGCCCTAGTAACTTGAGATTAGTGGAAAATTTTCTAAGTATAAAAAATTGGAAGTAGAGAGGGTGAAATGCGCCTTCACTTGGAGATAGAGTTGGAAAATATTCAAAGTGTTGAAACTGAAAGTAACACCCAGCAAATGCGCCTTAGCTAAAAGGGAGGGTGAGTTGAAATATTCTAAGTATTGGAAATTGAAAGTAGAAGCTCCCAAATGCGCCCAGCCTTGAAGACAAGAATGTTGAAAATTTCTAAGGCAAATAAATTCAAAGCTTGAAGGGTCATATGTGCCTTGACTTGTAGGAAGAGTTAGGTATTTCTCTAAAGCATCAAAATTGAAAGTTCACTACTCTATATGCGTTTGGACCTTGAGAAGGGTAGGAAATGTTACTAAGGCATTGAAACTAGAGGTTGACACCTCCAAATGTGCCTAGGACAAGAATTGAGTATTTAAGGAATTTCTCTAAGGCAAGGAAATTGGAAGTGCAGAGGGCTAAATGCGCCCAACTTGAGCAAGTGATTGGAAAGTATTCAAGTATGGCAAAATGAAAGTGAAGAGGGTTAAATGCGCCCAAATGCCAAGAGGTAGCTTGAAAATTTTTAAGGCAAGCTAAAATGGAAGTTCATGCACCCATGCTAGTGATGTTATTTGAAATTTTTCTAAGGCATAAAATTCCACCTCTAGGGGAAAATACACCTGAGCTTGAAGAAGTGATGAAATTTTCTGTGGCATGGATGAATTGGCAGTGGATACGTCAGAATGTGCCGGCTTCATGAGATTGAAGAATATTTTCAAGGCAGAGCAAAGAAAATTCACCCGGATGTGAAGAATAAGAATAAATTTGATTGACAAATATTTTTCTAAGGTTAAAATTCAAAAAAAATTAAATGTACCCCTTCGTTTGTAGACCCATGGATTTGACGCTTTCTGAAGGGAATCTTCTTCTGGGTATCGAACATCTGCGACAAGGAATTGATTTCAAAGTCTTCCACAGCTCACCAAGGATTCTGAGGTGAAGATTTTTGATGGGTACCAGATTGATGAATTTCCTAAGGAAAATTTAAGAAATTTTCTAAGGCAAAGAAAGAAATGTTTGTGAAAATAAAATTCCTTGGCTGATGAATTTGAAGTTGATTACCTAGGTGAATTTGCTCAAATTCTTCGTGAGGATAGTCTTCTTGAGCCAAAAATGAATAAAATCAAAGTTGTCAACACCTCAACTGGTGAAATAAATTTCTTGGAGAAGATGCAGTTGAAGTTTACACTTTCAAAAGATGATTTTAAAATGCATCTCTTAAATACACCCTTGAGGATGATGAAATTTGTCTAAGGCATTGAAATATGATGCACAGGTGTTATATGCCCCAGCCTACAGATGTTGAAAAATCATGAAGAAAGCAAAGTTGGCTAGAGACAAACGATGAACCCTATCAAATCCGGAGATCACTCAGACCTTGGAAGTTAAAGCATGAAAATCAAGTAAGGAAGGTGAGTTTATATTATGAAGTATTATGATGCTCTTCTCCTTGCTTGTTTTGCAGGGCGAACACCGAGGCCAAGGCATGATGACTTGGGGAGATGAAGCGAATACTTGGAGAAAATGGCTAAGTGTTGAGACCTAGTATGTGCCCTACTCAAGTGGCAAAGAAGAAATGTTTTCAAAGCTCAGGATGGAGGGAAAGATGGAAACCCAGGCATTAATGGTCCCCATCAAGTACTTCAAAGTTGAAGAACAACATCAAGGAGGAAAATCATCGTCGAGCGGAGAAATAAGTTGTTGCCTTGGAGTCAGATCGAGAACATGCCTGCCATACCCTTTCAAGAAGTTGAAGCAAGGATGATCAGACTCATCCAGTTTGCAGTCAGAAAGAAGAACAGTGTGAACACGTTTACAAACAGGAATCTTCTAGAGGATGGTGGACATTAATTGTTCATTTATTACTCCACTCCTCTTTTAGGGTCTAGGGCTAAGGTGGCACAATTTGGGCCATTCATCTAATTGTAATCTAAGCCGTCCATTGGACTTGGCCAGCTATATAAAGGGGCATCCCCCCTCATTTGTAATTCAGTTAGACACTAGATCAGTAGAGAGTAGACATTCTGTTAGAGCAAAGGGATAGCTTAGCATAAGTTAGCATAGCGTAGTTTGAAGGAGAAGGAAAGTTTTCCTTTGAAAACTTTGTAAGAGATTGTTGTGAAAACTATCATAATAAAAAGAAGCTTTCATTGATGGTGAATTCGTCTCTGTTATGAGCAGCTAGCGAGATTTCTTCATCCCTTCTACTTCAAGTAGCTTAGTTTAGAACAATTTCCATTTTCATGCAAGTAGATGTTAGTTGTGGATTTGTGGTGTTAATCAAGGCAACTTCGTTTTAATCCATACCACTAGCAGCTTGCTGGCGGCAAGTTTGCCTTGCGTGGTCAACTGGAAAACTTTACAAACTTAACTTCGGTTATGGTTCATGTCTTGGCATGCATCATCTTGATAGTGTCTTTATGTTGAACTGTGACTTGAAAATCTTATGCCGCTCCCTTGAAGATTGCACCGACTTTGTGTAAGCTGTCTAACACGAGGTGGAGCAGAGTCTGGTTGAAGTCTGTTGAGATTGATCCCATGTCCCGTTTTAGTATAGAATTTAGAACCTTCTTATCCCTACACTCATTTAAATTCAATTCATTTCTGGTTAGTATTAGGAA
Organism: Sequoia sempervirens; assembly: GCA_007258455.2. Lineage (NCBI taxonomy): Eukaryota > Viridiplantae > Streptophyta > Pinopsida > Cupressales > Cupressaceae > Sequoia > Sequoia sempervirens. Next base: position 6,691 of record VDFB02353560.1, read on the forward strand.
ACTTGCACTTACCTGCCAAATCATTCGAACTACATGAAAGCCCTTAATCTGCTATCTGCTATCAGCTGCCGAACAATTGTGTAAGTCCCCTTGAAATACCAGCAAAAACACATCGAGCCAACTGAGGGTATTCTATTGCACTGAAGGAACCTTGGAGTTGAATGCACGAACTTTCTCGCAATCTTAGCGTGTTGGATACTTTGATCAAGAGAGAATAGGGTAGCCGTTGGTGAACTTTATTCTGTATTGGTGCGGTCACGAAAATCACATCAACATGTGGGTTTTGACATTTCCACCCCTTCAGTTCAGTGTTGGGCTCAATGCAGGCCTTTGCAATTCAGTGTTCGCCAGCTTTTGACAACATGTTAAAACACTAAGAATTGAGGGAGATACTAATATTGCAATGGTTGGGTATTTTATCGTCTATTGAGATATTATAAAGTTATTATTTGACTTTAGAACATATTAAATCCCACTTGAAATATTTGTAATTTTGTACTTTATGACTTAAATGTTAAAGTGAATATTTAAATTCACTTAAGTCATTTATTTGGGCGCCCAACTATGGAAAAGGTATTAAATACATTTTAAATGTATTTTAATGCAAAAGTGGCGTCACTTCTTGGAAGTCGTGCCTTTTTGAGGTTATAAGGCAAATGAAGCAAATCGACCTCATTATGTTATGATTATTTGACTTTGCTTCAAAACTTCTCTATGATTTTTGTCTGAGGGCAAGGGTTTCAAGATTTCTTCATTGGAGAGTGACAATTCTTCATTGATCTGTGATTGTGAGACTGTGAAATACCAATTGAATGGTTGCTACTGAGGGAGCTTCATACAGGAGTTCATCTGTGCTTACATCTGAGATTTTTGTTCAATATTTACCAGTTTGCAATAAGGAAGAGGGTTTCTTCATCAGGGATGTCATCTTCATCTAGTTTCCAGATTTCAAATATGACACTTCATCATCTTGCAAAGGCCGTACCATTGCATTGGAAGGCATGTCACCTAGGGATGGGCGTGTGAAGTAAGAGGCTAAAACGCCTCTCTTTTGGCTCCTGTCTGGACTCCATCCTAGGCATCCAACCTTCTCAGCATCTTTTCTCCAGTTTCTGTGTGGGAGAAAGTAGACCCAGGATCCAGGCGTGGCTATTTGTCAGTTCCAGCATATCTTGCCTGGCATGTTTAGATCCATCTTATTTAATTATTTTGGAGGTTTCCAGGTATGTTGTTTATATGCAATATCTTTGTATGAATTGTCAGATCTTCAATAATATTGCAGTTGTTCCAAAATTCCTTGTATTTTCAGTTTACTTCCATTTTTATGCTTGGCGCACCTTCTACTTCCGTCTAAAATTATTCTTAAAACATTCAAAAACACAAAAACAAGTCAATAAAAGTTAGAGGTTGAGTTGGAGCCAGTTGGGCTCATCACATATATATATATATATATATATATAGAATGTTTGTTTTGGTAAATCATTTTATAAAAGGTATTAAATCAACTTAGCTTATACTTATCTGTTTTTGATGGGGACATTACAGCTTCCTTCAGCAATTCACAGCATATATTTTAATTGTTGTATGTTTGTAGTGAAACGCTGCTTCTGATTTTGTCTTTAGTCGCTGCCTTTGACCAACTCTTATTATCTTAACTGCTGTCTTATAATTATATATATTCATTGCTTCTGTATGGCAATCATTGCTGCTTGTAATTACATATGCTTATTTTATATTATTTTATATTTATACGTATATTATATTTATTTTTTTAAATTATATTATAATGATTATCATTTTAAATTGTTAATATTTATATTTTTATATGTGATAATTATAATCATAATATTATCTTGTGATAATTATAATTATAATAATATTAAATTGCTAATATTTCTTTTTATATTTTTAATATGTATTTTGTTATTTGTTTTATTTATTTATTTGCATTTCAATACTTTATATCTTAGTGTTACAATTTGGGGGCATGACACATTTGTGCTAATACACTGAATTGGCTTTAGCAAGCCAAAAGAAATCAGCACAATGGAGAACATGGTGCACAAGGCTATTTTTTGCAAAATGAGTCACATGGTGATGCAGAAGCATTTAAGTCACCTACCGATCCTCTTGTTAAAATTTTGGTTTAAATCTAATTTTCATGTGTGTTTGTAGGTTTATTTTTGTCTTTTTTTTGTTCAATCAAGTTTGCTATCATACATGGGGTCCCTTTGTTGGACATCATCCTTGAGGTTGTGGGAATTTTATTCCTATTTGTCCAAGCTAGACTGCAACTTGTTCTCTCACCTGCATGACAATTACAAACATCTCTACATTGCTCCTAGGGTCCACATGATTGACGCCTTTTCCTATTTGTTGGGTGTTTGTTTTAATGTGGGCATGGATAATTACCTCCTGACAGCAATTACCATCTGCCAAGCTTTCACCTTATTCTTGATCATTGATTGTTCCTTTAAGGTTGGCAACCTCCTTTATGTTGGCATCTTTCTTTTAATGAGATTATGGAAGTTGCCATCAGCAACTCTATTAATCTTTAACTATTGTCATCTGGTGCAATTCCTTGCTATTTCAATCAGGCACTTCTATTCCCTGATGATGGTCATGCCCATATAGGCTATTGACAATTTCAATCACTAAGGATTATCCATTCTAATAGTTGTTTCCTATAAAAACAGCATTTGTATGTCGATCGAAGATAGCTAATAGACACAAGAACAAAGGTCACAAGAGTAAATAATCAAAATTATCTTGCTAGAATTTGTAGGACTATGATGTCCAAACTAACTTATTGGAAGTTAAATTTTCTAAGTTAACATTGATGCTTGTAGCTAGGTTATGTGCCTATAAGTCATAATTTGAATTTTGGTTTATGTTATTTGAGTTATGGTTACTCTCATTCTGCCCTTGCAAATTGATTTGGAATTTTAGAGTATAGAGATGCTAGGATAGGCTGACTTTCACTGGACACCAATCCTTGTCTGCATCAAGTGGTATCAAAGCTAATAAGCTCACTTGGTTGCTGAGCTAGGAGTCAATTTTTGAAAGCTCTAAAAAATCGTTTCAGGTGTGAGGATCTTGTGACTACACAGAGCTGAAGTAGAAGACATGGCTCAGAGAGGCAGACCAAGCAGTTAGAGTAAATTTTTCTATAGCAAAAATGCTAAGAGCAATGGTGGCTAGATTGGAAGTATTAGAGGCAGCAAAAAGGAGAGGTGTACTTATTGAAGACGTTACTGAAGATGAAGAAGCAATAGGCTAAGAAGGAGGGATAGAAGACTACATGAATGAACCATTCTTAGGAGTTGTATTGCACATAGGAAGTAGACCACAGATGGATACTCCATGTTACAAGAGGAGCTTGAATCCTAAGGAGCTCATAGATTGGATTTTAGAAATGGAGAAGTATTTTGATTTTGAGTCAATAGAAAACCCAATGAGGGTAAAAAATTCCAACACTAAATTGAAGGGTCATGCATCCCCATGGTGGGATCATGTGCAGATGGATAGATAGAGAAGAGAAACAGAGAAGATCCAATCATGGGATCAAATGATGGAAAAACTAAAGGAAAAATTTTGTGCCAGCAGACTACTAGCTGAATTTGCTAAGGCAGTTACAAAATTTGAAGCAGAGGGAAATGAATGTCAAGGCCTACATAGAGGAGTTCTACAAGCTCAATATTCGAGTTGGTCATGTAGAAGATAATGAAGCAAAGATTGCAAGATACATCAACAGGCTCTGAATGTCAGTTGAAAATGAGTTCAGCATGAACCAAGTAAGATCAGTGGAGGAAGTTATCAATATGCACTAAGGGCTAAAGAAAAATTGACTAGAAAGCAGCAAAGCAACTCAAGAAGAAGAGGACAATTTGGTGATGATAAAAGACAACATACAAACGAGTGGGAATCTAGCACCTCGGAAAGTGAGAATTTCAATCAAGATACAAGAGCAGGGTGAAATTCCTCAAGAAGAAGAGAAGAGGAAGAGGTAGAGAATTCACCTATTACAAATGTGGGAAGGCTAGTCATGGAGCCTTCAAATTCCGACAACCATAGTAGGACCATGGAAGAATGAGTGAGGGAAGAAACCAAATTGCCCAAGCTGATGAGGAGAGTGTAGCATCACCCTAGCATACAGAAGAACCAAAGTAAGGAGAGTCTCTCATGATGAAGAGAGCATTATTAAAATCAAAGAAGGAAGAGCATGATCCCACCCAACAGAAATATCTATTCAAGACCATAGTCAAAGGAAAATGTTGCAAAGTTGTTGACAATGGAAGCATGGACAACTTGGTGTCCAAGGAGATTGTGTCAAAACTTAAGCTAAAAATGATCAAACATGCTAGGTCATACGAGGTCTCATGGTTGCAAAAGGAGCATCAATTCCTACTAAATGAGCAATGTTTGGTAGATTTTCAGATTGGTGCTTATAAGAATGGACTAGAAAAGGGACATTTCACTCCAACCTAAAATTCTTTTATGTTGGAATCTTTGATTTTGATTGGTGCTTTTTCTTAATCATGGATTGTGCCTTTAAGGCTGGCGACCTCCTTTATGTTGGAATCTTTCTTTTAATGAGATCATGGAAGTTGCCGTTGGCAGCTATATCAGACATTTACTATTATCATTCGCTACAATCCCTTGCTATTTTGGTCAGGCATTTCAATCCCTTAATGGTGGTCATGCATTTATTGGCTGTTGACAGTTTCAATCATTGGGTGGCTTACCCATTCTAGTGATTGGTTCCTATTAAAATAGCATCTATATGTGGTTGGGACAAGTAATAGGCACAAGAATAGAGGTCACATGAGTAAAGAATCAGAATTGTCCTGCTGGGATTTGTAGGACTGTGATGTCCAGACTGAGTTATTGGAAATTAAATTTTCTGAGTTAACATCGATGCTTGTAGATGGGCTATGTGCCTGTAAGTCATAATTTGAATTCTGGTTTATATTATCTGAATTATGGTTACTCTCATTCTGCCTTTGTAGTTTCATTTAGTGTATAGAGCTGCTAGGATCGGCTTTGTTTCACTGGGCACCCAATCCTTGTCTGCATCACATAGGCATAATGGTCATGGTAATACTTAGACATAAAAAGGCACATAGAATGCAAGCAAGAGGACAAGGCACCTTCTTCAATCAAATACAAGGTATTAGCAGGATTTACAAAGCGAAATTTTAACCTTGTATTTGCAAGATTCCTCCAAGATATAGCAAGCCTTCTAAAAATGCTTTTCAACAATTAAAGATTGATTTTAATTGTGGGTAACACAAACAAAAATTGGACTTATCTGGCAGAGTGCCAACACATACAACTGAAAAATAAAAATCTTCATGTATGGCATTATCTCATGATCTATAAGCACAAGTTACAAAAAGAGACATCGTCAAAGGAACATTGTCTGCCCAGTGGCTGTATTCTACTGAAGTGAAGGAGTTCGTCCATTTTAAGGTGAACTGGCATCAAGGCTTCCAACTAACTGTGAGATACTAGGCAGCTCAAACTGCATAAACATTATAAGGAAGAATATTATTAGAAGAAGAATATTAATGTACTCATAGAAATATGCTACCCTAATAAATAACTTGTAAATTTCCGTCAGTATTCTTAATACTCTAATAAGGAAGATGCTAACTGCCTTTTTCTTACAATTAATGTTACCATATTCACGTCACACACCCAGGAAAAGTTTACGCTATTGAGCAATGAGAAGTAATTACTTTTCACTGAAAGAAAAGTAGCCCTCAAACAGATCAAGAGGCTGCTACTGAGTTCAAAACACACAAAGGACATCATCATTAGTTTGAAAAATGAAAAGAAAAATACACAGATGGCAGCCAGGTCTGATTCAGCTTATCTTAACGAACAGTTAAAAATACTGATTTAAATGATATTCAGAAGTGCCCTTAAATGCTTCATGGTTTATATTCAACCATATATGAAATAATCTTCATTAAAATTGCTCAGGTCTCGCATGGTATTTATATTATGTAATCTACTGCTGGAAAGGAATGAAATAATTTGAAATACATCCACAAGACCCAGCAGTTTATAGGACCACGAATGTTACAGCTGTCCTGACCATAAAAAATGGCTGCAATTAAGGAGAGTGTTGCTTTCTTATACAGGTTTTTTTTTCTTCTATCCATTTCTCACTTCTTTGCATAACTTCAATATGATTACACTCCTAAGATCTCTATATATCTGACCGGAATGCAATTGTAAGTTAGGAATTCAATGTGCAGGATTCTTTTTCAACTTTTAGGAAACTTCATCATCGGGAATTTATAAGTATCTTAAGAATATGAAGAAAGAGAAGAATTACTAAATTCAATGCAGTTTTAAAGATTACACATGAATGAACACTTCTGAGAGTCAGAAGACTGAAGGATTAGAAGGATGGAAATAATAACTTCAATGATATGTTGTTCATTGAAGTTAAAGACAAATTAGAATGTGTACATTTAAACTGGACTAGTGGACCCATTTAGACTACAGGTTGTTAAAATTCGTCCTCATCATCCTAAAACTTGGAAAAATAAAACAAAATATTGCAATAGCTTATTGAGAGCAGTAAATACCTGATATTTTGCAGAAAACCAGTGTATAAATTGCCCACCTTTTGATTGGTTTCTTTCTGATTTAATGAGGAAGTTTCAATGGCTGTGTCTGAGTCTGTAGATTGATCTTTTTGTGTTTTAGATGCTTTTAGCCTTGGGCCTCTTCTCCATCTCACTCTGCACAACACTTCCAAAGGCGGATTACTCTCATATCGCCGCCAGCAAATGGCCTTTGTTCCTGAATTGTTTCCCATAGTTTGGGGATGCTGGTAAATGGGGTATGAGAAAAGCCGTTTGGGTGCGGTGGCCATTGAATAAATTGAGCTCATTTTACTCCTATTCCCCGAGCAGCCCAAGAATACCGAACACGAGCTTCATTCTCTTTAGACAGAAACAACAAAATTCGCATCGGATGAAGAGAATGTTTAATTTGTTAAGCATTAAGGAATAAGATAAATCTATGGTCGGAATTCTGGCCAAGGTTGAGGCACGTTTAAAATTACCACTGTTATTGTTGAAAATCTGTTAAGCCACTAAATTGGGTTAGTTTTCGTGTTTTTTTTATTTTTTGCTGCTCGCTTTTTTTCAAATATGAGGGATCAAATGCATGAAGAGTCGACGTCAACTTTGATTCCTATCAAAAAGGATCCTCGTATCGACAACTTCTAAAATGAGTGTAAAGTGTTACTGTTACCAGTGCATTCGAATGGGGAATGAGCAACCAGGTTTCTATCTTGGGAAGGGAAATGGGAGTTTAATTGAAGGCGGTGATTTGGTCATTTTAGGTAGGAATTCTACTTTTATTATTAGGTTTTTTAATAATTTATTTGGTATTGGTTGGTATGAGTTTCTCAAAGTTCATGTAGTTATAGATGTAAGATTTTGGATTAAATTTTGTATGTTTTTTTGTCAACGTTTTGGATCACACTTCATGATCTATTGTGAGGAAAAAGGGAAAAAGGTCATAATGATGATATTTTAGTTATTTGATATTGTTTAAATTTAAGTTTTGGCATGTACTTTATTAATGTTGGTTTTATATTGGTATATATTTGTTGAGGTGTGATAAAATATAAAGGAAAAAAGCTAGTCTAATAATTGTATCCAATCATATTTTTTTGGTATGTTAATATGGTATTACATGATTTGTTTTTTTATTTTATCTAATTTTTCTAAAGAGCATATTTTATTTGATTATTAGTAATGAGAATGATATATCACTAGTAATTTTGTGTAGAGTGTTAAAACACGCCCTATATTAATTTAAGTGTTTAATTGATGATATATAAATTAATTATTAATCGATCCTAAATCAATATGAGCTAAGATAGTAAGTGGAAAAGAGAGTTAGAATATTGTTTAATTCTATGTCAATGTAGGGTTGTTGATGATGGAGATTCTGATGTATAGCATGTTTGAAGATCAAATTCAAAATTATAGTATTCAATCTACACCTATTATTCAAGACTAGACTACACCTATAGGTTAATCTTTAGACATTTCTACTCTTCATGATTTTATCCTCTATCGATATGTACTTTTACTCTTAATGATTATATCCTCTATTGATATGCTATTAAAACATGTTTGCATTTGCCTATACCTATTCTTGAAATATAGTGGTGTTAAAGAGCGCCTTTGGGGACCTATTATGACAAAGGGAAATGTGTTTGAATTCATTAATGGAAGTCAAGCCTTGTTTTCTCTTATGAAAAAATCGAAGACAAGTGCCTCATGTAGAATTTGTTAATGTTGATGTTAGTATAGAAGTGTAGATGATTCTTTTGATTATGTTTTTTGATATGTTATGATGATCCTCACTCCTTTGATGATCAACTAATGACTACGAATGTCATGTAGCTTATCCTTAAATATAAGATCTTGGACACTCAAATCAAAGATATTTGGTGTATAAGCTTACTATTAATGATCAAAATGTCCAAAAGGTTCAAGTTAGGAAGGCAAGAAAAATGATTTTTAAATAGGAGAGCAAGACCATGAGCTTCAAACTGTTAGGGACTAAGGTTGAAAAATGAATGATAAGCTTCAAAATTGTGTCTACTTATGTGCAAAATAAGGAAAAATTGAGTGTTAGACAATGTATTTATGAAAAAGCCAAAGTATAAATATAAGAGGGTAAAAGTGTAGGGTATGCACTTTTCTCCTCTAAATTTTTCCATCATTTTGGTATGCATGTGAGATACATGAATCGTGCATGTGAGATACATGAATCGTGCATGTGAGATACATGAATCGTGCATGTGAGATACATGAATTGTGCATGCGAGATACATGAATCATGCATGTAAGCTACATGAATCATGCATGCTAAAGTAGTGAAGGTAGTGAGTAAAATAAAGAAAAAAAATCATGTATATACAATTGGATGATACCTTGTGGTTTCTTTAGGTTCTTTCTAGAGTGAAATCCCCAACCTACATGCATAGAAATCATTACTAGCACCTATAAAAAATATATGATTAGTATAAAATCATAATCATCAATCTTTTATATTTTAGTGTGTATAATCTATCAAGTGTAAATAGGTAAAAGGATATGAGATGTGAGTTTGGAAATGAAGTTACGAGGATGTAATCAAATTGCCCCCCTTGAAATTATTTAAAAGCATGAGAAAAAATGAAGGTGTAATGTTGTATAGGGTTATCAAGGAGTTGAAACTATAAGTGCCTAAACATGGACATGCATAAATGGTGATCTAATGATGTCCATTGACATGTCACATGGCCCTCCATGGCATAAAATAAATTAAAATTATCTCTGAATTGGTGTTCATCTCATGGGAGCATTTAGTTAGTCCCCTAAGACTCTTATTTTGGTTTTTTTTCTCATTAATTTATTTTCTCTAGGCAGTTGCACCTTTCATTTATTTAAAAACCTTGAATTTTTCTTTGAGTTTATGCATTTGTCTTTTTTATTTAGTTCATCCCAACAACTATCATGTATGCCCTACTAATTATGTAAATGACCCAACTAATGAATTACCACCAAAGGGGAAATCAGATGTTTTATTTTTGTGTCCATGAGCCTTTGCATGTGCGTATTTATCATTTTGCATGCCTTTTATAATTTTAATTTAAGTCAATTTGAGTTATGCCAAGCTTAGTCTATCTATAGTTATCACCTCTAATTTTGGAACACATGTTAGTAATAATTTTTTGTAAGCCTTGTTTAGGTCTTTCTTTTGGGATTTTTGGCTTTGAATTGGTCCTTATTTCTTGAGAATTTTTGCATCCCTGTATGTCTAAGTCTTTACTTATTCCCATGAAGAATTACACCATAACTTTTAAGATTTTTAAAATTTTGATACAACTTTAATAAAATTTATCAAACACTTACAACCTCTAGGTTCTTTAGGACAATCAAATTCATTAATCTACATAGATTCAAGCATCTTCAAATTTCTATTATCAATATTTTTTATGGCTACAACACAGGTCTTTGTCCTCTTTATTATTTAGTTGACTCTATTTTTCTTATCTTTCTTTCACCAACAAAGGAGAGTCCATGGTTGAGAGAAGAGAAGAGGATGAATAGTTGGGTCCCTAAGAACCAATTTGACATCAACAACATATTCTATATATTAGATCTTTAGTATCCCAAGTGTTGGACCTTTAATTGCATTTATTTTATGTTCAAATAGTTTGATCATTATAGATTAGATTAATTGTTTAATATTGTTTAATATGAAATTTTATTTTCTCTAAATCTTAAATGATTTTCATTCTAGATTTTCCCTTAGTTAGAAGTAGAATAGTTTACTTTGATAGATTAATATTATTTTCACAAATTCGTTATCAAAATATATATATATATATATATATATATATATCAAAAATATTAGAGCAAGTAAAATGGAGCAACAAACCAACACTAAACAAAAATCAACAATCAAAACAAACTCTTTCAAATATAAATCAATTTATCTATTTCATTTTTCCTATCAAACCAACAACCAATAAAAACTCATTTTTAAACTAAAAAGTGTTGTTTATTGATTGAGAATAGTAGAGAAATTTATCTATTGCTTGAATGTACTTGTTTTCCTTCTTTTTTTAGTCATTCAAATTTAAATATAAGAGATTAAGAATCACATTGCTTGCTATTTTTTAAAGAATATTTTTATTTTCAATAGTATAATAGTTACATGTATGGATTGATACAAAAATTTGAGGGTTAATTAAGAGAAAAAAATTATGATGAAAATATTTAACATCCAAACTTCAACACCCAATGGTTGAAACTTAAAAAAAATAAAATTGATCAATATTGACACCCAAGCCTTTCCAAATGTCTAGTAGCATCAAATATCCAAACTAACTTGAAATCTAGTCTCAACAAACTAGATATCCAATCACAATGGATTAGATATATGGTTTGATACTGAAAAGTTCACTATGATTGATATGGTTGATAGTTTTATATTGCTATTTTTTTAACAAAATTAATGGGTTTTGTAGAGGAAAATCTCTACATTCAAATATTAGCAAAAATTAAACTTTCAACCTAGTTTATAATTTTTTATGATTTTTCGAATATAATTCCTAGCAAAACTTATAAAGTATACTTGTTTTCCTTTTGAATAACTTTTGTCTTTTAAATTTTGTGTTTTTGTGTGTGTGCACCAAGCTAGACACCATGCTCTAAACATTTTTTTAAAATGTGTTACAATTATTTTAGGTCAAATTAAGGTTGTCATACATAAGGTGTTTCAAATTTATACCTTAGTCCTACTAAATAATTAATAAAAAATGTCCATCCCAAGCCTCAACATCAATTATATTTTTCCATAAAAGGATTTTAAAAAATACTTTCATTTACTAGTTTTTAGGCACACCATACACATGCATGTTTTTGCCTCGATCAAAGTTAAAAAAGAGCTACTTTTGTACATCCTTAACCAAATTTTCTCATCTAGGTATCAGAATAGATTGCACAGTTTAAATTAGAAATAAAATTCTCCATTTCATATTTTTACATGATCTTAATATTCTATCTAGAAGTTCTTCAAATCTTTACCCCAAGTATAACTAACTATATTTTTAAGAAACCTAATGTCGTTTTTGGTCATTTTTTGCCCTCAATACCTTATCCTCACATGCATTCAAGCATATTCAAGCACGAACTCTAGGATAAACCTACACAACCCATTTTAGTAACATATAAATTGATCCAAATCAAAGGGGTCCTCAACTGCCCTTGTATCTCAACTTTTACTTATGAAATGTGAATTTCACAGGAATTGTCTACGCAGCATACAAAACAGACATTTGATCGTATTTATTAATTAATTAAAAATAGAGATACAATGCATTTTTATTTTCAATTAATTAATAAATACAATCAAATGTTTGTTTTGTATGTTGCGTACAAACATTGTCAATTTCACATATCTTCCTCCTCTACCATTCAATGCAACAAGTACATAATAATTTGGTGGGGTATTAATGAATCGAGCATAAACTTATACAAACCCACATGGATTTCAACCAATCAAATATTTGATACTAGAATATGCAACATCCTCAAGTTTTTATACTAAGTGTAGCATTTCAAACCCAATTGGGCTATTAGGCCATCTCTCCTTTAGGATTCGCTTTCATGGAGCCACCTCCTCCCATGCACAATCCCTTCTCATAGAAATATCAAATATATTAAAGAACCTTTAGACCACATAATTTTAAGTGTCATTTTTCCTCAATTACTTTATAACCTTCCTAAATTTAAAGGTGGAGGTTACCCTAATGCACACATAAAATTGTGTGCCACTCAAATATTTTAAAAAATTCTTAGAGGGGATCACTCTTAAGTATTATTAGTTGTCTAAGGGCTCCATTCGTTCCTTGTTAACAACTCATCAAAGATTTTGGTGGCTACCTTTGACATGAAAAAGTTGGTTAAAAGTAGAATTGAGGAATTCTTAAACATGAAATAGGACAACAATCAATTAGTTGTTCACTTCCTAAATAGGTGGAGACAAGTCTTAAACTCCTCAAGTATTATGTTGCATATGGATCATCCTGAGCTATGCAATCTCTTTTTACATACCTTAAATAGGAACATGTGAGGGGAATTCCAAACAATCTTGTAAAATTATTATGAAGAGGATTTACAAAGTGCCCTCAGAATGATCAAGTTGCTATTGACAAAAAATTCTATATAGAAATAATGGAAGATATATCACCAAAATAAAACTAAAATAAAAAACAATAACAACCTTTTTTATCCTAAGGTTGTAAAAAGAAATAGAAGTAAGCCGCAACAAGTGAGGTCATAGATGCCCCACCTATTAAGAATAACAATAATTCAACTACTACACTAATAATTATATTATAAATATCAATTATTAAAATCAAGGGAATCAAATTGTTTATACATTGTTGTGTGCGTATTTGTGGCTAGTATAACCCTTAATTAAGTTGTAGGATCATTTATATAGTCTTATATAAGTAGTTAGATCATCCTAGGTGGCATACACGATATAAGTATGGTATATATAAGGTAGTGGTCAGGTTATTATTAAGATATTTTGAATTATATTCCTATTGAAGACTTCTAGAGGTTGCCTTAGTGGTTGATTACTATCAAGTATTTGAAAGTTATTCCTATTATATTTCCAAGAATTTGTAGTTTCATTATTCTCTTGTGTAAGTTATTTCATTACAAGTGGTATCAAAGTGACGATTTGGGCAAAGGTGAGGATGAAACCCTATTTTTTGAAGATTCACCTATATCTCATAAATGGTTGTAATTTTTTTATATATTTTTACTAATGTTGGAGAATTATATTATAAGGAATTTATGACCCATAATTCAAATTTTAGGGATTAATACAAAGTTATTAGATTTTTAGGGTTTTTATTAAAAACTTTGTAAGCTAAATTTTTTGGAAATTTTAATACTTTTTTATATTCTTAGAAACATCACATAAATCATTAGCGGTTTACTTTTTAAAATTTTGATTTATGGTTAGAACAATTTTAAAATCATCCAATCAAAATTTGGTCATCAGTAAAATTGTGCACCATCAAGCCTCAACATGACATAGCCACAAACTAGAGGTCAAGCAAACAATTCCCACACAACAAAAAATCTAAGAAAAGAGGATATATATTTAGAGTTAGGATTCGAGGCTTAGTTATGATTTCTTCCCCATTAGATGATAACTTCGCTGACAATCTAGAAGAGGGTATGCACAACATTAAGGGATGTTTAATTGATATGAAAGAATTTTTGGCTAGAAATCTAGCTAATGTGTAAGGATATTTCTCTAACGTGCAAGGAATGGTAGGAAATGTGTCTTAACCATACTCCTAATGTTAAGATTACAAAACGTACAATTTTTAGATATAAAATGGAAAAACTCAATGTCTAGAATATAGAGTTGGTTTTTGGCTAAAATAAAAATTATCGGTTGCTTCACAACACCTACAATAGTGCCCATTGTATAAATTTCTTTGAGTACTTCAAATTTTTTTTAAATGGCTCAATCACCCCACCAAATTAAAATTTATGCCTTCCATAAGTCTACATAGGAAATGTAATTTTTTTTTGGATGAATAAAAGAGTTGTAAACGAGAGTTACACTTGTTAAACAACTTCTGATGTGTATTATGAAACATCATAAGACATCTATGATTGTGGGATAATTTGGGCACCACTTTTGGGTGGTTTTAGCTCATGGGTTTCTAATTACCATTTGATAGTTTTTGGTTTTGTATTTGTTATATATTATGTTCTTGAGGTGGAGGTTGTGTGTATATTTCTATAGATATTGTTAAGCTATACAAATTCCTCCATATCTCTAGTTAGTGATACTCTAAAGGATTTTTCGGTGATACTCATGTGGGGCTTTCTTTTCAAGTATATTGTAATCATGGTTTATTGAATAATACATTGGGTTGCTTTGAAGTGTGGGATTGTTCTCCTAAAAGGGTTTCCCCATGTACACCTATGTTATGGTATTTATTATTTATTTTCTATTTAAATGTATTTTTACTTTCTAAAATTGTTAAAATATTAAAATTTACACAACACTCTCCTTAGAATACTAGTGTGGGAAGTGTTTTTGCATACCTTACTTCCTTTCATTGATAATTGGCTAATGTGATTACACCATTGTCATATATTTAAGATTATATCAAGAATACCCTAGTCTCAACCAAATTTTTAGGTGAATCATGGGAGGTCTGTTGAACATATGTTGTCATTGATGTTTGTAGTGTAGAAAAAAGTATCCCTTTTTCACACTTAATTTGGGAATAAATAATTAATAATAAAATGAGCTAAATTATGCCTTAATTTAGTATTGTAATATGTATTTTACATATTCACATTAATTTTAGGGACTTGTTTAATAAAATGGACTTAATTGTGCCTTATTTATGGTGTTGTAAGGTGTACCTTCACACTTTCATGCTTCTCTAGGGCTTCATTAATTAACTGAGGTTAATTATGCCTTAATTGTCCCCTTTAATTCAAATCCAAACCTAATTAATTGCAATTTCTGAGGGATAAAACCCTACATCATAAATGCTATAACATAATGTTTAACATTGAGAAATGTGTGTCCTAAGTAAGTGACCTAGGACCCATTCGCCATAGGGCGAATGGGTCCTCATATGGCGAATGGGTCCTCACTTACACCTAGAACCTAAATTTAAACTATGTTTTTGGCAGTATTTTAATGATTTCAAAAGTATATTTAGATGTTGGATTGAGATATTTGAATTTTGGGAATTCATCTTAAGATATGTATAAATAAGAGGTCATTTCACTAAGTTTCATCTTAGAAGGTTTTCATGAACAACACAACTTGAAACGTTTACTTTGGTGCATTAAAACTTGGTTATAAATCTTCATGTTTCAATTTGGTGCATAAAATTGAACAAATCATCTTTTCTTATTGCAAATGGCATTTCTTGCTTGAAGTCTCAAATGTTTTGAACTTGGTGCATCTAAAAATGAATCGTTATCTTTACACACTTCAATTTTTGGGCTTAAAATTGAATTCCTATGATTTTTCTATCGTGTTCACCATGGCTGGCAAGCCAAGTGCACATCCTCTCCCCCTACATCTTTTGGTGATCCTGGGTGATGAGAAACACTTTGGCCTTTTTGCACTTTTTGTGGTCACCCAATTTTTAGGATAAGGACCTGCTCATGTGATACATCCCACAATCGAGAACTCATATAAACGACTCTAAAAGCACATTTATCGGTGGGCTATATAAATTTTGCGAAATTGAAAGAAAGTAGCTTATATCTGGGTGGGAACAACATACCATGCGTCATCCTCATCCGAACGTAATGAGTTCGATAGGAATGGGGATCATCGTGAGCTATGCAATCTCTTTTTACATACCTTGAATAGGAACATGTGAGGGGAATTCCAAACAATCTTGTAAAATTATTATGAAGAGGATTTACAAAGTGCCCTCTGAATGATCAATTTGCTATTGACAAAAGTATATGAAAATAATGGAAGATAGATCACCAAAATAAAAATAAAAAATAATAA
>VDFB02353561.1:0-43117 GCA_007258455.2 Sequoia sempervirens
TTGTTGTTGGGCTTCCAATTGGGATGCTTCTTGTTGCTCTTGATATTGCTTAATGGCTTGCTGATATGCTTGCAATTGCGTTGCTTGTCTTTGTGCAAGAAGTTGTGCTTGTGCTTGTGCTTGTGTCGCTTGATATTGGGCATTTTCCTGAGCTTGAGCTTGAGCTTGTGCTACTTGTGCTTGGGCTTATGTTTGTGCCGTTTGTTGTTGTAATAGAGTTTGTGCTTGAGCAACCTTTTGTGCTTGCAATGCGGCTTGGGCTGCTTGGGCGGCTTGCGCAGCTTGAGCAACTTGTTGTTGTTGTTGTTGCAATAACGCTTGGGCTACTTGGGCAGCTTGTGCAGCTTGAGCAACTTGCTGAGTAGCTAGTTGTACAGCTTTTTGTCTTTGCACTTGTTGGAATCCCCTTTGAAAAGCAGCTTGCAATGCCGCGTTGTATTGGCTTGATGTGGTGGAAGTTGGTGGTGGTAGGGGTGGTGGTGGATTCAGAATGGAATTTGTGGTGAGCGATGATGTCGTGTTGGTGTTTTGAGTGATGGATGGTGCTGTCATGTTGGTGGTTGGTCCTTGGGAGACCATGCTTTGCGATGTTAGGGGGTGTTTGATGATGTTGCAATTTCTTGTACATTTGTCGTTTGTTGTTGCGATATCGACGACAAGTTTTGATCATTTGGTATAATGCTTTGATTGATTTTTGGGATGTTGGTTTGATTGATAGTTGGTAGGGGGGAAGCCCTAAGCCAAGGAGTGATGTGGATGATGATGGAAATGGTGGAAGAGGTGGAAATGTGAGGGGTGCAAGTTCTTGCGAAAATGTTGTGGTGTCAAAAATGCCCCCTGGTCCGAACATATCTCCCTCCTCTTGCGAATTTGTGAGGAGAGAAGTTTGAGGTGTTGCGTGAAAAAATGATGATGATGGATCATGATGGAATGTGAGAGGAACATTCTTATGTAATGGGTTTTCGAGTATGTTTTGTTCCAAGATGGTATTTGCATCCAAGTTTTGATTATTAACAAGGGGGTGTGTTTGGATAGCATTGAGAAATGCATTTCCCTTATTAACATTGGGTTGGGTTGGAGCAAACGATGTCATGATCTGCAAAATGTTTTGAGTGATATTTTGGGATGGGGGTGTAGATGAGATGGGAATGGTGGATGAGATTGGAGGAAAATATGTCTCCACTATGGTACTCCTGTCAAAATCCAAAGGTAACTTGGCCCCTTTCTTTGCTAGTTCAAGCATGTATAGTGAAGGGTTAAGCCTCATCATGATGTTGATGATTTTATGGTTTTCCGGATTTTGGAGCATTTCAGTTATTTCTTCGTGAGACATTCCAAAGGTAAGATCCTCTCCTTGGTTTTCCTCTTGCCGATTTTGCGATGATGATATGGTTAAAGGATTGCTTGATTCTACAAGATTCATTTCTGCGTTTGTTTGGCTTAGATCACTTGAAAGGGGTGTTTTTTTGTTGGCTTCCATGCTCTTCTTGTATTGAGATCTAGTTTGAACCATAAAACAAGGATCAATTTTTTCAAGAATAGGAGAGATGAATCTCTTGGTTCTTTGGATTGATCTTTACTTTATGCCCAAAGTAGAAAATTTTAGGATATCTTGAGGATCGAAAGGTGATATGATGATGTAAGAGATGGATGATGTGAATTTTTTAGTCTTTTGATAAATCTTGAAGGAGATACTAGGCTTTTGGGACTTTCGGATATGTTGCAGATTTTGATTTTGATTTGATTTTGGATTTTGGATTTGTCCTTGATTTTTATTTTTATTTCTTTTGATTTTGAATGAATAGACCCTAAGATGTTGGATGATTATCTAAGGGATAGATTTTTTCAAAGGATGATAATTTGAATATGTGCGGGGAGAAGAATGCATCTACCCACACCTATTCAAATAATATGATAGTTTCACTAAGCATATGAAGAAGGATTCATCTACATATACTAAGCTAAACAAGATGATTTTGATAACTTTGACTAAGCATATGCAAAATGATGCATCTACACATACCTAGCCAAAGGTGATTTTGATAAATTTTTCAAGGATTTAGTCTCAATGATTTTGATGATTTTTTATTTTGCCAAAAAAGCCTAGCATTAAGGATGATTTCAATATTTTCCAAAAGGTGATAGTGAGATGATGTTTGTTTTGATGTTTTGAAGGATGGGTGAAAAATATTTTGATTCCTTTTGATCCTAAGATGAACCTAAAAAAGACACTTTGTTTGTCTAGACCTAGGTATTGAAGAACATGCAAATGCTTCCTAGAGACCTTTATAACCAAAGAATGATTTAATTTTTGACATACATTTTCGGATTTCCAACCAATGATTTTTGCTTTGGGATTTGAACTCCTTGAGAATCGTGAGGCTTCAACACACATGAAAGTTAATTTTGATTAGCTTTGCTTAATGGCTTTATTTTACCAAAAACACTTTCTTTGATTAAGTTTTCAAACTAAGATGTCCAATGTCTAAATTTCTTCAAACCCCACAAGATATGTTATGTGGAAATTCGATGAACTCAAGGCAAAGGTTTACCTATTGTTTACCTTAACTTAGAAAAATCAAGATGTAATCCAATGTTTAGAAACCTCTAAGGATGTGAATCCCAAGGGTAAGCAATAACATATGGATTGAGTCAATTGTATTTGTCTCCTAAAGGGTTTGAAATTTTGATTGGGATGTTAAGTGTTTGTTTTCAAGATGTTTGCGTACAAGCAAAGCATTTTGAAACCAATTACAACCCTATGGATGTGTAAGACAATATTTGTTGGATTTTCACTTGGACAAGTCCAGCTATGCTTATATTTAGCGAATGGTTAGATGCTTGACCCCACTGGCTCCCCTCCACGGCTAATTAACATCAATCGGGGAAGCCAAGCATCAACACCCATGAAACTCCCATGGCATGCTTTCCATTTCTACTAAAATACCGTAAAAATGTGGGGTGGCTTCAGAATGACAAATTGATCATTAATCAAAAAGCACGTGCTAAAATTTAATTTCAACTTTTTACTCCCTTCCAGCAGCGCAACCCGTGACTACGTCGGATTTTGATTTCTCAGCGGTGCTCTCACAGTGCTGCTTACCAGTCAACGTCGCTCTGTGTCGGGATAGTGAGCTCAACTGCGTCACAGTTTTTTTGAGCATCGCAGTTTGATGTTTTTGAAAATTCATGCGAGTCAAACAATCAAGTGGCAGAGTTTAGATTTCAATTTTTTTGGGCGGGAAGAGTCCAGCGTCGCACTTTGAGTTTCCCGCGGTGCTATATAGTGACACTGAAGAGTCAATGGTGCCAAAATAGCAACGCTAAGCTCTCAGCGTTGGAATTTTTTGTGTATGAACAAAATCACGAAATTTTGTGAAAAGGGTGATAAAGACTGGGATGCAGCCCTCCTTCTAGTGCCAAATGTGCGAACCCCAATCTAATGCAGACAAACACAATGGTCATTAGTTAGATATTGCAAGCATGAACAAGGATTCCCACAGCGGAAATCATTTTACAAACTTTAGAATTAAGAAAGAAATCTGTGAAGACACAATGAAACAAGAGAATATAGATTCAATCCTAATTAGAGATAGCAAACCTTACCTTGATCCATGGGGGTAGTTACTTAATTTGATGTGAAAATTGGCCCTTTCTAATTCCTAAGATGCAAACGATATGTTGATGAAGATTGATCCACTTTGATGGTGAAGAATGGGAGCCCCAAGCCAAAACCTGCAAAAACCTAGCTAAAAACTCAATGGTGATGGATGAAAATGGCTAAATATTTTAGCATAATAACTTTGCATAATTTGTGGATGTTCAAATGAGGATATGAGCACTTTATTTATAGAATGTCAAGATGGATGAATATCCAAATTTGAGCAATGTGGGACTAACATTCATCCAATGGCATGATGCCACTTGTCAATCCATGAGTGGATGAAGGATGTGCAAGATTTAGGGATTGTGCCAATAAATGCATATTTTTGAATTTCAAATTTATTGAAATGACTTGCAAGAGGGAAGGGAAAATGCAATAAATTCCACTTGGCTCAAGACAAAGGACATGTAAGATGAAGTTATTTGCCTTGTTGGATGTACATGTTGACTTGGAATTTTTGAATACAAATTTGGAGAATATTCCAAAAGATGCCTTGTGAGGAAAATGGAGATTTAATAAATGAATTAAATCTATTTCATGTGCAACTTGCAAAATCTAGAGGATGTGACATGATTTAGAATTAAATTAATCAAGGGTTAATTAATTTATAGGAGATTAGATGATGTGACCTATTTGACTCAAATTTATGGATTTATTTAAATCAAATAAGAGAGGAATATGATAAGAGAATAATTAAATAAAGATTTTGATTTATTTAATTAAAAGAGATTGTGTTAGATTAAATCAAATAAGGTTTTAATTTATTTAATTTAATGGATAGACTTTAGAGATTAAATCAAATAAAATTAATTATTTAATTGGATAGGGATAATTAGATCAAATGGATTGATTTAATTAACAAAATAGATTGACTTAATTAGATAAAATGATTTATTTAATTAAGAGAGGAATATTTGATGAATTTAATTAGATAAGGAGATTTGATTAAATGGTTAGACCGAGGGATGATTCAGGAAGAAACAATGTTAGTAGTCGGGATTAGATGCACAATGTCAATCGGTATATTTTACGTGTCTACAATGAGGTGGAGTGGGTGGAGGTGGAGGTGAAGGTGGTGGACATGGATGGTGTGGAGGTGGATTATGAATATTATTGAATCGATCCATGTGATCTCTGGAGCTCTCAAAGTGAACACATTTATATTTATAATTTCAAATGCCAAGATACATGTTTAGGAAATACCACGTAAACCATTCAATATAAATGGCCTAATTAGATACAAATGATAAAATGTATAAAAGCCTCCATTTATGTCAAAGGCATGTTTGTAGGTGAAAAAATATTAACTATTAATATAGGACAATTTACTTGAATGCTTTAGGGTTTACGAGTTTTAGAAGTTTAAGTTTAGGTTTTAGGGTAATAGGATGGCTTAAAGGGATCTATATGTAGTAAGGTCCTAGTACAAGAATGGCTTAGTGAATAAAATTTAGTGCCAAGAAGATGCCCCAAAGGCAACCAAATTTCATTAAAGATCGAAACAGCTGCCAAATTTTATTCACTTAAAGCCATTGTCATTTTCCTGGGACCTTACTATTATAGATTCCTTAAACCATCCTATCACCCTAAACCATAAATAAATCAACCTAGATCATGAAATCTCATTCATATTATAATCTTGCACAATCTTATTATCGTTAAATTTGGTTGCCTTGGGCAACTTCACCAAAATTTGAGAACTTATTTGATCCCCTTAAGAAGTGTCATATTAGGACCCCTTAAGACATCCTAAAGTATGGCTTAATGGGATCTATGTAGTAAGGTCCTAGTACAAAATGGCATGGCTTAATTGAATAAAATTTGGTGAAGATGCCCAAGGCAATAGATTTCCATTAAGGTCCACAGGCATCTTCACTGAGTCTATTCACTTAAATATATCATTATCCTAGGAACCTTACTAGGTTATCGTCCCCTTAAGCCTTCTATCATCTAAAGTATGAATGACCAACCTAGATCATGAAATCTCATTCATATTATAATCTTGCATGATCTTGTTATTGTTAAATTTGGTTTCCTTGTGAAACTTCACCAAATTTTGACAACTTCTTTGATCCCCTTAAGAAATGTCATATTAGGAGCCCTTAAGACATCAATTTATGGACTTTGGGGTGATAGGATGGCAAGGATCTATGTATAGTGAGGTCCTAGGACAAAATGACATGGCTCAAGTGAATAAAATTTGGTGAAGTTTCCCAAGGCAACCAAATTTCATTAAGGGCCTGGGAAAAAAATGATGGCTTTAGGGTTTAGGGTTTATGGTAATAGGATGGCTTAAAGGGATCTATGTAGTAAGGTCCTAGGAAAAAATGACATGGCTTAAGGGAATAAAATTTGGTGGAGTTGCAAGGCAACCAAATTTCATTTTAAGGTCCTAGGACAAAATGAATGCTTTAGTGTTTAGGGTTTAGATTTTAGAGTTTAGGGTTTAGGGTTTAGGGAACTTAAGGTGAAGTTTGGGTGACCCTTGGAATAATGGACTTGCAAGTTAGTGAACAATATTTTCTTATGGAACAATTGATTGAGATAGCTCTTGTTTTGACTGACCAACCTAGATCATGAAATCTCATTCATATTATAATCTTGCACAATCTTATTACTATTAAATTTGGTTGCCTTGGGAAACTTCACCAAATTTTGAGAACTTATTTGATCCCCTTAAGAAATGTCATATTAGGACCCCTTAAGACATCGGTTTATGGTTTAGGGTAATAGACTAACTAGCTTATGAATATTTTTTATTTTATGAATAGATTGACTATTTTCATAATAGAAACACATAATTATGTATTATTAAGATTGACAAGGGAGCAAACCCAAGACACAGAAAATGATGCCACAACTAGAGAAATTTATTATTATTTATAATGGAACTTCTTACATGTAGAGGATCGCAAATCCTCAAGCTCTACAATACATGCAAGCTACAGAAAATTACAAAAATTACAGTATTTTCCCCTTTCGCAGCATGCAAACTCTTTCCCCAAAAAGCTACCAAAAATTAAAAAAATCATGCCCATAAATAGAGCTCCTTTCCCATTTGGAGCCAAAACAACATTCCAATTTGAGTTTCGGCAATTTGGCACCCAAATTACAATTTGAAATTCAAATTTAAATTCACATTAAAAAATTAGCACATTTCTAAAAATGCACCAACTTCCGGAAGCCATAACTTTTAATCCGATCGTTGGATTTTCAATGATACTACCTTTTCAAAAAGCTCTCAAAAAGATGATGTGGCGCAAAGTAAAAGCCAATGGCTGACTACTTTGGGTTCTCACAAATTTTCGGGCCCATCCGGAGCCTCTAAGGGCCTCAAATTTTGCTTCAAATATTTTAATAGCTAAAGGGGTATCCAGAAATGCAAAAACATCAAAGAAACAACCAACATGAAATTATATTCTTTTTTTTGGGTGATGCAGGATTGCCCTTACACCACTGGATGCTTCTGCATCAGACACCCAAGGTAATTTGAGATGTGTCCCCGTCACATCGCAGATGGTTGAGGAAAACCCAAGCGGTCAACCTCTGTTTTGGGCAGCCAGGATGAATCTTCCACAGGCCTTCCTCTCCATTTCACCAGATATTCTTCATATTGCATGTTTTTGGTATTCCTTCCCACACAGCTATCCAGGATTGCTTCAATCTCCTCCTTCTCTGAAGTAGGTGCGAGAATGTTACACTGTTCTATTGCTGGACCATTCTCTGTGCCACCTTCATGATACTCTGTCAAATCTACAATGTTGAACACAGGGGAAATGTTGACTCCATCTGGCAACTCTACCTCATATGTGTTCCCTGAATCATGCCTCTTCAAAATTTTATAGGGACCAAACTTCTTCATCTTCAATTTGTTATAGGTTCCCACTGGAAACCTTTCCTTCCTTAAGTGGACCATCACTTCATCACCTACCAAAAACTCCTTATTCCTCCTCTTCTGATCTGTCTTGGCCTTATATTGCATATTCATCTTATTAATATGTTCTCTTACCTCTTCATGTACATTCTTGATGTGCTCTGCAAAGTCTTCGGCTTCAGCACTAGTCTTCTTCTCTTGGTCCATCTTCTTCAATTATGAAGCAGTTATGGGACTACCTCCATACACAATTTGGAATGGTGATCTTCCTGTGCTTCTATTGACATAATTCTTGTAAGAAAATTTTGCCTGGGGTAAAATCAAGTCCCATCCCTTGGGTTTATCCCCTACCAAACATCTCAGTAGGTTACCTAGACTTTTGTTCACAACCTCAGTCTTCCCATCAGTCTGTGGATGGTGTGCAGAACTGAACTTCAAATTTTTCCACAAGGTCCTCTAAAAGTATCCCACAAACTTGGTATCATGATCTGAGAATATACTCTTTGGAAAACCATGTAGCCTCACCACCTCTCTGAAGAACAAGTCATCTATGTGGACTGCATCATGGGTCTTCCGGCAAGGAATAAAATGCGCCATCTTGGAAAATCTATATATTACCACAAACACTAAATCATTCCCTCTCTGGATCCTTGGAAAACCAAGAACAAAGTCCATACTTATATTTTCCCAAGGTCTCTCTGGTACAGGTAGGGGTTGATACAACCCTGTATTCTGGCTCACTCCCTTAGCCATCTGGCACACCCTACAACTCTGCACAAACTTCTTCACATCTTGTGACAATTGAGGCCAATAATAATGCTCACTAATAATGGCAATAGTCTTATCCTGACCAAAATGTCCTGCCATTCCTCCACTGTGCTTCTCCTTTATCAGCTTCTCCCTTATGGAACTCCTCGGAATACACAATTGGTGGTGTAGGAGCACCTAGGCTAACCTCCATAGTTTATGACATTTTGGCTTGTATCTGACATTAGCCAAGTCAGAGTAGTGTGTATTTGATTTGGACCTTAGAAGGTCATTGTTGTGGTTAGGTGAATTAGTCATTAGGACTAAGATTCACCAATGTTTAGTCATTATTGCTAGTTTTGCTTTGTTTAGCTTAAGTTGGAATTTTGAGTCTTAAATGTGTTCTAAACACATCAATGTCATTAGGAAGATTCCATGAGGCAGTTAAGGGAGTTGGTTGCTCGAAATACAGGAGTTAGAGGTCCTAGGAGTTAGGAAAAGGGCATAATGGTAAGTTGCAAAAAGTTGTTACAAAGTTGTCATGACAACATTTGCCATGTTGCATGCAACTCGGTTACCTTGGATCCCCTAAAAGATAGGAGTGGGGAATCGACCAACAGACCCTTAAAATATGGTAAATGGAATCTAAGAGAGGGTGTGGCTCGAATTTCATGTATGTAGATTTGTAATCAAGTTTTGGCTTTTGTTGGAATAGAACTCTACATTTTCTGTGAATAAGGAATGTTTTTGAGTAACAGTGCTAGTAGATGAGTTGTATGTTCTGATTTAGCATTGAATTTGTGTTCATAGGGTAGTCTTAAGCCTTTCCCATTCTGTGATTAAGTTTTTTTAAGTTAAATTAGTGTTTTGAATTCATAGATTAGGGTCTAGAGGGTTTGTTGGTTCTGTTTTGACCAGTCAGTCTTTTTATGGCTCCCCCATGAAATATAACCACGGGATCTTCCTGAGGAGGGATGGATATGTTAGGGGAGCCATTAGTCTATACATATTTTGTGGTAGGAGTCATGTGGAGTCGAGCAGGTATGATTAAAATCAAACCCTAGGCGAGTTTAATATGCCCAGTTAGAGGTTTGACAATCAAGAATTGAAGAGATTAGGCAGGGGAAAGAGGTACCGTATGGAACAAGTATAGTTCTAGGTGGGGCAGAGTCATATCTTAGTATGCTAGAAGGATTGAGGTCTAGTCAATCCATTTGTTTAGTTGATAAGCAATAAATCAGTGAAACCCTAGTAATTAGGCCTATTAGCCCTATTTAACCTAGATTCTAGGAAACCAATGTACGGAGGATTCAGGGGTCTGAAACTTTGTAAATCTTTTAGAGGATCCAAAAGGGTATCTGAATGTGAATTTTTTTTTCTAGGTTGTTTGGGAAGTTTGGGAAAAAATGACAAAAAGGTCACTATCAAGGGCTACAAGGAATTAGGCCTCCTCAAGACTAAATCTTGAAATCGGTAAGAAGGGAGATTGAAGACCATCCAAGGTGAATCAAATTGGATGTGTATGGCATTTTTTCAGTATCTTTGATACCCCTGCAATCAGTTCAAGCTTTTGAGTGATGTTGGCACTTAGAGTCTTCTAAGTGGAGGAGATAGTTTGCTAGTTCAAAGTGGTGGCAGTCTTCCAAGGTGAAGCACAAGTGTGAAACCCTTGGAGAGGAGTTGGAACAGGGCTTAGTTAATGATCTAAGCCTAACCAGAACCTAGAAGCTATCAGGTTCCTAGATGAAGATAGGGAAAAGTCTTCCTAGCTAGTTGTGCAAGCAAACCAAGGAACACCCACACCATATTGGTATCAGAGCAAAGTTTGATCAGGCTTGTGATTGATGTTGCAACCCACTGAATCAGTAGGAGAGAATACACCAGAGGAAGAAAGAACCATGGTGACTAATGCTGAGTTAGCCAATAAGGTAGAAGAGCAAGAGGAGGATAACTGGCTGCTAAGAGAAAGGTTGTCCCGAATGGAGAAGCTCTTGGATGAAGTCCAAGAAAAGGCAGACAAAGTAAAGGATAAAATAGAAATGAAGGAAGAGCGGGAAGCAAAGGAAAAGGAATTGGACTTGGAGGAGGAAGCTCCAAAACCTGACCCTGTCCTTGCTGAAGAACCCTTCTTGAAGGCACTGCAGGCCTTAAGTGGCAAAGCTTTGGAAGGAGTGCCACTATTTAGTGGACAAATGGATCCTGATTCAGTCATGGACTGGATTGAAAGCATAGAGAATCACTTTGAATGTGATGGTATAACAAAAGCCCAAAAAGTTAAGGTGGCCAAGTCAAGGTTGAGAGGTTCAACTCTCACATGGTGGAAGTTTGTGCGAGCTGAAAGAGAGAAAGAAGGAAAGGGTCCTATAGTTACATGGAGAGGCATGGTAACCAAGATCAAGCAGACCTACTTACCTGATGACTATGAAGTCTAGTTGCATAGGAGGAGACATAACCTTAGACAAAAAGATATGGATGTTCAAACATACACCGAGGAGTTCCAAAAGTTGTGCCTCAAATCAAAGGTGGTTGAAGATGAAAGCATCAAGCTAGCAAGGTATTTGAATGGGCTTAAATGGTCAATTCAAGAAGACATGAGCCTAGTGAACTTCAAAACCATCCGCCAATGTTATCAAATTTCCTTAAAGATAGAGGAGAAAGGCAAAAAGAAGCAAGAGAAAACCTCCAAGAGTAGAGGTAAAGGAAAAGATAGTAGAGGACAAAGAGGTGGCTATGGTGGAAGGAGTTCAGAATCAAGGGCTCAAGGAGAAGTCAGGTACTCTGAGCAGCAAGAAGGAAGCTCTAGCAGAGGTGGAAGAGGAAGAGATTCTAGCTCTAGAGGAAGAAGTGGTGGACAAGGAAGAGGCAATTACTTTGCCAATATGAAGTGTTATCACTGCAATCAAATGGGACACCCAGCCTATAGGTGTCCAGAGAAAGGTAGTACTTCCCAAGGAGGTGATAGGAGGACTAACCTTGTTCATGATGAGACAAATACAATAGAGAAACATCCTAAGGTACCATTGAATTCTGAGGAAGGTGAGAACCTTATGATGAGGAGAACTCTGATCAAGGAGCCGGTTAAAGAAGAACCAAGCCAAAGGAGGTCCCTGTTTAGGATAAAGTGTAAAATGATGGGGAAAGTATGTAGAGTTATCATTGACTCAGGGTCTACTGACAATATTGTGTCAGAGGAGACAGTCAGCAAGCTGAAGTTGACAAGGATACCCCACACCAATCCTTACAAGGTCACATGGCTCAATAAAGGCCAACATGTCTTGGTAAATGAACAAGCATGGGTGCAGTTCTCAATTGGAAAGTACAAAGACAAAGTCTTGTGTGATGTGTTACCTATGGATGCATGTCACTTGCTCCTAGGTAGACCATGGCAATTTGATCGCCAAGCTATGCATGATGGAGTGAAGAACTCTTATACTTTCAAGAAGGATAAGGTAACATTTAAAATTCAGTCACTGTTAGAGGTGTAGAGGTGCAGACAGCAGGTCCTAAATTGCTCATGGTTGGTGAAAAAGAGTTATTAGAAGCCTTGGAAG
This sequence comes from Sequoia sempervirens, assembly GCA_007258455.2. NCBI lineage: Eukaryota > Viridiplantae > Streptophyta > Pinopsida > Cupressales > Cupressaceae > Sequoia > Sequoia sempervirens. The sequence continues at coordinate 11,837 of VDFB02353561.1, forward strand.
AAGGAGAAGGAGTTGGCTATGTAGTAATGTTGAGGCCAAGAGAGGTAAGTAATGACAAAGCAGCTGAGAAGCCAAAGTTACCTAAGGAAATACAAAAAATGTTGCAGACCTATGAAGGCATTGTGAGTAGTGGACAACTAGCGGCATTACCCCCTAAGAGAGCCATAAGTCTAGGATAGACTTGATACCAGGGGCTACCCTACCAAATAAGGCAGCCTACAAGATGACTCCTCAACAAAATGAGGAAATAGCCAAGCAAATACAAGAACTCCTAAACCAAGGTCTCATTAGAAAGAGCATCAGCCCATGTGCAGTACCCACTGTCTTAGCACCTAAAAAGGGAGGAGAATGGAGGCTTTGTACTGATTCAAAGGCCATAAATAAGATAACCATTAGGTATAGGTTCCCTATCCCTAGAATTGAAGACCTCATGGATTGTCTAGGTGAAGCTAGGTACTATACCAAGATAGACCTAAAGAGTGGTTATCACCAAATTAGAATACATGAGGGAGATGAGTGGAAAACAACTTTCAAAACCAATGAGGGTTTATATGAGTGGCTGGTTATGCCATTTGGGTTGTCTAATGCCCCCTCCACATTCATGAGACTCATGAATGAAATCCTCAAAGACTACATTGGTAAATTTGTAGTGGTGTATCTTGATGATATACTGATTTATAGCAAAACAAGAGAAGAGCATCTCCAACAGATAGAGTTGATTTTCAAGAAGCTGCAGGAGGAGAAATTGATGATCAATTTAGAAAAATGTGAATTCATCAAGATAGAGCTGGTGTACCTTGGATTTGTGCTATCACATGGCAACTTGAAAATGGACAGCAGCAAAGTGGAAGCCATTCTCAATTGGCCTACTCCAAAGACAGCAACAGAGGTAAGAATTTTTCATGGTCTTGCTCAATACTATAGGAAGTTCATAAGACAATTTAGTGCTATTTGTGCTCCTATGTTGGATACCATTAAAGGAGGGATGAAGACTAAGTTTGTATGGAATGAGCAAGCTAACAAAAGTTGAGTTGTTGAAAGAAAAGATAGCTACCCAACCTGTTTTGGTGTTACCAAGCTTTGAGAAGCTATTCACTATTGAGTGTGATGCAAGCAATGTGGCTATTGGAGTTGTTCTCAGTCAAGAGGGTAGACCGGTGGCTTTTCATTCTGAAAAATTAAGTGAAGCCAAGAAGAAGTATTCTTCTTATGACCTTGAGATGTATGCATTGGTCCAGGCTTTAAGGAAATTGATATGTATAGGATCTAGACTAGATTGCAGTATTTAAATGCTTAACTTTTACAATGATTATTCCAAGTTAATTAAATCAAAATTAACTTATGGAAATAACAAAACGAAGGAATTAACAAATTGAGAGAAGGTGAGAGAGAAGAAGAGAATTGCAAACAGTTGATATCGGAGTTCATCACAAACGTGACTACGTCTCCGGGTCCACTCCAATAGAGAGACCGGTCCGATTAACTCCAAAATCAATTACAAAAGCACCACAACCATTCTCCAAGCACTTCGGCAGCATAACAACGCTCTGTCGTGCAAGAATGGCTCAAAATAATCTCTACAAGACCTCTCTTTCATCACCTCAGCTTCAAGACTTCGTCACCTAAAAAAAAAACTTGAATTCACTCTCACCTTACACCCCTTTTTATACATAAAATTTTCTCAAATTGGTCTTTAACCAATTGATTTACAAAATATGCCTTATCTCTCCAAAATACATAAAAATCTCCTTTACATAGTAAAAATATTTTAAAAATCCTCCCTTAATAACAAAACCACTCCTCAAAATTTAATAAAATCTTGTTTTAATCCTTTCTCGGGCTTTCACAGTTTAAGGTGGTTTTGATTTAATCTTAAAAAAGATTATTGTTTGTTTTTATTTTTAAATTAGGGGAGTTTGTTTAAAACTTAAGGCATTCGGAGTAAAAATATAAACAAACACAACCGATGCCACTACTTATTTTAACCCCATTCAATGGCTTAACGACCACCTACTATTTTCCTCGCACGGGCATCGCAGGTTCAAACCTGACGGTTGGCATTTTCAACAAATTCAAACTATGCATTTAACAAAAGCAACCAGCGACCGCTTATGGTTAACGTGCTATGTTTGGCCGAACGGTGGAGCGGATTGCTCGTGTATGGGAGGTCGCGGTTTCAAATCCCACGCCGGCCTCTTAATGCTTTTGCAACCATACTCAATTGACCCAACAATGAAGGATGTAAGATGATGCCATGTGTCCTCTTTCGGTTCGCCAAGATTACCAACCATCTGTTGACTCCAATACTAGAAATAGCCATGTGTCAAATGCCTATTCATTGTAGCCAATGACGTGTGCTGACTCGGACGATGATGTGTCACTGACGTGTTTGCCAAACTGTACCACCACTTAGACGCTGACTGTACTGCCACGTGCCAAGCGCTCATTCACCGACGAGGACATGTCACTGCTGACTAGGCATACGGACTGTTGACTGGACCTACTGACTGGGTGTACGGACTGCCACGTGTCACAATATGATTGGCTCTATACCGATGACTCACCACCACGTGTTTTTCCCAGATTCGTCCATGTGTATTCCATATAGTATGGACTGACTGATGACGTCAGCATCCATACGGTCCTCCTCAAAAGTCAACTGAAAGCTTTGACCATTGATAACTCTCGCATACGATGTCAGAATTTGACAAAATGAACACCGTCGGAATCGTCTCGATGAGCTCTTCGGGAAGACACTAGTTGCACTAATTTTTGAGATGATAATTTTTTCTGCTTCCTGGACGCCCCTGATTCTAGTTTGACCCAAGGTTTGACTGGCCATAACTTGCACAAACGGACTCCTTTTCGCTCTGTTCGAGTTGCGTTGGAATCAAGACGTCGAGCTCTCTCTGATGGTGCAGATTTTGGAGAGAAATGAGACACTTCAATTTTCACTGAAAGTATCCACCGGATCAGGCCTCCCCACTGAAGACCTTTTGGACCTCCAAAAGTGACATTTACTCTGATAATAAGTGAGGACTTGGCCTCCCCACTTGTCCTGCATCCTCTGTACATCTGAAATTGCTGGCCCACAAGCACAATGAAGACTGCAACAACATTGTTGAACATAAACATTATTCTATCACTTCCATAAGCATCAACATCAATTGCCGTAGCCACTAACCAACATAAATTGACTAGCATCAAGCTGAACAATAATGCAGAAATGAAAGAGAATAAGTCAACAAGATATCGATCCTTCACAACAGAAACATTTTTACCCAAGGATTCATCAATGCTTTCAAGCATCATTTTCTCATGTTGTACTGCAGGTGTATCCTGCAACATCTGACCCTGGTTAGCTACTCCAAGTTCAAGTGTAGAACCACCTGTACTGACAGACATAAGAGTTAACTCTTTACTTGCATTAATTACCCTCTTTAACTGCCCTGTGTTTGCAAAAGAATGACCAGTCTTAATCTTGTGAGAATGTACAATATACTGAATGCCATCTTTAAACAAGTGATAATGATTCTTTTCCCTGTAGAAAATAGCTTTCCTGTCATATAAATAAGGGCTTCCAAGCACTATCCCACAGATATCCAGTGGAACCACATCAAACAGTACTTCATCCACGAACTTACTAGTGATTGTGAATCTTAAGGTGCATTGTTTTGTTACTTGCAACTTATCATTTTCACAAATCCAACCTAGTGGATAAGGTTTCTTATGTTGTGTAGTTTTCAATCCAAAGTTCTTTACAACACTTTCTGAAATTAAATTCACTTGAGAACCACTATCTATGAGTGCATCAATTTTACTATTCTTAGCAACAACCCTTAAATGAAAAAGCTCATTCCTTTTTACATCTTCAGAGAAATCATTAACTGTAGAAGTAGAAGCACAACTAGCAACAGAAACACTGGAAATAGGAGCTTTACCTTTTAACCCCATAGCTGTTATCTTAGTCTCATCATCTGAATCTGAACCAAGATCCATAACAACATTTGTGGCTTTCTCCTTACCCTTCTGTTTCTGATTACGTCTTTAAGCCCACTTAGGCTTCAATTCCGGATGCAACTTCCAACAGTGATCTTCATCATGACCATTCCTGTCACAATGAGAACAAGAAAGTTTCTCATCCTTCTTGACTATAGCTGCCTTCTTTCCTTTCCCTGTCTCTGCATTCTTAGAAGATTTCTTTACATCATTATCAACCTTATCAATAAAAGATCCTTTACCCCTTGACTCTAAGTGTGTAGCTTGAACAGACACTTCATCCAAGTTACAAGGGTTCAAGACCAAAATGGAATGCCTAAGGTAGGAATGTAGACCTCCTATGTACTTCAACAAAGTGTCCTGGGTATACAAAGGAACATTCAAAGCAATAGCCCTTTTCCTGAATTCATGGGTGTACTCTTGGACAGTTTGACCTTTCCCTTGCCTAAACATTTGCCAGTCCATCATTAACTGTTGCATATGTCCTAGGGGATAAAATTGCTTTTTAAGAGCGTTAACAAACTCTGCCCAAGTTAAACTGACTCTACCATGTTGTGAAACTTTTTCCTTAGTCTTACTCTCCCACCAAGTTAAGGTTGTACCTCCTAAACGAAGAGTAGCTAATTGGATCCTATCAACATCATCTAATAGGTTTTGGACTCTACAGTAGACTTCTATTTGCTGAATCCAATCATCCAATTTTTTAGCATTAAGTTCACCACAATATTTAGGCAAGTCAAATTTTACATCCAACTTAATTTTAGGCTTATTCCCACTCTTGAAAGGATTAAAAGAAGTAGAATGAGGAGAAGATGGAGAAGAAGGAGAAGAGGGAGGAGAAGAAGAAGAGGGAGGATCTGGTTGCTTGTCACCATCTCCATACTGTTTCCCTTTCTTGTCTTCACAAGCATCTTGCTTCGACGAACCTTCTTCACATTCTTTCCGTTCTTGTCTCTCCTGAAAAAGAATGTCCACCTTTGCCTTCATCTCAAGGAATGCTCTTCGAAATTCCTGCTCACTGATGTCATCAGGAACCTCCATTCCAGAAACAGACATCTTCGAAAAAGTTATACACTTCCCGATCTCAGGATCAAATTCTTTGAGCTTGCCTTCACCCTTCTGAATCCTGGATCTCGTTAGCATTCAAAAACAAATAACTGCAATAATAGTCAATTGTGCTCTGATACCAACTTGATCTGTATAGGATCTAGACTAGATTGCAGTATTTAAATGCTTAACTTTTACAATGATTATTCCAAGTTAATTAAATCAAAATTAACTTATGGAAATAACAAAACGAAGGAATTAACAAATTGAGAGAAGGTGAGAGAGAAGAAGAGAATTGCAAACAGTTGATAACGGAGTTTGTCACAAATGTGACTACGTCTCCAGGCCCACTCCAATAGAGAGACTGATCCGATTAACTCCAAAATCAATTACAAAAGCACCACAACCATTCTCCAAGCACTTCGGCAGCATAACAATGCTCTGTCGTGCAAGAATGGCTCAAAATAATCTCTACAAGACCTCTCTTTCGTCACCTCAGCTTCAAGACTTCATCACCTAAAAAAAAAACTTGAATTCACTCTCACCTTACACCCCTTTTTATACATAAAATTTTCTCAAATTGGTCTTTAACCAATTGATTTACAAAATATGCCTTATCTCTCCAAAATACATAAAAATCTCCTTTACATAGTAAAAATATTTTAAAAATCCTCCCTTAATAACAAAACCACTCCTCAAAATTTAATAAAATCTTGTTTTAAGCCTTTCTCAGGCTTTCACAGTTTAAGGTGGTTTTGATTTAATCTTAAAAAAGATTATTGTTTGTTTTTATTTTTAAATTAGGGGAGTTTGTTTAAAACTTAAGGCATTCGGAGTAAAAATATAAACAAACACAACTGATGCCACTACTTATTTTAACCCCATTCGATGGCTTAACGGCCACCTACTATTTTCCTCGCGCGGGCATCGCGGGTTCAAACCCAACGGTTGGCATTTTCAACAAATTCAAACTATGCATTTAACAAAAGCAACCGGCAACCGCTTATGGTTAACGTGCTATGTTTGGCCGAACGGGGGTGCGGATTGCTCGTGTATGGGAGGTCACGGTTTCAAATCCCACGCCGGCCTCTTAATGCTTTTGCAACCATACTCAACTGACCCAACAATGAAGGATGTAAGATGAAGCCACGTGTCCTCTTTCGGTTCGCCAAGATTACCAACCATCTGCTGACTCCAATATTGGAAATAGCCACGTGTCAAATGCCTATTCATTGTAGCCAATGACGTGTGCTGACTCAGACGATGATGTGTCACTGATGTGTCTGCCAAACTGTACCGCCACTTAGACGCTGACTGTACTGCCACGTGCCAAGCGCTCATTCGCCGACGAGGACATGTCACTGCTGACTGGGCGTACGGACTGTTGACTGGACTTGCTGACTGGGTGTACGGACTGCCACGTGTCACAATCTGATTGGCTCTATACCGATGACTCGCCACCATGTGTTTTTCTTGAATTCATCCATGTGTATTTCATACAGTACAGACTGACTGATGACATCAGCATCCGTACGGTCCTCCTCAAAAGTCAACTGAAATCTTTGACCGCTGATAACTCTCACATACGATGTCGGAATTTGACGAAATGAACGCCGTCGGAATCGTCTCGATGAGCTCTTCGGGATGACACTGGTTGCATTGATTTTTGAGACGATAATTTTTTCCACTTCCTGGACGCCCTTGATTCTAGTTTGACCCAAGGTTTGACTGGCCATAACTTGCACAAACGGACTCCTTTTCGCTCCGTTCGAGTTGCGTTGGAATCAAGACATCGAGCTCTTTATGATGGTGCAAATTTTGGAGAGAAATAAGACACTTCAATTTTCACTGAAAGTATCCACCGGATCATAAATAGAGGCACTACTTTCTTCCCAAGGAATTCATAGTGTATTCAGACAACCAAGCACTTAGTTTCCTGAATTTCCAAGAGAAATTGAGTCACACACACATGAAGTGGGTTGAATACCTGCAAGCTTATACCTTTAATATCAAGCATAAGAAAGGAGTACTCAATAAGGTGGCAGATGCCTTGAGTAGAAGAGTCCTCACCATACAAGAAATTCAGTTGAAGAGCATGGGAATAGATCATTTCAAGGATCTATATGAAAATGATGAAGATTTTGTAGACATTTATAAGGTATGTGTTGAATACAAGAATCATTTTCATAGTAAATATGTTGAATATACTTTGCAAAGTGATCTCTTGTTTAAAGGGAATCAGTTATGTGTCCCTAGAGGCTCCATTAGAGAGAATTTGATACAAGAAAAGCATAATGGTGCATTGAGTGGTCACTTTGGGATCACAAAGACTCAAGAACTTGTTCAAAGGTTCTATTATTGGCCAAGGATGAACCTAGATGTTAGGAAGTATGTAGAGAGTTGTATAGTGTGTCAAAAGGCCAAGGGTACTTCTTCAAATGCAGGCCTATACCAACCACTGCCTATTCCTACTAGCCCATGGGAATGCTTGAGTATGGATTTTGTAGTTGGGTTGCCCAAGACAAGACAAGGCATGGACAGTGTTTATGTAGTTATGGATAGATTCAGCAAGATGGCTCACTTTGTGCCATGTAAAACAACCAATGATGCCAGTCAAATAGCCTCTTTCTTCTTCAAAGATATAGTAAGGATACATGGGTTACCTATAAGCATTGTGTCAGACAGAGACACCAAGTTTATGAGCCATTTTTGGAAGACTCTTTGGCAGAGATTGGGAACTAATTTATCTTTTGGATCTGCATACCATCCCCAAACTGATGGTCAGACTGAAGTTGTTAATAGAAGTCTTGGAAATCTTTTAAGGTGCTTGACCAAGGAGTATGGTCAACAATGGGATCAGTTGATTGGACAAGCTGAATATGCCTATAATGACACTGTGAATAGATCAACAGGGAAGAGTCCCTTTGAAATTGTCTATGGATTACATCCTAGAGGAGTCTATGAGCTAAGAGACTTAAAGGATGGAGTCAAGGGAAGTGGATATGCTGATGATTTTGCTTATGCAATGCAGGAGATTCATGATACAGTCAGGAAAACATTGGCAGAAAACAACATGAAACATAAGACCAAGGTGGATGAACATAGAAGAGAAGTTCAGTTCAATGTTGGAGACTTGGTGATGGTGCATCTAAACAAGTCCAGGTTACAAAAAGGAGTTCCTCACAAGTTGCAGATGAAGAGGATAGGTCCTTGTCCTATCTTGGCAAAGTATGGAAACAATTCATTTAGAGTGGAGCTACCGGAAGACAGTGGACTGTCCCCTGTTTTCAATATTGTAGACCTAGTCCTTATTATAAAGGACCACCACCAGACATGGATCAGAACCTCAATGAAGTCATCCAAGATGTGGAGGAGCTCAAACAACCTTCTGCTACAGTCAAACAAGCTGACAGTTTACTAGATACCAGGGTCTATCAGAAGAATAGAATCAAGGAATATAGGGAACATCTGATAAAATGGCATGGTCAACCTGATGTTGATGCAGTGTGGATCAAAGAATCAGAGTTCAAGAAGTTGGGCATTGATCTCAACTTACTCAATCCAAGGATGGATTGAACTCTTTTGTTTTGGGAAGGATGGTGCAGGAGCACCTAGGCTAACCTCCATAGTTTATGACATTTTGGCTTGTATCTGACATTAGCCAAGTCAGAGTAGTGTGTATTTGATTTGGACCTTAGAAGGTCATTGTTGTGGTTAAGTGAATTAGTCATTAGGACTAAGATTCACCAATGTTTAGTCATTATTGCTAGTTTTGCTTTGTTTAGCTTAAGTTGGAATTTTGAGTCTTAAATGTGTTCTAAACACATCAATGTCATTAGGAAGATGCCATGAGGCAGTTAAGGGAGTTGGTTGCTCGAAATATAGGAGTTAGAGGTCTTAGGAGTTAGGAAAAGGGCATAATGGTAAGTTGCAAAAACTTGTTACAAAGTTGTCATGACAACATTTGCCATGTTCCATGCAACTCGGTTACCTTGGATCCCCTAAAATATAGGAGTGGGGAATCAACCAACAGACCCTTAAAAGATGGTAAATGGCATCTAAGAGAGGGTGTGGCTCGAATTTCATGTATGTAGATTTGTAATCAAGTTTTGGCTTTTGTTGGAATAGAAGAACTCTGCATTTTATGTGAATACCGAATGTTTTTGAGTAATAGTGCTATTAGATGAGTTGTATGTTCTGATTTAGCATTGAATTTGTGTTCACAGGGTAGTCTTAAGCCTTTCCCATTATGTGATTAAGTTGTTTTAAGTTAAATTAGTGTTTTGAATTCATAGATTAGGGTCTAGAGGGTTTGCTGATTCTGTTTTGACCAGTCAGTCTTTTTATGGCTCCCCCATGAAATATAACCACGGGATCTTCCTGAGGAGGGATGGATATGTTAGGGGAGCCATTAGTCTATACATATTTTGTGGTAGGAGTCATGTGGAGTCGAGCAGGTATGATTAAAATCAAACCCTAGGCAAGTTTAATATGCCTGGTTAGAGGTTTGACAGTCAAGAACTGAAGAGATCAGGCAGGGGAAAGAGGTACCGTAAGGAACAAGTACAGTTCCAGGTGGGAAGAGTCATATCTTAGTATGCTAGAAGGATTGAGGTCCAGTCAATCCATTTGTTTAGTTGATAAGCAAGAAATCAGTGAAACCCTGGTAATTAGGCCTATTAGCCCTATTTAACCTAGATTCTAGGAAACCAGTGTACGGAGGATTCAGGGGTCTAAAACTTTGTAAATATTTTAGAGGATCCAAAAGGGTATCTGAATGTGAAATTTTTTTTCTAGGTTGTTTGGGAAGTTTGGGAAAAAATGACAAAAAGGTCACTATCAAGGGCTACAAGGAATTAGGCCTCCTCAAGACCAAATCTTGAAATCGGTAAGAAGGAAGATTGAAGACCATCCAAGGTGAATCAAATTGGATGTGTATGGCATGTTTTCAGTATCTTTGATACCCCTTCAATCAGTTCAATCTTTTGAGTGATGTTGGCACTTAGAGTCTTCTAAGTGGAGGAGATAGTTTGCCAGTTCAAAGTGGTGTCAGTCTTCCAAGGTGAAGCACAAGTGTGAAACCCTTAGAGAGGAGTTGGAACAAGGCTTAGTTAATGATCTAAGCCTAACCAGAACCTAGAAGCTATCAGGTTCCTGGATGAAGATAGGGAAAAGTCTTCCTAGCTAGTTGTGCAAGCAAACCAAGGAACACCCACACCAATTGGCTTCCTTTAAACAACATGCCATCCTGGATTATGAAATCCAACCACCTTGTCCTGTCAACTATAACATGCTCCTTGCAAGCTTTCCAAGCTTCTACAAAATTAGGATCCTCAGGGTACAATGTCTTGAGTTCATTGAACCCAACCACTTCAATCTGCATCTCATTCAACAATGTCTGCCTCCTACTTAGGGCATCTGCAACCCTATTCAACCTCCCACTCCTATGTTTTAAAACAAAGGTATAACTCTGCAAAAATTCTACCCATTTCATATTCCTCTGATTTAATTTTCCTTGACTATTCAGATACTGTAATGCTTGATGATCAGTAAACAAAACAAATTCCTTCGGTAACAAATAATGTCTCCATTTCTTTAATGCTTGAACTATTGCATAAAATTCTTGATCATATACAAAGTATTTTCTCTTTGCTTCATTTAAATTTTCACTGAAATAGGCAATGGGCTTACCTTCTTGGCTTATCACTACTCCAATGGCACAACCAATGGCATCACAATCCACCTAAAACACCTTATTGAAATATGAGAGGGCTAAAACTGGTTGGTATGTCACCTTCTGCTTGAACATATCAAAACTCTTTGTTGCTCCAGTGCTCTGCTTGAACTCTTTTCTATCCCCTCTCATTGTTTCAATCAGGGGTGCACAAATACTACTGAAGTTTCTAATGAACTTTCTGTAAAAACTAGCCAAACCATGGAAAGATCTCACCTCAGTAGCAGTTCTTGGGGTAGGCCATTCTAGAATAGCCTTCACCTTCTCTAGGTCCATCTTGAGACCTTTCGCCGAGACAACAAACCCCAAGTACACTAACTTCTTCTTCACAAAACTACACTTCTTCAGATTAATCAACAATTTCTCTTCTCTCAACTTTTCAAAGACTCTACGAATATTCATCAAATGCTCACCCAAGGACTTACTAAATATCAAAATATCATCTAAGTGCACAATAACAAAACTCCCTAAAAACTCTTTCAGTACCTCGTTCATGAGCCGCATGAATGTGCTCGGTGCATTGGTTAGCCCAAAGGGCATGACTAACCATTCGTATAGGCCCTCTTTGGTTTTGAAGGCAGTCTTCCATTCATCTCCCTCCCGAATTTGGATATGGTGATATTCGCTCTTCAGGTCAATCTTTGTGAAGTACTACGCTCCACTCAAACAATCCATCAAGTCATCCATCCTTGGCAAGGGAAATCTGTATTTGATTGTTATCTTGTTTATGGCTCGGGAGTCTGTGCACATTCTCCACTCCCCATCCTTCTTCGGTGCTAGTACTGTAGGTACTGCACATGGACTTAGACTCTCACAAATCAAGCCCTTTCTCAACAATTCCTGAACTTGTTTGTTCAACTCCTCATTTTCTGTAGGAGTCATTCTGTGAGTTGCCTTATTTGGAAAATTGGCTCTAGGGATCAAGTTAATCTGATGACTAATCTTCCTCACTGGTGGTAAACCCTTAGGTACATTATCAGAAACAATCTCCTGAAACTCACCCAATAGTCCAGAAACTTCTACTGGCACCTTCTCACTATCTTCCCTTATCCATTCTAGGAATCAATGCATAACACATACGCTCATGCTTCATGCCTTCTAAAAATTTCCTTCCATCGACAAAACAAATTCTAGCACTATTACATACCTTTTCTTCATCCTTCTTCGGTGTTTCAACTTATGGCAGACTCCATCCTTCATCGTGAGGGAATAAGTATTTGCATGGCCATCATGTACAACTTCGCCTATCGAACTGCCATGGCCTCCCCAACAACATGTGACATGCATCCATGGGAATGATATCACATAGTACCTCATCACGATAGCTTCAATCTTGAACTTCACCAGGCATTGCTCATTACCAAAACTTTGTGGTCTTTCTGCAACCAGGCAATCCGATATGGATGTGGATGCCTTTCCCTTTTCAGCTTCAACTTCAACCATCTCTTGACGCAGATTACCGGTGCTCCCACTATCAATAATGACATCCCACAACATTTGTCTTCACACTTACCTTGTACCAAACAATTTTCCTCAATTCGGTTCCTTCTCTTCAGTCACTAGGGGCTTTCCTGGCCTAGGGCTTCTTCTCCTTTCCAATCTCGTTCGGATTTAAGGTCCTCATCATGCATACCCACCCACGACCCTTCCATCCTTCCTTTGGTGTTGTGGACATTCATAGGCTCGATGCCCTTCTTCACCACAATGGAAACAAGTTCCTCTGAAACCACCTCTTCCAGTCCCTAGCCCAAATCTTCCTCATCCTCTACCTCTTTATCACCATTGTTTTGATCATGAGGGCTTAGAGATTATCATTCTTCTGGCTCGACTGGTACCACATCTTCATTTTTTCTTTTCATCCTCATTTTGGCTCCCAGAAGATCTTCCACTACCCCTTCCGCTTTGACCTCCTCTCCTTTTTGCTTGCTGTCAAATTTTTGTTCAGATTCTCCTCAACTTTCAAAGAAAATTGTATGCATCCTCACGGTGGTCATTCGACCGGCTTAGTTCCTCTTGAATGCTTATCGTAACCCATTAAGATAACGAGCTACCTTCTCCTTGTTGGTCTCTGCATGGCCTCGTTTCGATGATCATCTTGTGAAAATATTCTGTGTATTCTTTCACAGATATACTTCCTTGCTTCAACCCTTGCAATTTTTCAACAGATCTAACTCGTAGTCCACTGGTACATGAACTTCTTCTTGAGTTTCTCCACCATGCAATCCCAATTGCTAATCATTTCCTTTTCCTCTTCGATTTCTCTCCAACAGGATACTCTTTTCCACCAAATTTGGCATGGCCCTTCAGCTTCATTTTTGCAAACTTAACCGATCTAGGTCCTCTACTTCTTCATACTCAAATATCTCTAGCTCATTGTCATTGATCCAACTCTTCCAGTTCAAACTTTGGTAAGGAACTTCTATTTTAGGTTTTTTTCAATCTTCAAAATCCCTTATCCAGCCTCCGATCTTGATCAATCACTTTTCTTCCTCTTCTATGTCTGAATCTTCCACCTCTTCTTCATCCTCGCTTTCTCCTCTCCTTCCCGGGTTTAACCCTCTTCTCATCTGTTCTTGCAATGCATCAATTTGTCTCTGGAGGGCTTTGAAACCCTCAGCCTCCAATGGATCTCTTCCACCAGCGTTTCTTCCACCTCTGCTACCTATGGCACCACCATGCCTACCAGGCATCACTCTTGGAGGCATCCTGAAGATCTTGAACCCACAACTACAGTCCTGGTGCAAACTAGCTCACGATCGACGATCTGTCCACACGCTCAAGAAAACCCGCTTTAATACTACCTGACGAGGGAGCAAACTCGAGACACAAAAAATGATGACACAACTAGAGAAATTTATTATTATTTATAATGGAATTTCTTACATGTAGAGGATCACAAATCCTCAAGCTCTACAATACATGCAAGCTACAAAAAATTACAAAAATTACAGTATTTTCCCCTTTCGCAGCATGCAAACTCTTTCCCCAAAAAGCTACCAAAAATCAGAAATCCCACCCATAAATAGAGCTTCTTTCCCATTTGGAGCCAAAACAACATTCCAATTTGAGTTTCGGCGGTTTGGCACCCAAATTACAATTTGAAATTCAAATTTAAATTCACATTCAAAAATTAGCACATTTCTAAAAATGCACCAACTCCAGAAGCCATAACTTTTAATCTGATTGTCGGATTTTCAATGATAATACCTTTTTGGAAAGCTCTCGAAAACATGCAACACAAAGTAGGGCCATGGCATTTAAAACTTGGGTTTTCATTTGACCCATCCGAACCTCTAAGGACCCCTCAAATTTGCTTTGAATATTTTAATAGCTAAAGGGGTATCCAGAAATGCAAAAACATCAAAGAAACAACCAACAGGAAATTAGAATCTTTTTTTTTTGGGTGATGCAGGATTGCCCTTACACCATTGGATGTTCTGCATCAAAGATTGAGTTTGATGTATATTTTAACTTGATATTATTTAATTGAATATAAGATTATTTTATTTAAAAAAAAATTCATTAATATTTCCCACTTAAATGAATTTTATGATATAAAATGTATAATAAAATTAGTTAATGTTGAATCTTATTTTATTTTGGATTGTTTGGAATTGAAAGAACCTAAAAGAAAGAAAAGAAAAATATTTAGATTCTTTTAGTGTCTAGGTAACTAGTGCAAATTGAGATTTTAGAACTAAACTAGAAGCCTGATTAACAATTAATTGACTAGAATGAGAGTTAAGATTGTCAAAGACAAGAACAACAATGCAAACAAGAAATGGAAACAAGGCATGACTAAGAGAGATCAAAACATAAAATATAAATGAATGCAAATATTATCTAATTAAGTGACAATTGGAAATGGATTGTACAAGGATTTAGGAATTCGTTAACTAAATTTGCAAACAAACATCAATAATTTATGAATTGTAACTATTCTTTAACATATTGTTTTCTAATCTAATTATAATTTAACATTGAAAGTAAAGTTTAACATATTGTTTTCTCCATACAATGCAAATGAAATTTAAAACATTTAAGCAATGCAAATGATTTTTTTCCATTATCAAATATTATTGAGCTCAAAATCAGGGTTTTCAAATGCAAAATGATTTCTTTGATTTCAATTTAGGGTTTTAGCAAATTTTTTTGTTTGAATTCAATTTAGGGTTTCAATCTAAGCAATTAGGGTTTTTAATGCAATTTTTTTGTTTCATTTCAAACTAGGGTTTTCAAATCCAATTTTTTTGTTTGATTTGAATTTAGGGTTTCAAAAAGCAATTAGGGTTAAATTCAAATGCAATTTTTTTATTTCATTTCAATTTAGGGTTTTGAAATGCAATTTTTTGTTTCCTTTCAATTAGGGTTTTCAAATGCAATTTTTTTTGGTTTGATTGAACAATTTAGGTTTCAAAAGCTAAATTTTGTTCTTAACATACAATTTAAGGTTATTTTTCCTTTCTATTCAATATCTTCAGGGTTTCATTGCATTTTTTCATCTACTTCTACAAATCATCATCTCTACTATTACAGGGAAATAAAATGCATAAAACGCTAAATAAATTGGAAAAGAAACATGCTAGCACCTATTATTGTATTAAAAATTTCAAGAAAACATGAAAAAAACAAAAAAAATGGGGGTGGAGGCGCACCTAGAGGTCATTATAATGTTGATGTCATCCTCACAAATTTGGGATCTCATGTTGTCTGAATGAATTGAGTTTCATTTATTTTTAAAATATAAATATTATCTTAAAATGGAATCTCGTTTTGTAATAATCGGGACCTCATTTCATGTCTATCAGTTTGGGACCCTTTTACAATCAGGATCTTGTTTAGAATTTAGGCTCAAGATCCCGAAGCTAAACGGGATCCCATTTTTTAAAAAATTAGGATCCCATTTATGAAAATCAAGATCCCTTTTTTGCAATGTTGATTTCATTTTTTTGGCTAAGGAAAAAAATTCCACGTTTTGTGGACTCAACTTCTTGCACTTACCCAAATGTGCCCCAAATCTAGTTTCTTATTGGTGAATGCCTTTTTTGGAGTCAATTTTCCCAACACTTTGTAAGGGCTCCTATTCTACAAATACATAGCTGTATTGCAAGGTTTTTCCCATAAGAACCAAGGTAGATCCTAATCATGAAGCATGGCCTTGGCTACTCCAACTATAGCCATATTTTTTCCATTTAGTAACCCCATTTTGCTGAGGGTTGTACAAAATTGTAAACTCTTTCTTGATACCCTCCTGAGCACAAAAATCTTTGAAGGCATGTGAGGTATACTCACCTCCAATATCAAACCTCAGTATCTTGATCTTCCTCCTAGTTTGGTTCTCCACAAGAGCCTTAAACTCTTTGAACCTACTAAAGACCTCATCTTTATTCTTCAGAAAATACATCCACGTCTTCTTGGAGAAGTCATCAATGGAAGTAACATAATACTTGTACCCATTCAAGGATACTATTGTCATGGTCCCACACACATCTGAGTGTATAAGATCCAAAATCCCTTTGGATCTAGTGTCACTGCTTGGAAAACTGGTCTTGGTATATTTCCCAAGTGAACAACCTTTGCACTCATGTTTTTATGTCCTCATCTTAGGCAGCCCTGTCACTATTTCCTTGAGAATATTAAGTGCTCCATGGTGAAGGTGATCCATCCTCTCATGCCACAATTCTTCTAGCCCTCTACAACTACTAACCAACACATGTGTTGGCTCAAACTGTAACCAAAACAAGCTGCCATGCTTGGCTCTAATCACTTTTTCAACCTTGGAATCCTTGGAACGAATATAGACTCTTCCCCTCTCAAAGGTCTCAATGTAACCCTTTCCTTCCAAAGTAGAAATGAAGATTAAATTCTTTGTCATGCCAGGGAAATACAACACATCCACCAACAGAGGTTTGTCGGACTCCCTTTGAAACTTGACTATGCCAACACTAGTTGCATGGTACTTGGCATTGTCTCCTAGCTCAATATAGAAATCCAACTTCTTCTCCTCCAACTTGGTGAAACATTATTTGACTCCCATCATGTGGCAAGAAGCCCCACTATCAATATACCATACCCTTTTGGCAATTGAACTCGAGAGACAAGCAATGAGAGAAAACTCATTCTCAAATTGTGATGCAAAATCATCCACCTCTGTTGTAGCAACAACTTGCTTCTTCTACTTGTCCTTATTTTTCTTATTCAGACAATGGCTGGCATAATGACCAAATTGATGGCAACAAAAACATTTTATCTTGCTCAAATCTTTCTTCTTCCCACTCTTGGAAGAAGAACCTTTTGTTTGCTCTTTATTGGATTTCTTCTTACCCTTGCTTGCAAGAGCAATATTTTCTTCGTCTTGAACCTTCTTCATCTGATCTCCTTGATGAGAACCTTCATGAATCTCCTCCTAAACAAAATCATCCCAAAGCCTCGCCTAGTCCGGTAGGCAATCTCTGACGACAACACACTTGAAAAACACTTCCTAGTGCTTTGAGAAACCATTCAAGGCTATGCACACCAACTCATCTTCAACAATCATCTCTCCAATAGAAACCAACTCATCCCTAACCTATGTCAACTTGGACAAGTAAGAGGTCATGCTCTCACCTTTGGACATCTTGGTGTTATGCAATTTGTCCTTGAGCATCATCTTACAACTCTGATAGTCACTTTGATAAAGTTTTATGAGTGTATCCCACATCTCCTTGGTGGTGTCTTTCCCCAATAAATGAGGAATTAGATGATCTCTTACCCCATCAAGAATAATCCTCTGAGACTTGGCCTTCTTAACTTCATGCAAATCTAGGGCAATAGGATCATTTATTGGTGGTGTCACCTCTATATTATCATAGATCCATAACCTATTCTCCTTGAGAACAGATGTAATTCAAACCTTCCACTATAAGAAGTTAGACGCACCCTCAAGCCTATCTTCATATCGAACATTGGTTGCCATAGTCATAGAAGAAATTAGAGACAAAATTGTATTTTTTTTAAAATCTGCATCACAAATATTGGCTTCATATTTAGAGTTTAGAGCTTTGATACCATGTTAATTTCTTATAACCCAACAATAGATTAATTGCACAATAAAATCACAGAAAATAAATTTGATTTATAACAACTAATACAACTGGGTTAATTAACAACTAATAAAAATGGAAGCAAAAATTACAATAAGCCAATCACAGATACACAATGACATAGAATTACCCAAGAAACCCCAGTATGGGGAAAAACCTATAAATGTTGGATCTTTTATTCAGCCTAATAGAAAACTTTCCTTTCAAAAATACAATACAGATTTGCTACAAAAATCTTACATATATGGCCTTAGTTGTTTTAAATGCGTAAGAAAAGAAACTTTCCTTACATTACTCAGCTTTAAATCACACATAAAATCACTCTCAGTCTTATCTCAACCTCACAAACTTGAAACATTCTATTAATGAATAACAAAATCTACTGTTACTAAAAATCCAACTCGAATTGCTTTAAAGCAACTCCACACTCCACTTTTCGAGCTAGAAAAATCAACATAAAGTTCATGTTGATCGTGTGGATATGGATTCACAGTTGGCTCTAGGTTTGACTCACACTAGTACCTAAGAAGATTGGCATTGATACTCATAGTTACCGATCTCCACATTTCATCACTGGTTTTAACCCTTGTGTACCTCATCAATGAGCATTTTGCTTTCATTTAAAGATGTATAAACCATCAAGATGATGTTCAAGAAGTATGAACCTTCTCATTCAATGTCTTTAATTAACATAAATGCTTGTGTCAAGTTTTCAGGTTTGCGTTGGTGGTGTATAAGCATATCATTATATGTAGGTAAAAAACTTATTCAGTTCAATATAGTATTTTATTAAGATTTATGAATGATATTTACATTGAAGGTGTTTCCTTATTTGAGCTTCACGAGCTCATTTTGTCCATGAACGACGGACATTAGCAAATAAACCTTGCAAGGG
This sequence comes from Sequoia sempervirens, assembly GCA_007258455.2. Classification (NCBI taxonomy): domain Eukaryota; kingdom Viridiplantae; phylum Streptophyta; class Pinopsida; order Cupressales; family Cupressaceae; genus Sequoia; species Sequoia sempervirens. The sequence goes on from VDFB02353561.1 coordinate 30,594, forward strand.
GGTTGAAGCAATTACAGTCGTTGATTTTTTTTCCTTTCTTTTTGTTCTTTTTCACGGTTTTTCCAATTGTTTTTCATTGGTTTTTGTTGCTTTCCCCGCCGCTATTGGTTTCTGCTCCTCCAAAGTCTTCCTCAGTATTTTTGGCAAGTGTAGCTTGAAAATAAGGTTTTGACAAGGGTTTTAGAGTACATTTATTAAAATGAAAATTACGACCATAATAATGAGTACTTTTAGGTTTTAACATTACGACATCCTTTCCCTTTAAGTATATTTTATATAGTAAAAACTAAATTATAAATAATATACTTATTAATTATTATATTTTTATATAATATAAAATATAGTTAATATATTATATATATTTTATATAATAGATTACATGATATATAATATAATTATATTTACTATTATATATAATATTATATATAGGTTATGTTATTATTATTATATATTATATTCTATAATAAAAAAATTATTAAATATAAATATGAAATTATAATAATTAATATATTTTTATATAAAACAAATTAAATTAATATATAAAAAATCTAGTAGTTTAATTGATCTTTGAAGAGATTAGGAAAAATAGAGAGAGATAGAGGTAGAGACAATCTATATAGAAAGAGGTATATATACTAGCACTTGCACCTAAAGGAAGTTCAAGGATTACGCCAATAAAAAACTATATGTATGTGTTTGTGCATGGATGCGCTACAAATTATAATTACATGTGGCTAGATTAAACAACTAATAATAAGTGCTAAATAATGGAATGAAATAATCTAGATTTTTTCTTTAAAGAAATTAAGTATTATCTGATTATGAAATATTTGCATATAGATTTAAAACATAAAGCAATGCAAATGAAAAAAGAAGTTGCCGTCAAATCCCTTTATCTCTAGACATGTCTCCCTCTCTCTATCCATCCATCTCTATTCCTCTCTACATATTTATCTCTTCTATCTCTATCTATCCCTTTCTCCTCTCTCTTTATCTCTCCCTCTCCTCTCCTCTCTGTATCCCTCTCCTCCTTCTCGATCTCCATATCTATCCTATCTCCTTTCCTCTCTATCTCTCTATGTGTGTGTGTGTATTACAAACATAACATGAGCTTGCTAGTAATGGAGCTTGATTATCTTCTTGGTTCAAAGGCTTTATTTCAATCATATTTCGATCCCTATAAGTGGATGCATAGTTGATTTGAAGCTATCACTTCTCCATTGAAACATTTGTTGTACAAACAACATCTTTTGCTAAATGGCCTACCAATTCACCTCATGTACTACATAAACATGTATACAAAAAATAGACCAAAATTTATCCTAATTGACCTTCCACACGTCTTCAACGTACCCATTGCACACTAAGGTGCAATTGCTAGCTATTGCTATTATGATTATAGATTTGTAAAAAAAATTCCTTGCATTGGTTAAGTCAAAAGAACACCTAAACTTCAAGGCTTTGACCAAGATCAGTATCAATAAAAAATTATACAATTGTAGTAGAAAATTTAACTGTAGAACCCTTTTCTTTAACTCTCAATCAATCTTGTCCCTTTTTTTTCTTTTAATGTGGGTACAACACTATTTGGTATGTAAAGATTCTTCAATCTCATGTTCAAATGTAGTTGCTAATTTGTTTGTATAAATAGTATTTGTCAAAGTGGGGCGTCCATGGCCTTTGCAATAAGCTTGCATTTATAAGATTCAATATGTATTATAGTATAAGATAAACTACTTCTAATCTGTTCTTTCCTTGAAAAATGTTCTTTTATAACTATTATTTATATTTGTTTTAGATTTTAACATATTGCTTGTTTATCTCTCCTGCTTTTATTACAAAATGCATGTTCAAAATTTCACTTATATTTTAATGCTTGCCAAAACCTATTTCATGATACTACTTTTAACTTGTGATTTTTGTGTAGTTGCATGTTTGTGTTTTGAGATTCGTTTTCATGCGATCATCTTCAGGTAAAGTCGATCGCGTCATCGAAGAAGCGTCAGATCAGATCAAAGTCAGTGACCACATTACCTCTCTCTATCTTTGTATCTACTTCTCATTATCTCTATAAATATTTGTTCATCTCCTTACTATAAAAAATGTAAATATTTCATTATTGATTAATTTTTATAATGCTTCAAGTATTTTGAGATGAGTGTTACAAAAAAATCATGGAAAAGGGACTTCGTTGTGAATAGTGAGCATTTGATGTTTCAAAAATGAAATATGAAGTTAAGATGACTATAATTAATTTTTTGTGTACAATATAGAAACACTACCTATTCTAGTGTGTAGAGCTCTCAATCACCTTTCCAACGCCTATAAAAAATCAAAATTTTGATAAGAAACACAAAAGTTATGCCTATTTTACTAAAGAGGGTTTTTAGATCTTCAAAACGGATATCCATTTTGAATACATAAATTGATGAAAATTAATTTCGAGAAATAGATATCCATTTATAACCAATATCAATTTTGGTTTGGTATTACCAAGCCAAATTCAAATTTTACTTGACCCATACAAAAAGTCAACCATTTTTTTTTTGCAATTTTGGCAAAGTAAAAATGTGGTTTTTTTTTCTCATTGCCACTTTTTGGACCCCCATGATCTTGCACATGCCTTAAGAAAATCTAGGATATATTGAGATCACACAAATATCATCTCCAACAAGCCCAAAATTAAAATAAATTATATGTAGATTAGAACCACACAAAGAGGTCATTTGAATTTGGATATATCATCTTTCTAAGATTACATCCTTGTATGCACACCTCCATAAACCACACTTTTATGGGCCTTATAGGATCTTGAGGAGAGTTGGTAAAGTTGTGTATGAGTTGGAATTTCCAAAATAGAAAGATTCATAATGTTTTCCATGTGTCTCGCCTCAAGAGGACCTTTGTTGATGCAGGAGCATCCAATGGTGTAGGGCAATCTTGCATCACCCAAAAAAAATGTTTTCTTTATTTTCTTTAGTTGTTTTGAGTCCCATGATGGCACTTAAGGGGTATAAGACTGTCAAGCATCAAATATAGCAAAAAATAGGCACTTATTGTTTTTAGTAAGTTGGCCAAAATGGCCTCATATGGACGTGAAAATTTACCCTAAGGAGCAGAGCTAAAAAAAAATTCCAGTCGCGAAAGAATCACCTCAATACCCTACACTGTTTGCGAGAAATTAAAGTTTCTGTGTCGAGAAATTTCTCCAATGTAGCTTCAAATTCAGATATAAAACTTTAGAGGCCCTGAAATAGCTCAAAAGGTGGCCGAACTGACCTATGGTGGTTAGTTTGTTGTAGAGCTCATCGAAATCTTTCCAACGATATGCAATAATAGAAAATAAGACACCCGAATCAAAAGTTATGGCCCCACGAAGTTGGTCCTCTAAAAAGTGAATTTCATAAAAATTTCTTCCTAGGCCAAAAATCAAATGACAGGACTTTTGGTGCCAAAACAAAAGGGAAATTTTGAACTTTCTAGAACATTCTAGGGCGATTATTGGGGAAAATAAAAAGGGTTAAGTGAGGGTTGTAGAAGGTGGCTTGATAGTGCAAATTGTGGCTCTGAATAGTAGATTTTCTTTTCAAAGTTGATTTTGTTGTAATGAATCAAGCCCATGAGGTTGTAGCATGTAAGCTTTGAATATGTAATTTCATTTTTTGAAAATAATTGAAAGTGAGTGATTTTTCTGTCTCACATATTTTGTGTTGGTATTTGTTGTTGTGATTTCTTCTGTGGGTTTTGGGTGGTGTGGCCCTCATCATTCGTACAACATGCCACTTTATCAATGGATTTCCCACCCTTGAATAATGAGGGAAATTCATATTGGAACCCGAGGATGTTGTTGGTGCTAGGGTAAAAGAATTGAGAAACATAAGCATTATATAGTTCCTAGTTTGCTAGAAGAATCAAATTATTGAAGATACTACATTGGAAGGGCCAAAGATCTTGGAGCATTCAAATTCACATTGTTTGAGGGTAAACAATTTTGGGAGGGAAAAACTTGTAATGTCCCTAATCTAGGAAGTATGAGTGTTTGAGTCACCTTCTAACCTTGGATTGGTTTGCAAAATTTCTCATGTCATCATGCCTTCCTTTCATTCTCTAGTACTATTAGATTTTCCAAAACCGTCATCCTTGCTTCCTTCCTACATCAAGTGTTACTAATTCCCAATCCCTACTCTCTCTAGCATTGGTTATCTTTGAAGCAAGATACGATCTCTCTCACACATTAGGTATCTCTAAATCCTAATCTTCACGACCTCCTATATCAGGTATCTCTAAATTGATCCCCACTACCTTGCCACTTTGTTTATCTGAACCCCCAGACCTTTGCATATCCTCATACCACAACATACTTGCATCATGTTCCCCACACCCTCAAACTTAGACATTTGAAGAACATAATGATGAGATACCAAATGGACTTATTTCAAAGTGACATCCCAACTCTCAATTCTCTAGTTTTTCTTATATTTGCATCATTCTAGTACACATTTCCTTAGACTCGTACCTTTTGACATGCCTCCTTCTTAACCCCTATCATTCAAATAAAGGATTGCACCACCACCATGCCCAACTAGGGACACCATTAATGGGCCAAAATTTGAATATAAAATGGCATGAAAATTTTAAACAACTATTAGCATGTGTGGATGCTAGGCCTTCAACCTCTATATAAGGCACATAGCTTCATCAATTTAGATAATATTTTGGTAAATTTATCAACTCATAACCCTAGTTCAATCACTTACATTTAGCTATTAGATTTGAGGAGGAAAACCCTTAGGTTCTAGAGATCAGTGGACACAATACAATTGGTTTCTTGGAGTTCAGAGGATGAAAATCCTTTACATTCTTGAGGAAAGCTTCATATGGAGGTTGCATTTACACCTCAAGCTAAATGTTTTCAATATTTTGAAAGATTTTAACATTTGGGTATTTCATAGTATATAATTGTAATTATTGTAGAAGCACATCTTTGTAATCATTTACAATAAAAATGTATTTTAATGAAATGTTCATTTCCTACTAGTATTGCACGTGCAAGTCTATTATATATGTTTCAGGTTTTTACTATTTTTATAATTTATTATCAAAATATTTTGGAAGATATTTCAGATCCAAGCATTTTGTATGGATGTTAAATTAGCTAAGGATCATTAAAAAACCATATTTATCCCATCCCTTAAATCATATGACCTTAAATTTTGTGTTTTTATAAAAAAATAAAATCAACAAAATATGGTGATAAATTTAGTGCCTTAAAATTGATTAAATTTATAACTATTAATTCGCATTTTTATTAAAGATTTACTTTTTTTTTTTTACATATATGTTCAATTAGTAATTATTAATTAATTTTAAATTTATAAGTTAGAAATGAAGATTAAGGGCCAACCAAATATATTTGTAATCAATTAAATATATCTTAAATAATTTCTTAATTGCAAATGTTTTTTCATAAATATTTTTTGCAAGTTGTGAACACTATCCAATAATGAATGCAATGCCCCACCTAAACTTGCCCAAGCTTTATTTAAATACACTTATTTTATTAGAAAAATAAAATACTCAAATTCATAACTATTAATGATCAAACTTACTTCCTTCCTATGGGTGAGAGAAAAGTGATGTGGTGGTGTCTAAGATAATAACACTCTTTATTTAATAAATATTTGTAAGACATGAACAAATTAAGTGGTTGTCAATGAGTTTGACTCAAAAACTATACGGTTGAATCCTGATAGCAATATCATAATTTGACACACTGTGGAAAACACCTCCTATGCTGTTGAATCCTGATAATAACATGGTTCAATGAGTTTGAATTATATCATAATTTGACACGCTGTGGAAAACACCTCCTACTTATCAAATTAAGTGCTTGTCAAAAAATTGAAGGAGAAAGCAGTTGAAATTTTTAAGCAAATGCTTCCTCAAACTCAATCCCTATCAACAAATTCACAAATCCCTATCATCTTAGTAAATTCATAAAAAACAAGTGCCACGTAGTGGCGAGTACTTGCCTTTGTAGTATTCTAATTAGAGATTTGTAGAGTTGGAATAAAAATAAATGTAAGTTCAATTAATGTGAATAAAATTAAATGTAATTTTTTTAATTGTTGTATTTTAGTTTTGACTTTTGTATTTTGTGTTTTGTTTGATTAATAGCATTGTTTTTTTATATGTTTTGGTTATGTAATGTAAATATCTTGTTTGATGTTAAATATTTGAAAATAAAATAAATTGGAATAAATGTTTATTGTTTGGTGTTATTTTTTTCCAAAAAAAATAAAATTGAATACATTTGAATATTTATATAAAATTGAATACATTTGAATATTTATAGAGAAGGAAGTAGTTTATGAATTATTTGCTAAACATTAAATAATCAAATGATTTATTATTAAAATAATTCTTAAATTGATTCTAGTTGATTTTGAATTTGATAGTGAAACCTTCATATTATAGTTGAAGTTAAATATACTATTAATATAATAAATATATTATATTCTAATTTAATGTTAATAATTTATAAATTATATTATATAAACTAAGTAAATAGGTAATATTATAATATTAATATATTTTAAAATATTTTTATAATTATTAACATAGTGATTTACTATTATATTAATTATATTAATAGTAATAATATAATAATATTAATATTATAATTAATATAGTAGTCAATTAAGATAGTTTTTAATATATATAAATATATATGAAAGGAGAACTACAAAATAAAATAATATTGTATATAAATATATAATATAAATTAATATATTACCTACATAATATAGGTTAACTTATATATCTACAAATTAATAGTTTAATGCAAAGAATAATACAATTATTTTTATTTCATGAAATGATTTTATAAAGCAAAAAATGAAAAATCATTCATTAAATTTTTTTTTTAATTTGCTTTATCGTCATAACACACAAAACTTTTTTAACCAATCATATACACAAAAAATAATTTTTATAATTTATAAAGTTAAATATTTTACAAGTTGACTTTACAAAATTGAATTTTATTTTAATTTTTATTTAAATATTGTTTTTGATTGGTTGAAAACTAAATTATTAATAACTAGTTAACTAAAAAAAGCAAAACTCATTACAATAGTACTATGCTAAGGCAAGTAAAATAACAAAGTAAAATATCAATACAATATGTATATAGAATGTAATATTATGATGAATACATAAGGAACAAGCAAATAATTGAGTGCTTTTTTCCTTCAACAATTTTTTTTTTTTTTAATTGTTTTGAAGAACTTTAAAATAAATTGAATTAAATTGAAATTGTTATATCCAATAATACAAAAAATTGACGTTTAGCCACAGTCTTCACTACTCTCTACACTACCTTTATATAAATTTTTTTTATTACTCTTCAATTTTTTTATCCACCACCATTTCAAATCCCATTCAAGATAATAGAATTATTGAGTTTCTTCATGACAAGAAAATCCCTTTTTTCAAGAACTTAACTTAAAATTAATCTTCACAAATTCAAATTAAACTATTTATTGGCCGATTAGGTAACCAAATCCAAAAAAAAACCTTTAAAATACAACATTTTTTCCTAACTGAAATATTCTCTTATTTTTCCTATCAAACGTGACATTACACGTCTACCAAGTGGTAGTCTAATTGTAGACCTTCCAATTGAAGAAAACTTGATGATATTGCTATAGGATTCAACCGTGTAGTTTTTGAGTCAAACTCATTGAAGAAAACTTGTTGATCTTTCTGCTTTTATAGTAAGACAAAAGAGTCAAGGCTGGATTGTGGAAATTCTTGCTCACTGTATTCAGAGTAAAACACGGCGAAGACAAACTGAGGCTCTGCTTTTGTTGGCCAAAATTTGCTGAGATTGCTGCTTTCTTTGGAGATAACAAAGGTAATATAAATTGTCTGCATTGTAGTTTTAATCTTGGAAGAGATCTCTGCTAATTCAGGGGTTTCTTTGTTGCAGGGGAGTTTTCTCTGCTGCGGTTCTCGCCGTTGTATTTTTTAAAGTAGGTTGAGGGTAAATTGTTTGCTGTGATTTTCTTGGCTTAAATTGCCGAGTCTGCTGCTTTATTCGAGAGAAGGAAGACAATTAACAATTTGGATTGTTTTTGTTTAGGTGTAGTTTTAATTCGTATTATGATTTCCAATTCTTTCTTCTTTTTCACAGGGTTTGTGTTAAAAATGAGGAGCGGGAGAGGTTATGTTTTGGTTGGCCTTGTATTTCTATTTGCAGCCCTAATGCAGGCTCGGAGTGGAAGTGGACGACTCCTACCAGATGTTGGTGGTGGTGTTGATGTTCCTGTAACACCGGGATATCAGCTCTTTAAGGTGCAGAATAAGGGTGGAAAACAAGTTGACCTGGAGCACGTAAACTGGGTTGGCATTCTCCCAGCTATTCCTTTCAGGGACAACCCTACTCATAAGCTAGTTGACATTCATATTGATGATACAGTTCATGTGGATAGTGTGGATATGGATTCGCAGTCGGCTCCAGGTTCGACTCACACTAGTACCCAAGAAAATTGGCATTGATACTCATATTACCGATCTCCACATTTCATCGTTGGTTTTAACCCTCGTGTACCTCATCAATATGCATTCCGCTTTCATTTAAAGATGTATAAACCATCAAGATGACGTTCAAGAAGTATGAACCTTTAATAGCATTTGAGATACTCGAATTAACATAAATACTTGTGTGAAGTTTCCAGGTTTGTGTTGGTGGTGTATAAGCATATCATTATATGTAGGTCAAAAACTTATTCAGTTCAATATAGTATTTTATTAAGATTTATGAATGATATTTATTTCTATTATGATTATAGATTTGCAGGAAATTTTCCGTGCATTGGTTAAGTCAAAAGAGCACCTAAACTTCAAGGCTTTGACCAAGATCAGTATCAGTAAAAAATGATACAATTGTAGTAGCAACTTTAGCTCCAGAACCCTTTTCTTTAACTCTCAATCAATCTTGTCCTTTTTTTTTTCTTTTAATGCGGGCACAGCACTATTTGGTATGCAAAGATTCTTCAATCTCATGTTCAGATGCAGTTGCCAATTTGTTTGTATAAATAGTATTCGTCAAAGTGGGTCGTTCTTGGCTTCTGCAATATCCTTGCATTTATAAAATTCAATATGTATTATATTTTATAAGATAGACTACTTCTAATCTGTTCTTTCCTTGAAAGCCATTCTTTTACAACTATTATTTATATTTGTTTTAGATTTTAACATATTACTTGTTCATCTTTCCTGCTTTTGTTGCAAAATGCACGTTCAGAATTTCACTTATATGATAATGCTTGCCAAAACCTGTTTCATGATACTACTTTTAACTTGTGATTATTGTGTAGTTGCATGTTTGAGTTTTGATGATTTTTTTTTTTCGGTTGAGGGCTCACAATCCTTAGATCATCTTTTTGCAACCATTCATATTGGGAGCATGAGTATAAGCTAATACCTCTTCGGTTAAGAGTCAAGGACTGAGGGATATCTATAAGAGTCGTGCAATAGACTTAAACTCCTAGAATCACCTACAAAATCAAAGATAGCCTTCCATAAGAGAGAAACAAGAAATGAATTGTTTGATTATGGACAGAAAAATTATACAATGATACCATAAGTATACAATGGATACATAAAGAAACTACATGATCAGCCTTGCTTATATAGGCAAGGTGCTTATATAGGCAAGGTGAAAGGATAGGACAACATAGGCTTATGACAAGTGTTTTAATCATATGACATGAGATGCAAAAAGTAAATAATCCTAAAGATGCCCTAAGTAAACTTAAGTAAACTAGTGTGAATAGGACCAAGGAGTCAAACTGGTTAGGTAATATATTCTGTTCACATCAACAATATCTATTTCACCAAAGACACCCGAGGCATGATCATGGACTCACTCTTATTTATTGCACCTTTGGGTGTTTGAACCTTGGTGGATGGCATAATCAAGGAACAAACCATCACACCCTCACCAATTGTGCTCAACTAGTTGAGCTCAACCAATCAAGCTACAAATTACTTTGGTAATTTTGATGAAATTGAAAACCTTCAATATAATAGCACAAGTAGTTGTATAATTGTGATATTGTAAATTGCATTAACACTGTTTGCATTGCTGAACTGTGTTCATGGAGTGAATTCTTTTTGCCAAACTATCACCCTCACCAATTGTGCTCAACTAATTGAGCTCAAACAATTGAGCTACAACCCTTTGGTAGTTTTGATGAAATCGAAAACCTTAAGTTTAAGAACACAAGTAGTTGTATAATTGTGATATTGTGAATTGCATACACTGTTTGTATTGCTGAACTGTGTTAATGGATCAAATTATTTTTGTCTGCACCATCTTAGATGCCTCCTTGTGTGGAGTGTCATTGTAGCTAGCTAAACATTAAAAAAATTTCACATAAAGAACATATCAGCATTACTAGCTAGTAAACTTTTGACTGAGATTCATAATTAAAAAGAAAGCATAACATATGCAACCTTGTGGTGTCCTTCCTGTTATTTGTTATCTTAGGAAAGTAATGTTATGAAATTTCGTCACTCTTATTCTTAATTGTTACAGGAATTTTCATCACCGAAAAAAGGATTAGTAGTCCAAATTGGTACCACTCCTATATATGTCTTTTTTACTTTTATTGTTTTCCAGCACCAATTTTTTTTTTAATTCCTGCTATAACAACATTTGGAGTCCCCAGCCAAGCATTTCATTAATGAAGAACAACAATGATTTCTAAGGCAACCAGGCGCCATCGGCTTAAAGAATGTTGATGTCAATGCATCTATTAATGTTTTGTAACCAAAAGGCAATCCCCCTATTAAAAGTAAGGCTTGCAATATGTCTAAATAAGTTGGAAATTCAATTTGCTATTAAGCATTCAGTTAGTTTTTCAAGGTAGTTAAGTTTGTGGATTTCCAGAGCACCTTTGGAAAAAAAAGCTTAGTGGCCTTAAACAATTTATTGAGGCTGTGTCCTCTAATGATGCAGGAGGTCCGCTTGTTTTTAGAAGCAGATGACATTCCTGGGAAGATAATTTTAATGTTAGTAAAACTGCTTTTTATAGTGAAATGCTAGTTTTAGGAGAGGAGAATAATTCTCAGTTAGTTGAGAAAATTTGGTAGGAGGTTTTCCAATGTAGAGAAGTTGGGGAAGAAGTGTAAGTGCTGCTGTACATTTTTTCCAGAACTGTATTTGCAGAGGAAGAAGTTTTGTAAAAAAGAAAGAAGACCTTTGGCTGTGTGATATCAAAAGTTTTTCTTTGCATTTTTTTCAATTTCTGACTGTTGCTAGAGACATGCTGGTTATTTCGAGGTTCTTCATTAAATTCTTTCAAAGTTGAGTTGCACCAAATTCTGCTATCAGAGCAAGAGGACTGGGCAAGTAGAAATGACACAAAGAGGATCTGACGTGAATTGGGCCAGAAGAGGCAGAAGAGACCCTAGGATTCCAATGAAGAATTGTTGAGAAGGCTACAAGCTGTAGAGGTTAGATTGCAGCAGCGAAAATCTGAAGATGAAGTTGAACCACAAGGGGCTCCATAGGGGCTCCAGATCCTAGGGAATGATTAACTTGTGTATAGTCAATTAGGGAACTCAGGTTAAACCAGAGGTGTCAAGTTTTGGAGGAAACTTAAACTCAAACTTGTTTATAAATTGCATGAAAGAGCATAAGAGATGTTTTGACATGGAAAACATGAAAAAAGATTATCCAAGGAGAGTTAAGTTTGGAATCTCTAAAATGAAATCACATGCTGTCTTGTGGTGGGACAATGTTCAGCAATCCGGGAGAAGACAAGACAAAGGAAGAAAAAGATTGTGGCCCAAAATGTTAAAGCAACTTAAGGAAAAATTCCTGCCTTCAGACCATCAGCAGAAGTTATTTAAGCAATTACTAAATTTGAGAGTCAAGACAAAAAGAGCTGTCAATACAAGATTACACAGAACAGCTCTTGAATTTGCAAATTAGAACAAACATGCAAAAGGAGGAACAAGCATCAGCTAGGTATGTCAATGGACTAAGATTTCAGTGCCAAAATGAATTAACTCTGGTCATGATATATAATGTGGATGGGGCATACCAATATGCTTTGAAAGCTGAGGAGAACTTGTTAAAAAGACAACAAGTATCTACCATAAGAAAAGGAAGATTTACAAGAGGTGGAAACCAACCCATGACTGGGAGGAATCAAAGTCAGCAACAAGGGGAGTCTAGCAGTTCTAAAAATCAAGGTCAATCAAAGTGAAGCAGATCATATTATCCAAGACTAAGAGGAAGAGAATGCTTTGGTAGAGGAAGGGGAGCAACATTCAATGGAGAATGTTTCAAATGTGGACAAGCTGTTCATAGGGCCTTTGAATGCCGACAAGTACAAAATGAAGGGGAAGACTGGAAGCTAAAAACGAAATTGTCTAGGCCAGTGAAGAAGCAGTTGTACCTAATGAAACACTAATTGGAACAGACTGTTGTTGAAACCTGAAGAAGA
>VDFB02353562.1:0-24536 GCA_007258455.2 Sequoia sempervirens
GACAAGCTTGATAGCTCACTGCGAAGCTGACGTGATGCCGGACAAATGTCTGCTGGAGGTGACAAACCCTAAAAACAGGATCTGAGCCCCTAAAAGATAGGGCGCCTATTTGAAAATGTGCTCCCCTCTCCAGATAGAAAATTTTGATGATTTCCGTTCAAATTTTCACTTTTCTCAAATCTCTTCGGTAACAGACTGACATGACACTGACACCAACTCCATATTTAAAAACCCCAAAAACGACCCAACATCACTTTAACAAGATTAAGACTCAATTAAGCAAAATGCCCTTAGTGAAGCAAAAATTTTGGTTTTGGGTACAACATGGATCACATGGGGATGTTCCATGAACATCCAACAACATTTCTAGAAACTTCTTTCATATTGGCATGCCATCAATAGCCACCACAGACCAAATAGGAACATAATACTTTATTCCGGAAGCACATGATACATAACCAGAGGATATAACATTAAAAAATCAACTTGCAACCATTTCAACACATGAAATTAGAACTAAGATACTGTACAAACATTGAGAACACATTCACCAAGCCACAAGAGAAAAGACATCAATGTACAGCATATTTTCGGACCAGTCTAGACATACAACAACACTGCCAACGTTTTGTAATTCACAAAAATCTCCATGGAAACACTAATGACCTAAAAGGATAGGAGTGCAACATCCACATAACACTAACTTCGAATCCCAAACCACAAGACCATACCTTCGAGAGCAGAGGAATGCAAAGCATTCTCCCAAGTAGACTTCAAAAACTTCTTGAACCAAGAACACTTAACCAACTTGCGAAGGCCATAACTTTCTTTCAGCAACACATGCTACCTCAAGAACATCAGGAGAGAGCATAAGACATACTATAGACCTTCAACAACATCTCTCCACTATCAGCAACACTTATAATCCTCATCTTAATATATCATTATGAGATCAACTCTACTGACATCAACTATACTCAATACTTCTTTGATTATCATCAGACAAGGCATGACATCCAACCATGAACTTCAACAACAACGCCATATATCAATGTTGGCCCAAACTGAATGTTTTCAACAATGACAATCAATGCCAACAATCTTCCTCACTTCTCAAGTGCAGACAACAATGACAACCACAAACAATTCATCAAGTGTTGTCATCAGCCACTGACAACAAGCTCATCAACCATTTCCCAACATATATAAATCTTCATCAAGTGTTGACACCAAAGACAACAAACAATTAGCAATGACAACAACTACCAACAATCTCTTCAAGTGTTGACATCAATGACAACAACTGCCCATAGATCCAAGACAAATAAACTGAAACTATGTGAAACCAAGAAGTGCATATAAGAGAACCAAGAACATTTGAACATGCACAAAAGAGTACCTACAAATAAAAGGGTGTACAAACCGGGGCACACATGCATGAGGCAAGAATAATTGGGATTCGATGTTGTCATGGAAAGGAAACTCACTTGACAAAAGTGTGATGGAAAAACAATAGGCCTACACAACCACCCGCCCCCATGGAACTTTATATCATAGTGTGTGATGATTCATGATAATAGATATGTTTCCTTACTTAAGTCACATACTTTTATCTTTATTTTCCGCTAAATTCTAAAGACATTACCATATCTTTCATATAACTTTAAGCAATTTAAAGCATTTGAAGTTGAACCATATTATATTAATAGATATGTGTATGAGTTATGAATGTTCATGAATTTAGTAGGATTTTATGTTTAATTATAGCTGTTAGCAATGAAAATTCCTTGAAAAATAAAGACTTAAAATTTGTAGCAAGAAACCTGTCAACCCGCAACAATAGGCTTCTCAACCCATAGCATAAGGATGATAGTTCAATACAAAGGAGTCAATATCTTGCAATGCAATCACTTTCAAAAGAAGATGGAGGCGATCATTTAAGAATCAAATTGTGGATAACCAAGTATCATTCTTATCTTTTGATAAGACAGGTAGGAGAAGAAGTTTGTTCCCAAGAGGAATGAGAATTATAATAGAAACTGCTTCGTTTGGGCACATTTTCTATTATAACAATTAATCTTGGTTCAGTACAAAGTCCTTGTTTGATTTCTATAATATCTCAACTAATAAAAGAATAAAAGCACTCCTAATTTTAGCTTAAGTGCATGAGAATAAATTAAACTAATAATTAATTAAATATTAGCTAATGTATGATTACTCTAATAGGAGGCATTATCTTCTACATAGGGAATCCATTTTGATGGCCAACAATCAAGCCTTGAAGTACATAAATTCCCAAGGTAAGCTATCCCACAAACATGCCAAACAGGCTTTATTTTTGTAGGCATATAAATTTGTTGTACGGTGCAGGAGTGGTAAAACCAATGTAGTGGTTGATGCACTAAGTAGAATACATTTTATCCTAATTGTAATGAGTAATGAGTTGGTTGGATTTGAAAAAATTAAGGGTTAATAGGTAGATGATTCATCTCTTGGTAGAACTTAAGCAATCCTAAGTGGTCAAGATTATGCAAGTATGAATTCATTTCAAGGAGAGAAAAATTAGTGACAGAGATGCACTTAAGTGGGTAGAGAAAACGCTTTAGAAGAGATGGGACCTTCGGATTAATGAGTAAAAAATTATTTTGACCAAATATAACAATTGTGATTGCTTGTAGAATGTTCCAAATGCATTCCTATATGTCTACATATTCCAAAGGAACCCTAGACTAATATTTCCAAATATTATTACCAATTATAGTGACACTAAATCCTTAACCCGCTTTTGGAGAACCTTGTAGTGGTGGACCAATTTTCTAAAATGGCCAACATCACAACTTGTAAGAAGATAAATGATGCAAGTCAAGCTACACATTTTTTCTCTATGGAAGTATTGTAATTGTGTAGTATTCAAAAAACCATTACCAATTATAGTGACACTAAATCCTTAACCCACTTTTGGAGAACCTTGTGGGAAAGATTGGATAATAGGCTATGATACAATTCAATGTACCACTCCAAAGCAATGGTCAAATATAGGTAGTGAATAGAAGCTTGGACAATCTATTGAGGTGCTTAGTTGGTGACAATCCTTGGGAATGAGATTTGGTATTGTCCTAAGTTGAATTTGTTAGGATAGGTGACATTATAATTGCTATCCTAAGTTGTTTTTATGTGTCTCCATGTTCTTTGGAAAATGTCCTAGAGAACATGAGGGGAAAAATATTTATTATTTACTTTCCTATGACAAATTGTAATTCCATTCATAGAGGTGGACCCACTATGGTGACGGTTATAGAGCATCTCAAGGGAATATTCCTTTTGGGCATCCACTTTTTGGGTGGAGACCACCCAAAAGTGCATGTTCATGTGTATGTTGTGCATGTTATCTTGGGTTGGGCGCCCAAGTTTGCATGTTCTGGGTATGAGTCATCGAAGCTATCGGAGACTAATAGAGCACTCGGAAATGACCAATTCTGATTGGCTATGGGTCAAGCGCCCATGTGAAGGCCATGTGATCAGTTAATATTTTTCACCATGTTTATGGGTTGTCCACTAAGGGGGCATGGGTTTTTCCAGGTGGTTTTACTTTTTGTTTCAAGATACCACAAGTGGTATTCTCTCTCACAAACTTCTATTTATTGGAGCTTTGAGATGGTGGTTTCATAAGTTTGGTTGTAGGTTGACAAAGTATTGAAGTGCTGCAGAAATTCAGAGAAGAGCATTGTATTGATTCACTTCATTTGAATATTAATACAAGCATTGCATCTCTTTGGGTGTGCAGTTTTTTTCCCACAAGGGTTTCTCCACGTATATCTTGTGTTACTTGTGATTCTCAACTTGTGGTATTGTTGTTTTGCTTTCATTATTTAAATTGCTACTTACATAGCACATTATTGATAATCTTGAATACATGATTTCAAATTTGCAAACACACTCTTAGGTTCATATTGTTGCAAGTTTCACCTTGATTTTTCAACATAAGCAAGTCTACAAGTACATCTTCATTTCATATTATGTTTGGTACAAAACTTATGAATTATAGACTTATTTGATCTACCCATAGATCACAAATCAGCCAAGATGTTATAGCTTTTGTAGAGTATACAAGAGATACATCAACGAGTTAGGCACAAATAGCAAGCCATCAATGAATAATATAAGAAAAGTGTTGATTCGCATAGGTGTAAAAGAACTTTCAAGAAGGGGAAATGGATATGGTATATTTATGCAAGGCTAGGTATCCTAGGAGTGCCTACAACAAGTTGAAGCCCAAGAAAATTGAGCCTCGAAATTTTCTAAAAGGGATAAATGGCATTGTTTATGTGATTGGTATTCCTAAGGGCATGGACAACAATCCTATTTTTGATGTTGTCAACCTTTACTCACACTTTATTAGGACAAATGTTAATCACATAAATGATGAACAACTTGACAAGGAAAAGAATTGGACCAAGCACTTGTTGAAGAAGAAAAGAGAGCAAATTGAATGCGTATTGGTTTCCAAATTGGATGCTACATTGTTCAAGGCATGCATGTTGTATTTTATTAAATGGGTAAACTTGCTAGATTCCTATAATACCTAGATCATAGAGGTTGACTTACTTAAGTACAAAACAATTTCATTGTATGACTAAAAATTAGGATGTTCAAAATTTCTAAAACATGGGGCAAATGACATGGAGTGCCTTTAATACAAGTCCTTCAATTCATATAAATTTTAGTTGTTCACTTATTGTAGGAAATTTGTTGTGACTATCATTGTGGAATCATAAGTGTTGCAGTGGTTAGGAGTTTATATTTACTAATAATAGCATTTTTCTCTAAATACTCTATTTTTAGTGCATTTAAGGGAACAATAATATTCTATTAACTACTTTTAGGGTTGGAAAGTCAAAATAGGAGTTTTTGCTTATTGTTGCCTTTTAGGTTGTTAATATGAACACATATTAATTTAGTTTTGGAAATTAGATGAAACATAGGAGATTGGGTAAAGTGATGATTCTAGAAAACAAAGCAAGTGATCCGTTGCGTGTCATTATGGGTATCTATTTACTATGGTTTTTTGAATTATAATTATTTCTCTATTGTAAATTATTCTTGACATATATTCCTCTATTGTAAATTCTTCCTAACATATAATTTTTTGTCTCTTGTATTTGTAATTTTTTTCTATTTGTAAGATTCAAGTGGTTTTGGGTCTAAGGTGAAAGATTGTATGTATCAATTATTTGTCCATTAAACTAATTAGAATTAATTATGATAATAAGAAATATAATGTTACAATTAAAATGCAAATTAGAAAGTAATTTATGGATTAAATTGGACTACAAAATCTTGTTAACCTTAAGGTCAAGGGAAAATATACATTACAATAACAAGGACAAAACTATCAATAAATAATGACATGTTTTCCCAACACTATGTCATCCAATGCTTTTAACATTCTAGCCTTGTCTAATAGTCCAATGCCCATCAATTGTAGAGAATGGCTATGGAAGACCACTAATATGCCCATTAAGAACCAAATCATGGAAGGAATGTCATATCAAACAACTTCTCCAACTTTTTATGCAATTGTTTTTTCCTAGTAAATTTTCATAATCAATTAGATGAGTCTAAAAAGTCACTTTATATAGTAGACTTGAACTTAGGAAATTTAGCAAATCTTAAGAACTAATTCTCAATGATCATGAGAATTTATTTTGTAACTTTAAAAGACTATGATCAAGAAGAGATGGTCAGAACACTTGGAACATGAAGAGCACAACAATGCCCCAAAGTCATAATAATGGATCACAGATTGTGATCCAAAATGTTGATACAAAAATTTCTAACACAATTGAATCTAAAAAAAATATAAATAAATAAAGAGTCATTCACAAATGGCAATCCCATCTCATATCATCACCTATAACCATGGCACCTAGGTTAAATTTCCTCCGACCACCATGTCCGAAAGTCATCAACGTGTGTAACGATGGTAGTGTGGGTTTGGAAGATGTGTATCCCTTGGTCACAAACCACTAACAAGACATTGTTATCACCTTTTGTAAACGATTTTTTATCACGCTCTACGCATGTTGAACCTAGCATCAGCTCTAGGTTGGCTAACCTCTATGCTACTTATGGCATTCATGTTCCTACAACTATGGTTTCTCCTAAATGTCATACTATTGGTCATGAGAAGGCTAGTTTTTGAGACTAGTCACTAGCGGTCGTACACGATCATGGCTAGCTCTACAATTCTTACTCGTCATTTGTTACAAGATAAAATACAACCCCTCCTTGTTCACAATCCTCCCTATAGTGGTTTATGTATGGGACGTGATTTAAAATGAAGACATTTATCTCTAACAAGGCTTGGTCTACAAATTCAACTTGTGGCCTTCTCTTCTCGACCTACAAAACTTGGTGCTTGATGACAAGTTGTGGATGTGAGGAGAGCACTCTCTTAGTCAATCCTTGTTTTATCTCTTTCAGCCTCTCAATGTTAGACTAGTTTGGGGCCGACTTTTGAATTTCGCTCTAATTCTAGGAAGGTTCCTATTATGAGGCCATTGACAATGCTATTTGTCACTTATTGAAGGTTGAGTCTACTACTTACTACATGGGTCACTTGAGCTTGCTCTTATTCTAGTGGACATATATATCTTCAAGGCTCTTCATGAGGATATTGTTTTGATGGAGGAGGATATGCCTTGGACTCAACTACTTGACTATGAGGGCTCCCCTTCAAATGTAAACAATGTTTACCATTGGCCACCTTGCTTCTAATTGACCACTCTCTTGGCGTAAGAGGGCGGTTGCATGGTCAAGGAATGCCCACAAAAATCACGTAGACTATAAATGCTTTCATCTCTTTAGTTGTTGACTCCTCTTAGGATGAGGTCTTCTCAAGATGTTTGGTCTTCTCTTCCCTTCACCCTGTGGCAAGTCATGTCCTCGGGCGGATTCTCATGCGATTGGTTCAACTAGAGAATCTCATTGTTATTGATGAGTGCCACCCAACTTATGATCCAACTATTCAGTGACCCCTCTCCTCTACTTCTATTATACCCTTGGCTTCAATGTAATATCCACCTACTCCTAAGGGAATTGATCAACAATTGGCAACACCAACAAAATAATCTTTTATTTTTGTTGTGCCCATGGATTGACCCTTTGAGGATTTGGTTGATAACATATCCTGGACTATTGATCAAAGGTGGGAGAAAAGTCTTCCCAAATCTCTCTCTCAATTGCACACCAAGAGTGAAAGGTTTGAGATTGAATAAGGTAAGATCTAGCATTGTGTACGTTGGATCCCTAGGTACTCTTTTGTGCTTAGCAACTTGGTTGCAGTTGTATTAGTTCTTGCTTGGTAGCTTGGCTATAATTGTCTTTTCTTCTCTCTTGGGTTTGTTGTGCAAACTTGAGTTATTCTATCTAATGTAGAGGGTTTGTGGTCCCTTCAAAACCAATTTATCTAGTCAAATAAAAAATAATTTCCCCAAGTCAAGTTTGAAAATGTGACAAAGAAACCAAAAATCAGGTAAAGAACATTGAAGATGGCCAAGCAAACCAAATTGTATGATGTGATAGTGGCAGTCCGATTTTTGATTGCATTCATTTCAATTACATATGTTAGAATACAAATTTGCACTATCAATAAAATTGACAAAAAAATGTGCTATTTTAACTTCCACTCATAATTGTACATTTAACCCAAATGTTTTGTTGATTTCACTCTCAATCGCACCCTTTGTCTTCGGTATGGGAGCAAAAGGATTTTAAGAATGACTCCAATGGAAAAGCATCATGTAAATTCACAAAGCTATAAAAAGAAAAGCCAGTAATGAACCATTTTTTGGTGAATTTCTTTGATTTTTTGCATGTTTTCATTATATGCTTTATAATAAATTATAAACGATGTACCAGATATTTTGGCTGAAGAGTGTATATGAAAGCCTCTTAAAAGAGTGAATTCGATGTCTTCCTTAGAATACATAGATATTTCTATCAAAGAGCTCACACATACCTGCTAAAATAAATGCAATATGCGATCGGCATGTGTGCAAGAGAACTCGTGGTTTTTTAAGCTTAGTTGAGTTTTACCAAAGGTTTGTAGAAAATTTCTTGCAAATGCCCATCATGTAACTGGCCTCACCGCATGCGATGCTTTCGAGTGGTCTACTGAAAATCCCAACACTTTTGTTCGGCTCGAGCAAACCCATGAATAAAATTTTAAAAGTCCTGGTTTTTCTAAGCCTTTCCATGCTTTCGAGTGGTCTACTGAAAAACCCAACACTTTTGTTGGGCTCGAGCAAACCCATGAATAAAATTTTAAAAGTCCTGGTTTTTCCAAGCCTTTTATATCGGTATGTGATGATTTTGATTATGATGTCGTGCAAGATGAATACATAGCAAGGAGATGTTGGCCATCATACATGCAGTGGCCAAGTATAATCAATGTTTGTTGGGAAAAAAGCTGTTCATTCTTTGACCATCTCAACCTCACGCATGTTTAAAGAACGTTCATACAGGTGCAACAAAAATGGACTGATGATCTACAGACATGACTTCTGAGATAATTTGTCACGATGAAAGAAAACATTGCGGCAGCTTCATTGTCACGACAACAGAAATCATCTTAATTTTCATGTAACTTCAATTAGCCAACCTGCTTGTTTACATTATCTTGAAGATTATTTAGCCCTAACAATCCACTTGAAAATAAGAATTGCAAATGTAGGAAGGGAAAGTTTTGGTCTGTATCTTAATTGGTATCTCCTCTATCTATCACATCTGTTATACGAATGTATGGGTCAAGTACAAAAGGCACTTGAACAGGCGCACAACCCATTTGCAAGTCTTATTAATTTCAAGAAAAGCTGCCAAATCATCAACTCTTATTTAGAACGTGAATGAAGAAATTCTGCAATTTGTTGAGGAATGTGACTTGTCTCAACAGAACAAGTTTAGTATATTCCATCCCTTAGTCTTGCAAGACCAAATGTCATTCCCAATCTGAAGAAATAAATTTAGTTCGGCTAAAAAATGTAAATTAAAAATCTGAAGGTGAAGACAAAATATATTACTGCAAATAAAACAATATTTACAAAGATATAATGCGCATAAGATGTATAGATCCCTAAAGAACTTACGACGGTTTTTTGCCCAAGCAAATAGAGCAGTGTTATCGAAAGGTTGAGAAGTGTCGAGTGTCGGCCGCCGAAAGGTAACATAACGCTTCAGAGATTTAAAATTTGAACCAAATCAAGAATTAAATTTACCATATTAATCTCAAACATAACGCTTTCAGAGATTTAGAATTTGACCCAAATCAAGAATTAAATTTACCGTATTAATCTCAGTCCCAATACCAGTGTGTAATCTTTTTCCATCCATATATCCATATATCCAGATACATAATCTCAAATTAACATTTATGGATCTGAATCATTGATCCGAAACATTTAAGATTACACACTGGTATTGGATCATGTATCTGGATATATGGATAAAAGAGAGCAAGAAGAGAATTTTTTTCATCCTGATGATGGATCACAGAGTGCGATCCAAAACATTGATGCAAAAAAGCTACAACACAATCAAATCCAGAAACAATACTGAACAAAAAAAGTACAAAGCAAATTCTGTGCAGCATAGGGATTTGATGTAAATTCAAGCCTTGGGTTTTTGATAGCAAATATTACTGAAAATAATAAAGAACAAATATATATCTTCATTTTATGGTTCCAGCTCATGTGAGTGAAATCCAAAGAACAATGAGGATTTGTCTCCAAAGTGCTGTTTAGAGTTATTCTTGCAATTCAAATTAAGAACAGCCATGCCCATTACATCTAGATAAATAGAATCTATTTACTACTCCCAGAATAAGATGCAGACAATGACCCATTCAACTGCCACTTGCATGAAATAAAACTAATATAGATTTATGAATTCCAGAGACTAAGACATAAAACTAATCTTTGAAGGATGTCACTTTATGCAAGTCAAACATATATGCCTCGTATATATGCTTCGAACTAGATCAACAATCACAACACCCACCTAACAAAAATCACCTTACATTTTTTTATTATTTGCGTGATAGAAGGCCAGTTATCCTGGGTGAACAAAGATAAGTACAATGTAATGAAAATCCAAATAACACAGTAGTGATTAAGATACAACAATATGATGCGAGAACAAGACACCCAGCAACATGCTGGGCAAATGGCTTTATCACTGTCAAATGCATGCTAACAAGAAGGCTCCACATGCTGCTGCATCCTGAAAAGTAACATATGGGCTCTTGTATGCTGACATTCTAACAAAGTACAGTTTTAATTTGTTTGCAGCTAAGTTAAATATACCTAGTATTCATCATCCAGCCTATCCCTCCGTCCCCCTCGTTTCTCATCTCTTCTTTGATCCACATACGGTTCTCTGTAATAATCTTTCGGTGCACTTCTAATAGGAGACCTACTTCGGTCCCTTGCATCCCTTCCCCAGCGACTACGTGGAGGTGGTGAGGGAGGATGCCGATCACTCCTTGTATCCTGTGGACCTCTCTTGTCATGAAACCTCTCATCTCTCTCCCTGTCTCTAGAACCAAGTGGAAATCCCCAATCCATAGGTGGTGCCCTATCAAACTTACCTCTCTCTGCAAAGTCATCATGTTCACGGAACTCTGGTCTGTCTCGAATTTCCCTTCCTGAACGGAAGTCTGAGAACCTTTCTGCTGGTCTGGGAGGTGCACCTTGGTCAAATTCTCTAGGACCACCTCTGCCCCAGCGTACAGGTGGTGGTCCAAACCCATTACCACCTCTCCCCCTACCACGCCCCATTGGTGGACCATCCAGGAGCGGTGGAGGTAAAGGCCCTTGATAACCTCTAGTGGGACTACCAACTCCAAGACTAAATGGTGCTACATCCCTCCGAGGTTTATTGCAATTGTTACAATGTGTTCTCCTTGCAAAGTTGAGGTTTCCACAGCTGCAAAATCAAACATAAAAGTAGATTAGCTTTCAAAATACAATGTATACATGAACTGCAAGATTGATACATTAACAGTACCTTAATGATTATTCCAAGCTTATTCTACAACAAAAAATCTAAGTTAAAACAAACAAAAACATGTAAACAATGTCCTTCCAACTAGCAGAGAGTGAAATTAAATTGATTTTCAAACATTAAAATATATATGGTCCTGCAACAGATACCTAATGGTGTATGAATCTTGTACTTACGTTGGTTCAGAACATATCCAATCTCCTTCTCTCGGCTCTACATTTGGATTGTTTCTTCCAGCACTTTCTCCACGAAAGGGCTCAGGACCATCATATCCAGGTCCACTAAACCCTCTTCCAAGAGGAGGCCTGCCTCTTCCCCTGCCAAAAGGGGGAGATCGATCTTGAAATCTGCCACGACCTCTGCCACCCCTAAAACCTCGCCCTCGAGAAGGGCCATTGTGATCAAAATCACGATCAAAGTCATGAACACCACGATCAAAGTCACGAACACCGCGATCAAAGTCACGACCACCACGATCAAAGTCACGACCACCACGATCAAATTCACGACCAACATGATCAAAGTCCCGACCGCCACGATCAATATTGCGACCCCCTCGATCGAAGTCGTGACCATTGCGATCATAATCATGTCCATATTGCTCTGGCTTCCTTTGACGCATTGGTGAAACAGAACCATTTGGAACTGGCACCTTGTAACCTTTCATGTTATATCCTACAAAAAGGATGAAAAGATCGAATGGTAAACATAAATCAAACCAACTGCAGTAACACACTACCAGAAACCTAATCAAGTTTCCCATCAAAGAGAAGATAGCAAGAAGATAAAGGATGCAGATTTATATCCAGGAACAACTACAGTAAAGAATCTCAAGCCACAGTGAATCTTTGCAAATTTAATTAAAGCAACTATTTTAAGATAATTCCCTACCTGTTCCAGTTCAATTTCCCTTCCTCAATGCATTGATGATGCATCATCCTACTCAACCATTTGCACAATTGATAAGACGGTCTAGCATTCTTAACCCAGAAATTGTATTCTTACCACCAGGTAGGAAACAAGCCATGCATGCAATCAATAGGCAATTTTGCATTCTCAGAACCCATGTTATATCCACTTTTTGTTTCTTATTATTTCATTCAGGTAGCCACTGCCTTTGATTCCATTCAACCATTTCTCCCATATTTGAAACACAGAAGAAACAACAAAGTGTCAAGTATTCTTAACCACTTTTGAATTTTCTAGACTTCTAAATTGTCTAATGCCTCAAAGCGTAGTACTTGTCAACCAAATCAAAGTTTCACACAATGAATCTGCATTTGGTAGTGTTCTTTTGAATGTACAATTCATAATAACTAATTAGAAGAAGCTCTCCTTAGGCTAATTTTCCATCCATAACAATTCAGTTTAATTGCACCGAAATTCACAATAATCAAGTATGCAGCAAATGAAGGTCATAATTACTCAGAATAGGTGCTGTCCCCATCATTCCCGGAGGCTCTTCTGTAAAAATTGTCTGCCATGAGTAGCAGAGAATAAACTTGGTGAATACTTTAAATTTTAAAAAGAGGCCTTAAGAAATAACAGGAAATAACAAAATACATTCAGGCACTGTTCAAGTCTATTGATATAATTGATATCAATCACTGACATTTCTTTATGGAATGGATTTTGTAGTGCCCTGGAGCTTTGATGATCAAATTCAACAAAACTGTTCCTACTTTTATTTCTAATAATTCCCCAACCTCCACTATTACAACTCTGATACATCTGAGTAGCACTAATAGAATCACGCCACATCTTCAAAAACCAGACAGCATTTGTCACATCATTGCTCCACTGCTGCAAGGCATCTATTCCCCAAGACATCAAGAGTTGTAGTCCTCTATAGATTCAAGTTTCAGTTAAAAATGGCCAACTCATAGCATCTACCAGCTGCTCTAGAGGATTTCAGAACAGCCATAACTGCATCCAGTATCATGCAACTTTGGCATGTAATTATGAACTTACGATAAGCCTTGAAAGAAAACTCTACAACTAGTTATCCCATTTCACTCCATCCCGAGTATTATGAACAATTTACTGAAACAAAGGATGCAATGCTCCGGCAAATATTAAAACAAAGAGACATAAAGGACTAACATATTTCATTCATCCAAGTATCTAATCATCTGATTTCCCAGCCTCCCTTGCAACAGGCAAAATTCTTCAATGTTTCCAAAATCTATTACCCGTTAAATTCTCCTCTTCCTTTGGAAGAATGACACACTAAATTCAAAATCCCATATCCATTTATAACACATATATTACCCCAAATCTTAGCACTCAGCACCACCATACAACAACATTTACAAATAACCCAAAAAACACAATATGTTCTGTTAATCAGATTAATATATGCTGAAATCACCAGGACACACCCTTATTTCCACTTTGAATTTGTAGTACTTGTAATGTCAACCTACATTTAGAATTTTAAAATTCAATATGCTTTCCAACCTTTCAATTTATAGAAATTTCCCCAAGTCTTCAGTCTCCTCTATGTAGTAGCACTATTTAGAATTGCAACTTCCCATAATTATGACATCTGTTCTGAATTGTCATTCCCATCTGCAGATATTTACACTTTATCAGACCAACTGACATTCCAGAATCACTGGAAAGATATGTGAGTGTGCCTGCTTCACATTTTGGGACTTGATTGATTCACTGCAACAGACTTTCCTGCATGCATCAATATCTGACATTGAAATTACAACCTGAATACTTACTCTTTTAAAGGAAAATTTTACAGGATTGATAAGGTATTTGCATCTCCAGAGATGATTCTAATATATATTCACTACAAATCCATAATATTTTGCTAGACAACGAGTTGATCATTTATTAATCATGCTTTAGTGAGACCCTATAGATCAGACAACTGCATTTTCTGCTAAAAAACTGCAAAAACATATTGTGTTTTAATAGCATTGTGGCTCACAAGCAGTTTAGTTTTATATTAATGCCTCTCACCATTTGTTCACATGACCTAAACAACCTGTCCTATACCTTGAAAGTAAGTACCAGATTTCTAAACCATGTGCTTCACCTAAACAGTCTTCTAGCAGATTTAATTATAAAACGGGCATAAAAACATAGAATACAGCAATAAATAGTTGATAGTCCATTACTGTGCAATAATCATATTCTAACTTCCGTACTCCTAGCCAGATACCAATGTGATTTTATAGTCCATTGCTGCCACTAGGATTTCTCTTTCCAAACCTGTCTA
Organism: Sequoia sempervirens; assembly: GCA_007258455.2. Taxonomy (NCBI): domain Eukaryota; kingdom Viridiplantae; phylum Streptophyta; class Pinopsida; order Cupressales; family Cupressaceae; genus Sequoia; species Sequoia sempervirens. The sequence goes on from VDFB02353562.1 coordinate 14,297, forward strand.
CAATCAATTTAAAAGCAGTAACAGACAAGATAATAGGATGATCACATGAGAAGGTCTTTTGGGATAAAATCCTAGCACTTGAAATCGAAAGCAAACTCATGTCTCAGCTACCTCAACAAATAGAAATCTAAGTTGGTCAAATACAATATAAAAAACTCTTGTTTATGTGCTCACACTGTTTGTTGTCAATTTTACTTTTTCCTAAAAACACAAATACTTCTTACAGCTTGCCCTTTCAGCAATAGTTATAAAAGCTGCATAATTTTCCTTTTTTAACTTAAAAGGCACTTTACTTCCTGCAGCTTGTCCTTTCAGCAATAGTTATAAAAACTTCATGAGCATGCTACAAAAAACAATTTAAAAGCCAAAAGCCCAAACGCAATACTTCTGACTGATAGTTGTATTTCTATTACGAGTACATACTATGCGTAGAGCATCCTGCACACAATTGATACCTCAGCAAATCCAAAATACTGAACCATTACATAATTTCTTGTAGCTTCTGTTTTAGGGGCAAGTTTGACATACAGAACACTAGAAATTAGCAAAACAAAATTCCGATCCCTTTATGATTTCTTGTAGCACATGGTTTATATGGCCTTTCTTGCACCAAAGCCAATACCCATAAATTGAAACCACAAAACACTAGAATTCCATATTTGTCAAATCTCACTTACACTGCATTCTCATGGAAGATTGCTCACATCAACCGACACAATTTGGGAATATGAAAACCATTTTCTAAAATTTTGCTTCAAAGACTTTCCATACCACATTTCTCCAATTAGGCAGTTATGAAATGCTTTTATTCAGATTTCAGTTGCAAAATTAAATCTTAATCAACCATCTCTGATTCAACAACCAACATCCCCAGAAATTAACTTACTAATAAAGTACAGTTTCTGAAGATCATCTTAACTCTCAACCTGGCAAGCAGTATGAAAATTAAACATATCCCTGCAATTAATCTTAAAAAATTCCAGTTTCCTGCAGTTGATAAAAGTGATTTTCATACATATGATGATATTAAATCTGCCAGTCAAATTAGAAGCAAAGAAGAATCATTTTTTCAAAAATTTGACTTTCTCAAATTTACTGTAGTATCAAAATATACAGTTATCAAATTTTTTGTATAACCAATTTCTCAGACTCAGAATAATTAAAACTGTCTCGCCCAAACATTCAGTTAAAAAATTCAGGTTTCTCCAATTTGTCTTTTAAAAAGTCATGAATTTAGAAATACTGCTCAAATTTCACAGATGACAAAATTTCCCAATTTTCCCTAAAGCTGACTTTCTCTGATTTAAAATACATTGTCTGAAATTTGACATATAGCCATATCCTGAAACTTAATCCAACAAATCCTCTTTAGCAAACCTTCAGTTTCTAGAATTGTCAAAGCACTGATAAAATTCCAAAGGCACTAAAATCAACCCAATTTCTTAAGTTACAGAATGCCACATTCGATGCTATGAAACTAGGAAAGAAGCCCAGGCTCATTTATATCTCTATCATTGAGCACAAAATTAGCTTCCTGGAAAGGGCATCTGCAACTACATTCCTTTTTCCTTTAACATACTCAATATCAAATTTTTGGAATTTTGAAATAAGAACCTATAACAAGCCCTTAATCATGAAAATAAAACCTCTTTCAAACCCTCCTCTTCCAAATACTTACAACCCCCAGCTTTTTGTAATTTGACAAATCAAACCTCTAAAGAACCCTCGCTTTCTGAAACTCTGCAAATAGAATCTCTTACAAACTCTCATTTTCAGTAACATAATAAAATAAATTTATGCTGCCCCTCCCTCATCTTCTGGAATTAGGTAAACAAAATTTCTTAAAAACCCTTAATATCTGAAATTCTTCAAACATACTATATTCTCGGAGCATGACAAACATCACATTGCATTAGAACTCAAGTACTTAAATTGAGCACATGCTTTGTAATTGGCTAATAGAACTCTTAAAAATCCCCCAGTTTTTGAAATTTGGCTAGTTAATGCCCACTTGCAAACCATTATTCCATTTGATTTTGCAAATCATTTTTTTTCAAATAATTCTTACAAACTCTCATTTTATGAAATTAAATTAAAAGACTAAAAGACTCATAGAAGCCTTTGTTTCTGAAGTTTAGCAGAACTTATACACTTAATTCCCAAAAGAGCAAAACCGAATCCTCAAATTGGCCCCATGCTGTATTTTGGGAAAAAAAATCCTCGCAACCCTGATCTTCTGAGATTGTTAAAATTTGGCAGACAGTAGAGCATTCCCAATTCCAACAACAAGTGTCATACCAAAGAAAAAATCCCATGCCTGAAATTGGCCCCATGCCACATTTTTGCAAAAAATACTCAAAAAAAACCCCATTCTCTGAAATTGATTAAAATTTAACAACCACATCACTTGTACACCCTTGGTTTCGGAAACTTACCCCAATTAAATCTTCAAAACTCTCCTTTTCTATAATTCAGCAAAAATATTGAAACATACCCATTTCAGCAACATCAACAAAGTTCCAACCTATTAAAATTCAAGTCCTGAAATTGGCCCCACACTTTGGAATCTCGCTTTAACAAACTCTCATCTTCTAAAACTTCTTTTGCAAATATATGTTCTTTAAAGAATAGGACATCCTCCACTACATATCTTTGTTCAATATCATTTTCTTGATCAAAAGTGTGGTACTCAGTACTTTACTCCCCCACCTCTCATAAAAAGATGTTCATTCAATCTCCAATCTCTCACGAGTTTGAATGGTCCACTTGCCATTCTCTATTTGCAATGATGTTCCCTTGAACCATTAAATGTCATCAGTCGCCACCTAGAGGACCTTCATTGTCTCAAACTTACAACAATACAGGCTTTTTTAAACCTTGCACAACCCTTGTTCAATTTAGCCCAAAATAAACTCACATTTTATTAAACTTGGCAAATAAAGCTTCTCATAATCCCTCATTTACGATTTTTCAGAATTTGAAAAATACACTATTCTTTAAGCAATTGTAGGTTCCACGGTACAAACTTCTAGATTTGATTTTTCAATATCAATTGAAGGCAGCAATTTTTACTTGGGTCTCTACTTCACTGGCCCAATTGTCATTGGTAGCTTTTCCAATTGTTATCAGTTCTTGTGAGTTTGACAGGCCAACCTGCCACTCATCGTAACATGTAAGATCAAAACTAGTAAAATGCACCATCCAATTGTACCAATAATCAGTATGGAATTGGCAAGCAAGACCCATTGCAAGCCCTTGGTTTGCCAAACATGATCTCCTGCAAACCCTTAAATTGATCATAGATATCGTATTGCAAACTCTTAATTCAGAAAACAAAACCTTAGTTCAGCCAAATAAGCTCTTGCAAACCCCAAGTTTATTGAACAAAATCTCTTCCAGGCCCTTAGATGACCAAAATAACTCCTTGCAAACCCGTTGTGCAGTAAACAAAAAATCTTCAAATCCTTAATATGCCAAATAAGAACTCCTTGCAAACCCTTTGTACAAAAGACAAATATCTTCCAAAGCCTTAGTTTGCCGAACAAAACCCCTTGCAAACCCTTTGTGTAGTAAGCAAATATCTTCCGATCCTTACTTTGCCAACCATCTGGACCACATGTAAACGCCTTGTGTACTAAAGCAAATCCCTTCCAAACCCTTAGTTTGCCAAACAGCAGCCCTTGCAAACCCTTCAAGTAGTAAAATATCTTTTTTACAAACCCTTGATGTGTCCAATAGGCAGACCACGCTTTGAGAAGAAAACCAAACCTTGTGGAAATCCCTTTGTGAAGAAAACCAAACCTCGTCCAAAACCCTTTGTGAAGAAAACCAAACCTCGCGCAAAACCCTTTGTGAAGAAAATAAAATCTCTGCAGACCCTCCCGTAAAAAACCTTACAAACCCTTGTTTTGAGTAATAAGCCTCTCGGAAACCCTTGTTTTTTACCCATCAAAGCCTCTTGCTAACCCTTGTTTTACCCAACAAATGCCTCTTGCAAACCCTAGTTTTGTGAATATCGACAAGGCTCTGAATCCGTAATACAAGTCGCCATTTCACTAAAAAACTGAGCTAAAATTCCAGAGCAGTAAAAAAAACAATAAACCGCATTTTTCCATCCGTCAACTGAAGAACAACCCATGAGAAAAATTGATACTCAAATCTTGGCTAATTACCCATTGGCTAAATTTCCAATCCATTAACTGAAGAAAGTAATGCATAAATGAATTGAACCTGAAGCCGAAGCTGGTGCAGAGAGAAATCTGTCTCTGTCTCTATCTCTGTCCCTGTCCCTGTCTCTCTCTCTCTCTCTGTTTGAACGATGGTGATCGTAATGGCGAGGCTCGTCGCGCCTGATCTCGCCAGGCTCGTAGTCGTTGCCACCGCCTCCGCCACCGCCACCGCCGCTGTCAGAGGGCCTCACAACCAGGCTACTCACGCTCCCGTAGACTTGATCTCGCGACCCCATTCTTCTCTCTCAGATTTTAATGCCGCTCTCGATAAATGATGCTTAATCCAGGGTTTTTGAATGCCAAAAAGAAAACCTACACTTATACCTCTCGAACCTACGATAAAATAAATTAGAGAGTTAAACCCTAATTTACAGTTACGACAAATTTAAATTGCGGCTTGGCTGGTAAGAGTGAACCAAGTTAAGATGCAAAAAGATGCAAGTTTTTTAATAAAAAAAAAAAAAATTTAAATATTTTGATTGATTGAAAAACGAATACTTTAAAAATAATAAAATCTTAAGAAATTAAATACATCATGTAGTATATGATATGACATTCGATTTAAAATCGTGGCATCTAGGGAGAGGGCCGAGGTCATGCACCCTAACCGGCTTCTAATTATCTTACGTCGAAATTTCAAATCACTCCCAATTTTTTACAGCGCTTACTTGGCAAGTTCTCTGCTTATAACTAAGGTTTGGGCCACATCATCAAATATGATGCCACATCAATGCGTTTTTGTCAAGGTGTTGAAAAAGGCCCCAAAAAATAGTGAGACCAATTTCGTGCATTACATCATGAGTAGTTGAGCGCTGATGTGGTATCACATGATTGGTTGCTTTTTAGATCAAAAGCATACATTTTGTTTAATTATGGGTAGTCAAATCACAACTATTGGACATTATATAAATGACTATTGGGTATTATATTTACGATTGGGTGCGCGACATTGGACCCCGCACGACTATTGGGCCCTCTCCCCTATATTTTTCACGTATTGAAGGTGAAGAATTGATAATATAAACTCTATTGCTTATAATAAACATTTATTCTATTGGCATCTATGATGAGAGAAGTCACATTTATTTTAGTATACAGATCGTCACCTACAGATTCCTCAAAGCCACCCCTGCGTTATGGCCAAGCTTGCAATTGTTAGAAAAGTCACAACTCTGAAAAGAAATCTTGTACTCTTTGGTTAATATTGAAATCTCTATTTCATGGCCCGATTTGCAAACTTATAAAAGGAGCAGCTCAAGTGTTTTGCCAATCCTTTCAACTTTTTGGGACTCTCTTTTACTGCCCTACTCTGTGTCGTTCTCTGATTTTTTGTTATGTCTACCTAATGATGTTGGCTCTCATGGACAAAAATTGGAGGGTAGTTGATATAAAATTGAATTTTTTGCCAAGTGAGTGACACCTAATAATGGATTTTGAGTTGAAATTAAGCGAGAAGTATACAATGATTAACTAGTAGGGTTGTGTTGCATAATATAGATCTGGTCTACAATCAAGAACCTAGTTTTAATTTGGTCTACTATCGAGAATCCAGTTGTAATGTGCATTGTAATCAAGAACCCAGATTTAATCTAGTATGCAAGCAGGAAACTTATTTTTAAATCTCAATAATTGAGTTCTTTAAGGCCTTGAAGATTCGTAGCAATGGAGGCCAATGATAGACTTGTCACTGGTTCCCACAACAAGAATGAGCTTGTAATGGTTAAGGCTAACAAAGTTGGTGTAAGTTTATTGCTACAAAATCCATTTTAATATCAAAACCATAATAATGCAGTTTGTGTGTGATATCCACACTAGATCCAAGTAGAGGTACCATGTAAGTGCAAGTCCATTAATTTTATCTACAACTGATTCACATAATGCCCAAATTTATTTATCAATCTCTAGATAATGTATGAAGCCATGTATCCAAGTAGTTTTTTCCCTATCTACTTTTTGCATCGTTTATCAAGGTAGTATTGTAGTTAATGGTCTCACCATGGGCATGAGATTTATATATGCTTGCATTGTTTTGTTCTAGAGAATGTCATTGAGATCCAGTACAAGTACCAAAATCATGACCTACAAATGTGCTTGGTTGTCACTTGAGCTTGGGAATTACTTGAGTGATACATGTGCCAAGGCAGTTGTCTACTATGTCAAAAACTACATCACTAGTACATTTAAAACATGATAAATTACAAGTTTTTATGGTGCCTAAGAAGATGGATGCTCTCCTAGACCACCTTTTTGATAGTGACAGTTCTCAAAGGAAGAAATATATGAATGATGTGAAATTAGCAACCATATGAGCTCCATTAAGGAGAAAGACTCAATAAACAAGTTGAACACTCTTGTGGGGATTCACCATCAATTGACAGTCATAATCCATCTAGAGGGAATTAAATGAAAAAAAAAATAGTTTGACTATCAACTTGGAATTCAAGAACTTTCTCAAACTGATTATGGATGGGATTTGTAGTAGTTGGATAGTTTGCAACCCTACTAGAAGGTGGCAAAAGAGAGAGGTGTTATGATGAACAATGAGGTGGTGAGACCACATCAAAGGTGTCATTATAATCCATCTACTGTCCTAAATATTTTTTTGTGCATGATTGGTGTGAAGCACTTATGGGCATTTGGCCATTGCAAGACACTCGCAAACATCCTACAGTGATTTTTTATTTTGATATTTAGACTTGTTGAAGGGTGCTCTCACAGGATATATGGTACCTTGGTTAGTATGGGATGTGTAGCTAGTTTTCTTGATAAGCCACAATGTATTTACTAATTTAGTTTATGACAAATTGCTTTGTGAGCTTTAGTCCTAGCAAGTTACTTTCTAGACTAGGTTTTTTCAAAGATTTTGGTGTCACATCATGAGAACTTCAAAAAATTGTATATATTTTTGCTTCCTAACAAACATGATGTCCTATTTTATCTTACAATAAAAAGAAACCAAAAAATGACCACATGAGCAAATTGGATTTTGTTACTAATCTTTTTTAGTATATATGTTATAAGTGTGCATCATGGATGTACTTCAGAATGCGAGGTATGAAAATACCCATTCACAACATGTTTGAAAGTTGCATAGACAGCCTAACCAAGTACAAACGTCTTACCAACAACACTACTCCTGATGTTGAATTAAGATAAAGAAACCATAACAATTGATGGCAAGAGCATGATGTCTACAAATCAGTAAAATAATTTTCACTTCTCATTGCATTACTCTCTACAAATAAACTACACAAACTCAAATAAATTGAGTCTCTAGAAATACCACAATAAAATGCCCTCTAGCTCCCTTTAGCATGAAAGGGGTAAGTTGTCATGTTAGTGCTATGGTTCCTAGCACATTGAGATCAAAGGTAGCCTAGAAAAATGAAGAATGTAGTTATTACAAAAAACTTATACACTTGTTGATATATTAATAAAGGGTTTGTGTAGAGAAGATTTGATTTAGCAAGAATTTCAAGAAACTTGAAGAGCTTCTTTTGATGTCTCTAAATTGAAATTTTCTACAACCATAAAGATCAGGAAACATATAAAGAAGAACATATACCTTGCCAACAATAAACAAAATATTCTCTTTTTTGAGTGTTTGTGGATATGTCTATTTACTTGTACCTTTTTCAATTATTTATGATCAAACAATTTGAGTTCCTATAATTTTTGTTTGAAATACATCTCAAACATTTGATAGGCATAAGCAGAACAATCCCTAACATAACATTTTAAAAACATGTATCTTCTTCAAAATTTAAGAATAAATCATATAGTAATTATATACACTAAAAAGTTAGAAGTGTTTGAATATGATCTAGACTCTTAGAGTACTGGGATTGGATTTAGTTTCAAAATTTTCATTGATGAGTATTCTACATACTAGGTGTCCATTTGTTGCATTATGGACCATATAATAAACACCAGAATCTTTAAAAAATGATTATGCTCTCTGGACAGCTTGCTCAATTGCATATTCACCTATTACAAGGTCCATGGGTACTATCATCACTCCATCGGGTACATTTTTCCTTGCAAATAGATTAAAAAAAAGGATATTTAACATTTACATAGAACTAACTTCACAAGTTTGTGTTGCCTATTCCCATGATTAATCTATAATAGTTCTAACAATAGCTAAAGTTATATCAATAACATAGAAGTTTTCCAAGCTTCAATTGTATATTTTCTAGTCAATTTACCAAATAGTCTCGCTTTCACACGCTCTAGTTTAGTAGCTCAACAAACAAATGTATAATTAAGATTTGTAAGCATGGAGCAACAACAAATTAGCAATCCGTTGAGGGAAAGGCTTCTACCCATAGAAGCGTTGAACACCAGAAATATTGAGAGGAGGGGGTGAATCAGCATTCTTTGAAATCTCTTAAACATTAAAACATTCATTCCACATAACACATTTAATTTGCAGTAAGAAAGGAAAGCATGAAATTAACCATCAATGTCACATCACACATGAACACCATATGTTTACGTGTAAAACCCAAAAAGGGAAAAACCATAGTGAGGATCACCTCACAATATATTATAACTGATTATAATATATTACGAAAGTGCTCACTACAAGTGGACTTACCGTCCTAGTTGACTCACTACCCACAAAAAGAAGAAAAGATAGAAGAGAGGGGTGGCATATAGCCAAAATGGACTGTTACAAATGCATCTACAACATGTTGGAATATAGTTCCACTAAAGCTCAATACATAGAGTCAACACACTTCATCACTCTGCTATGCTCTGCACTTGCATCAATTTTGCACAATTTGCATCCAATACACTTGCATATTCTCTAACACACTATATTCAACATCGAAATGAACTCATACTTATACCAACATCAATTAGTCCAGCCTAATTAGATGTATTATGCAAAATATAACATGTCAGCCTCAAATAATACTTCAAACCACAAACAAAACTTATAACAAACTCAAATCAGTCAACATGGACCTACATTAGCTCCCACATAATGCATCAACACGTATTTAAACTTGCAATACTCATATCATATTAGGTCGACACTGGTAGTGACCTAACATCAAAATTCACCAATTGATCAACCATAAACGAACATGTGGACCTCCAAACTTCATGCCACTTGGAATTAAGATAAAATTGACACCTATCAATACTCATAAATCCACAAGACTAGATACCATTTTGTAGTGAAGTGTGGACTCACCAAAATATACACCCTATATAGGAAATCACTGTCACTAGCAGACCCAATATTTTATTATTCATAACTTCTTCACTAGAAAACAAAATAATGTAAAAACTTGGATTTAGACGATTATAACATCCAACAAAATTTCCTTACAATTGCAAAGCAAGATTCCTCAAGATGGACCAATGTGGACTAAAATACTAGATGTCTTATACACTGAAAACACTATTCTGACACTTAGCCAATTTTCCACTTCAATTGTCTGCACTAGGTCAAACCTTCTTAAAAATATACATTGGATTATCGTCTATATACACACTCATGCCTCACTAAATGATCTACATATCAATCTCCATACAATGTTGACATCAATGAAAACACTACATATTATACAACTCACACTGCCAATAGACATATCAATGACAAACTCCTCAGACTTCCAACAATCTCCCCCTTTGTCATTGATGGAAACATGCAAAAAATTATCTCCAAAACTACTCTCCCCCTTTGACATCAAGGGAAAAGGGCGCATATATGTTATGTTCTTTTTTCCCCCTTTGACATCATTCACAAACTCTTTATCGGATTACATACATACTCCCCTTGACTAATATATACTTGTAGGAATGAAAGTAACAAAAATTATGACCAAACCCCCTTGACTCTACCATCCGCATATATATGATGAAATCCAACTAAGAAACCAAAATGCATAAGATGATAGAAATATACACTCTGGAAGACTTATTAACTGGAAGATGTATTTGACTCCTGCAACTTCTCCAAGTGTGCTTGTGATTCCTTCCCTTCTTCCCAACCT
>VDFB02353563.1:0-14747 GCA_007258455.2 Sequoia sempervirens
TGTTTTGTGAACTTGAGAGTTCAATCCCTTATGTTTTTTGTATGTTAGGGAATTCTAGGGAGAGTGGCTCTATGTGGGCGCCGGTGCACAAAGGGGCTGTCAGGATAACCCACAGTAGAGTTAGTGTAAAAAGTGAAAACCTAACTAATTAATTAGGGGATGGGTAGTTAAACACTAAAAGATAATGATAGATACCTCACTCACCCATTAGGGCTACCAAAGACTAAAGGTGGTCGAGAAGGCCATGGTTGGCATAATCGTGATCTCGTTTCCACGAGTAATGCACGATTCTGCATGAGTCACTCTATGGGGCGGTGCCTTGAAATAGGCAGTTAGGATAACCATAGATGGAGGCGGCACCTTGTGATAGGATGTCAGGATAATCCATGAAGGCCATGCGATGACACTCTCCTCTAGCCTTCCCCTTAGTCGTTTTAACTGAAATCCTCTTGAAGTAATTTATTGTTCTGACTTGGAGTCATTTGTTGTCATGTTATGTTAGTAGACTTTTGTTGTCATGTTTCCTTTGTGTATGAATTCTTTTCCATGTTTGGTGTTGAGTCATATGTGTTATTTTTGACGTCTTGGTCGGGAATCCTTTCTTAACTACTCCTAGCATGGGGGTGGTCGGGTGGAACGTGCTTCGCACCCTGTTGGGTTTCCCATTCAGCAGTCATACCTTCAGTGCAGAGTTTCTGGTGACTATTTGTACCAGATTTATGTACCTTCTGATGTATATATTTATACTTTATTCATATCTTGTAAATTGTATTGTAACTCGCCCATGTGTTGGGATGATGAATCTTGTAATTTGGATATATGGTTATTGGAATTTAGTTTGTAACATGATGTATTGAATATCACATTTTGTAATGCAAACATTATTCGCAGATGTAATTATATATATTTGATGTTGATATGTTGAGTAAATTAGTTCTCATTATTTCTAGGTATATTGGTTATGTAATCTTGTTTAGCATTTATGTGAATCATTCTTGTTTTGATGCTTAGCGGTTATCACTTTATATGAGGCTCATATTAGTGGAAATGATTGTTAGATTAGTTAAGTTTGTTAATGGGTGGTTAACGTAATGTCTTCTCGTGTACCCCAAGGGACATAGGAGTTTAGTATGTATTTGTAATTATGTTAGTGGCAATTGATAACATAGTACTTCTACTTTATGTTAAAAAAAAAAATATTGTGTAGTTAGTTGTCCTTTGGGGCTTGTGCGACGGGGTGTTACACTATGGATGAATCTTTTGGGGGGGTTCCTCCTTTCCGAATAAGGAATATTCTCTTGTCCCTGTGTGAACATTTTTGGGGGAGAGGCGATTCTCCATTTTTGAAACTAGAGTAGAATCTTGGGGAGAGGGCATCATTTCATTTGGGTGAGACACGGATACTGCAGATGATTTTTTCTTTCCTTTCTATTGTATGTTTGTTTAGTGATTTGGTAGTTTTGTTTTATAATCTTAGCAGATAGTTGTTCCCAAGATCTATCCTACCTATCCTATTAATCGTTAGGTCAACATGTAATAACTATCGAGCTATTCTGGTGGATGATGAGTAACCTTACTTGTAATGCTTTAAGGAGGGTTCACAGTTCCATTCACTAATCCAATGTAGCTACATGCACGCAGAACACAAGCAAAGCTTACGGTGTAGGACATGGTACTGAGTGCATTATTAATTTTGAGAGTTTCCCTGCAATCATCTTGGATATATTTTTACGTGCGTCCCGGTACCATTGTTCCATGGTTGCAGTAGCTTCCTCGTTGTGCATGTTAGGATTATTAGCAACACATTCTTTAGGGAGCTAGAAATTTTGTTAGAACTTTGCATGCAAGGTAGATGGATAGGCTTCAGTTGAATCATTCACTAAAAAAAATTCCTTGTCAGAGCGATACCCCTCTTGCACCTAGAGGTTTTCCTATACGCCACCTCTTTCTTCTTTACCAGTCTCGGATCCATCAATTGTGGCCTCTAGAGGATCTTTAAAATTGCATCTGTATTAAGCCTTAAATCATGGGTATCTATTATATGCTTTCCTCTATTTTACATCACTCTCCTCACTGCTTACAACGTTCCATGTCTGCCTGCTTTATTGTGGGCCCTTCCTTCCATGAATACCTTCTTTATAGCTGCTTTGCTTTTGTTGATTTTGTAGGATGAGGGACTTCCATCATGGAAGCGTATTAAGTCAGCCATAATTCAATTTTGTGGAAATTGTGAGGTTGAGGAGGGGAAATCTCTCCTTACACTCACCAAGTGTAGATTTTTGAGAGTTTCACATTAACCCAATTTGATAGTAAGAATTAGATGTCAAAAGATAGTTAATATCACAAAGGATCTCTTGTACTTGCGACGCCCTCATGATGGTCACCGCTATTCATGTCTTCTGTCCAGTAGAGTAATTGGTATTGCAAGCCCTGTTGAATATTAGATGTTCGATGCATATAGTTATATATATATATATAGCGCTTGATGAATGATAGAAAATTGATCACAACTCTCAGAGTGATCTCTCTTGTAGCGATCTTAGAGGTGAAATTTGATGAAGTGGGACAATCTGAGTTTTTTTAGGTATCCTCAACTTCCTCAATCGACGTGTGAGGGCCTTAAAGTTAGTTATTTTTCTTTTTCCGCTTTAAGTACAAGTCTAGATTCTAGAGTATTCACCAAGTTGCCTTCATTCCCTACTTCTCTTTCACCTACACAAGCCTTAAGTTTTGTTATTAGGTTTCATCATAATTCCTATCTACCGTACTCTTAGTATGACTAATCTAAAGGGATCTAAGAATGTTTCTTTACGTTTTTCAAAAACACAACTCTTATACAAAAATTTTCCTCGATGTTGAATCTTCATGAACCATCGACTCCATGGACTCTTTCCCCCTTTAGTAGATTTATGTTAATGATTGATTTAGGAATTGAGCCAAATAGTAGGGTTTTGATAATTATGTAATTGAAATTAGATACTTGTATAATGTAGACTTTGGGTAATGGAAATATATATATATATATATAAAATATTTATTATAGAAGTACATCCATGTGACAAGAATTATTGCTAAGTAAATAATTTCTTAATAGGCGTCGAAATAAAATATAAGTATCCTCATAAATATAGCTATGAACTTATTTGTGATTGGTATTTATTGAGTATGAATTACTTGTATAACTTTACATTTAGAAATCGAGGGGCTCAATTAGATTAATGAATTAGAAAATTAAAAAAAGAGAGGTTTCTTATAAATATTATCTTGGTGCATGTCTAAGAAGGAAATAATGTGAATATGTGGTTCTTCTAATATCGAAATCTCAATTGTGTGATACTTTTATAGTAATTTATTTATACATCGATTATGGAATTTTATATTTCTAGTAGCTTGTATTTTTGTATATGAATAAAATATACATATTTTCACTTAAAAACATAGATGTTAGAAAATGTCGATTTTATAGTAATAATCTTTTTGAACAATTTGGTTATCAAATGGTAAATTTATATAGGTTTAGAAGTATATAGAATTGTGTTTATTATTTAATCAATCTAAATATTATTGTTAAAAGATTGAAAGTGAGAAAATTAGTGAATTGATAACTTTTACAAAAGAACTTTATTTATTTATGTGTAATTGTGTATAGATGTAGGAGTACTTGTTTTAACATTCTTGAAAACATGACATACCATATTTTCCCCTAAATTATTGTTTTTCCCTATTTGTGAGTTCTTTATATGTAAAGCTATTAAAATTATTATGATTGTGGTTCATTAGATTGTTTGAGTAGGTTGATTTGATTTGAGAAGGAGAATCATAGATTGATTCGAGATTTTTGGGTTGATTTTAGAATTCTATGTTGGTTTGTGATAGTCTTCTCTTGAGCTATTCCAATGCGTGTGCCTTTAATTTCACCTTGAGTTGAGGAATATTTATTCATTGAATTTGTGATGGAGTATGTTGGATTCTAGTTCGATGCTTGGTTGTGATGTTTATGTTTCTTTGTTGAATGTGATCTTCTCTCATTTAATTTACACTCCTTTTGATGAAACTTGACACTTATTTCTGTGGGAACCCTTAGTGTTATGTTATCCTCTTTTTTGAGTTGAGGTTATTTAATCATTAGGCTTCCAGAGGCAAGGTTAATCTTTTTTTATATTGATTCTTCATTTATTTGGTCTTTGCCAAAATTTTGATCGTAATGGTGATTATGAGTTTACGGTTGGGTTGTACCTGATTTTATGACCAACCTTGTTTGTGGCTATTGGGGAGATGGTATATGCCTCACATGTGTTTCAGTTTTGAAATACTATACTTTCTTCAATTTTGGTACAACCCCTTGATGCTTTGGTTTTTTGCTCTGGGTCTCTAGGGAGAGTGGCTCTTCATGGGGGTCAGTATCTTAGATAGAAGGAAGAGCCAAGATAACCCACGCAAGAGTTAAATTAAAAAGTGAAAAATTAATTAAAGAATTTAGGGGAATGGGTAGTAATAACAGTAACAAGATAAGAATGGATGCCTCATTCAACTGTTAGGGATTTCATAGACTAAGGGTGGGTTGAGAAGGACATGGTTGGCAAGGTCATTACCTAGTCCTCATGAGAGGTTAATGACTCTGCATGAGTCACCCTATGGGGTCGGTACCTCAGGTAGGAGGAATGGCCAGGATAACCATAGATGGGGGTTGACACCTCAGGCAGTTAGGATTGAGCCGACGCTTGGAGGAAGGGCTAGGATAACCTATGTAGGACTATGCGATGACACACTCCCCTAGTACCACTTATGATTTGTTGACATTGAAAGCCTCTGGAAGTGGTTTATTGATATTATGACTTGATATTTATTGATGATATGTTTGATGATTTATTGTTGTAATGTTTTGAAAGATATTTATTGTTATGTTTCAAAAATGATTTGTTTTTGTAATGATTGGAAAATGTTTGTTGTTGTTATGTTGGAAGTGTTTTATTGATGTTTTGTTTTATGACCTTTTGACGTTATGTTTGTGAGTGGATTATTTATGTTGTAATTATCCTTGCATTTGTTGTCATTCTTGTATGACATTGAGTCTTGTTTTTCACTGTTGGGATGTTCACCTTGCAAGCCTCAGGTAGGAGGAAGGGCCAGGATAACCCATGTAGGACTATGTGATGACACTCTCCCCTAGTACCCCTTATGATTTGTTAACCTTGAAAGCCTCTTGAAGTGGTCTATTGATATTATGAATTGATATTTATTGATGAAATGTTTGATGATTTATTGTTGTAATGTTTTGAAAGAGATTTATTGTTATGTTTTGAAAATGATTTGTTGTTGTAATGATTGGAAAATGGTTATTGCTATTATGTTGGAAGTGATTTATTGATTGTATGTTTTATAACCTTTTGACATTATGTTTGTGAGTGGATTATTGATGTTGTAATTATCCTTGCATTTTTCGTCATTCTTATATGACATTGAGTCTTGTTGTTCACTATTGGGATGTTCTTGGTTGAGGATTATTTCCTGTCAGCTCCTTAGCATGGGGGGTGGGTCTTCAGACCCACGTGGTCAGGTGGAACATGCTAAGCACCTCATTGGGTCCCCAGTTGAGGATTGTGAGGTGCAGAGTGGTGTTACTTGCGGTGACTCCAGAGTTATATCCGATGTGGAGCTAGTTGTGATACTTGTATTCATCTTCTCAGTTGTATCATTATATCTTATAGTATGGTTTTTGTTCATGTTGGGGAACACTGTTGTATCATTGTTACTCTTGAGAATTGTAATGAAATGTAATGATAAACCTTGTATGAATTTCGATCCATGGCTAATATTATTCAATGTGTTGTATCTATGGAATCTTGTTTCTAGAGTTTAAATGAAGATCGAGAGAGTTCATCAGTATGAGTTGGATTTGATCATGTCTATGTTGTTTTACGTACGTGGATGGTTTTCTTATTAATTTCTTGTCATGTATGTGTTACATTTGTAAATGTTTACTTTGTTATGGATTATATCTTTGGCTTTCATTCCTTATCATCATTGTTTGTATTTAAGTTTCGTAATGACTCCTCGTGTACCCCAAGGGATGTAAGTGTTAGAATTTTTTTTTAATTAAGTTTTATTTCTTATGATTCAATGTGCATCTCTTGTATGTTTAGATTTATGTTTTAAAAAAAAAAAATTGTGCAGTATTGGCTGGCAATGGTACAGCCACAGGGTTCCACAAAGCTGAGGGCATTCTGATGTATCGATCCCTATGAGCCTTTCTACAAAAAAAATTAAGTTAATTAGTTGTACAAAATATCACAATGGAGAAATGAAATGAACCAAAACCCAACTCCCCCCCAAAACCAAACTCCCTACAACTGTTGTTTTGATCTATTCACAATAAACAAAAAATTAGCTCTAAAAATATTGATGTGTTAGACTTATTAGATTCTTGAGCTCGAAAGAAGTTTCTTGCAGCCTATTAAATGAAAATATTGGTTGGATTTGAATTTTTTTTTCACACCCTAGACTAGTCTCCTTACAACTACTGCTTCAATCTATTCATAATGAACGAAAAGTAGATCAAAAGATAATTGTAGCCTTCTAGAAAAAATATTGGATGGCGATGAGAACAAGGAAACCATAGCAAACATGGAGTGTAGTGTGAAGCCAAGCATGGAAGGAATGCAACTATGAAGTATCTGTTGGTTGTGGGTCATTCTTATGTATATTAATATTAATAATATATACAATCTTATATACTATTTATTAGGTTGAATTGGTTTGAGTAGACTATAATTTCATGGAAAAATATTCTTCATTTTTTTTGTATTAAGATAATGTAAACACATTACAATTGTTCACTGTTTACAACGCTATATAGCTCTTAGCTACAACAGAAATGAAGAACAAGATAGATTTAATATAGTAGGAAGCCCAGAATAAACTTGGTCGCTTCATAGTTCGGTCAGAGACAAAGAAGCCCAAAACAAAAATAATAAACCCATGTTTCCGATATAGAATGAAAACAAACACATGCAGCATTAACAGTTATTGTCAAAATTCCAGCTGGCTAATACACTGATGACATCAAGTTCATCTTTAGAAAAAACTTCCTCTATTTCATGGCTGGGTATGTTGGACAGTTGAGAGCTTTTGGCGTCTTTGCAACATTTCACCTTGTTGACTTGATCAGCGTACTCCTCTTTGAAGATACTCAATGCTAGATGAAAAAAACCAAGCTGGGGTGCCCTTGTGACCAGTGGACAGGAATTGTGCCACCGTGGATTAGCCTGGGAAAGTTACTTTATGCTAATTTCATGATTTCCACAACCTACAAAGAAACATTAAAAAAAGTGAGCCTTTTATTCAACTTAGTAAGATTCCTCTGGACCCCACTATACTTGTCCTCATTCCTTACTTTCCAAATAACCCATAAAATTTTAGTTGTTAGAATAAACCAAAAGAGATGAAGTTCTTTACTCAATTTAACATCAAAACCCATTAGAATCTATTTCCAATTGAGCTTCCTGTATGACCACCAAGAGTCATGATCATGCCAAAACATATTCCAAATTTCATTAGAATAAAGACAGTAAAAAAAAAATGGTAGACATTTTTTGGAACTCTCCAAATATCACACATAGCAACATCATAATTTTTGAATTTAAAAGGAACTTTATGAAGTAAAACAAGCCACCTTAAACAATTCTTCTTAGCATCAATTCCATTATACCACAGATAAGAGAATTTTTTTTGCCATACTTTATCATCAAGATTAGTCTTCCAGACCTTATTCAGGTAATCAGAAGGACTACAAGGTGCAAGAAGCTCTTTATAAATATTTTTAGTTTTAACCTCCTTAGAGGGAGGGTGCCAAGCCATTATAAGACCATTTTCTCATCTTTACATTTTTCCATTTGAAGAGGGAGCCAAGAGTTACAAGCTTCTTTTAAAATAGAGTAAGTTCTGAACTTGGAGGAAAGTATTCCATAGTCCTTTCTCAACTGGTCCCAACAAACCAAAGATCCACCCCCTATAATGTTGTTGAAAGTTTTAATTCCCATTAGGTTCCTTTTTTTGCTAAGCAACCCTACAAAAGAGCTAAGGGTTTACCATTATGCTCTAAATTCCACCAGATGGATCTGCTAGGGTGGATCAAAAAGTTATTCGAATCAGTTAGGAGAGGGCTAGAGAACTTACATTTGATAACTTCCCAGGCCTTCCAGATACTTCTGAAGACCAGTGATCCTACAGGTACAATTGGATACTTGGTGATGAGGAGATCACTGAAAGGCAGTTCCTTCCATGACTTTGCCATTTTGGGGACAACTTGAGAAATGTTCTTCCTAATCAGGACCTTCCAAGGTTCATTCCCATCCAAGGACCTGATGACCCACTTCACTGCAAGGGAAATACCATGTTTTTTTAGGTCTTTTAGACCTAGACCACCATAGGTTTTCTCAAGGCAACACCATGCCCATTTGACATAATGTACTTTCTTCTTACCTTTCCCATCAGACCAGAGAAACCCTCTTATTTGCTTTTGAACTTCATTGACCTGATAGCTATTAAAGAACCAAACATAAGCAAAGTACAGTGCATGAAGAAAGTATCTTTTGGCAAACTTGAACCCTTCTAGCAAGGGATAGGTAATGCCTATTCCAGTTATTCAATTTTTTATCAATTTTTTCTTTCAACCAGTGCCACATTTCTTTTAGGTTGGGAGAGACAGAAAATGGTATCCCCAGATACCTTACTTGTGTCTGGGGGCCTCCCCACTTAAGATCAAACTTTTGTAGCCAGCTAGGGGGGTTTTCAAGCCAACCTAGCACAATAGACTTAGCCTTTGAAACCTTGGCACCAGAGGCTAGGCAGAAAAAATCTAACTTGGTTAGTAATCTATTGAAGTTTTCCTCGTCCAAATCCAAGAAAATAGAAATATCATCTGCAAATAGAATATTAAGGAGCTCATTATTATCAAGTAGATAAACCCCTCTCACCTTAGGAGATACACTGTTGTCCCTTAGCAGATAATGAAGGGCATCCGAGGCAATGACAAACAGGTCAGGGGCAATAGGACATCCCTTCCTAATTGACCTTTCCAACTTAATGGCTTCCAACCTAGGTCCATTCACATCTATCATAGCAGATGCATCATTTAGGAGGGTACTAATCATCCTGGTGAAGCCTTGTGGGAACCCAAATGCTTCCAGAGTCATTTTTAAGAAGGACCATTCCACTCTATCATAGGCCTTCTCAAAATCCAATAAGAGCATTGCCACATTTTGTTGTTATCTTTTGGCCCAATCAAGAGTCTCCCAGCTAGTTATCAAATTTTCAAGAATGTATCTCCCTTTGATAAACCCAGTCTAGGTTGAATTTATGAATTTGGGGAGGATATTGGTGAGCCTCATAGCAAGAACTTTTGCAAGCACTTTGTAGGAGACATTCAATAGAGTGATAGGTCTCCAATTCTTAACTAGTGTTTTATCACCTTCTTTAGGCAGCAATTTGATAAGGCCTTGGTTAATCATGTCCCAAGGACCCTTTTGCAAGGGCTTCCATATATACCTGGTGAAGATCTTCACAAATCCAATCAATGAATACCTTGTAGAATTCCACGGGGAGACCATCTATCCCCAGAGATTTATCATTACTCATGGCAAGGATTGCTCTTTTGATTTCTTCCTTGGAAATCTCAGCCGCTAATTGTATACTGTCATCTTTAGAAATTTTCCTAGGCATCAAACTCTTGAGCTTGTTTCTAGCCCCCAAACAGTTAGCCCCATCATCCTCAGATTTGAATAGGTCCTTGTAGAAAAGAGTAAACTATTGCAATATGTATTCTTGATTTGACAGGGTCACACCATTATGATAGATCTGATCAATTTTCTCCTTCATGCCTTTTTCTTTTATATACCTAAAAGACTTGTCCCTTTTGTCACCGTTTATTAAGCCAATTTAGAGTTTCCCTCACTTTCAACCCCTGAATCTTGCTCGGTTGCCAGCTTCCCTCCGGAAGTTGCAGGCTTGTTAAGGCCTCCTCATAGAGCTTTTTCATCACCGCGCAGATTTTACAATGGCGGAATGCCCAGCCCGACCCAACAAGTAACACACATCTTGGAGGTAGATCTTCGGCACCTCCTCCTATCCGAAAAAGGCTATTTTCTGTGGCTTTTTGACCCACATTTCCAAGACGGGCGTTTTGATTCAATATCGGCGGGATGAGGTCTTTAGAATCCACTATTGATGCAGCAAAAATTATTAATAGCCTCGATGCAATCATTCTCTCCGTAAAACTAGTGTTGAGAGAGAAAATTATCTTTATTCTTACGATTCTAATCTTAAATCCCCACGTTTATAGGTTATTTTGCAGCTTTATTAGAGGGTGATGAGTAAAGATATTAATGGCATGGATAAACCCGAGGACTTTATTTCCCTTCCTTGGGCTCAAAGGCAACACACATCTTTTGTTGGCAGAATCATCCTAATCTACAATAGATTTTGTTTTTGGCCTTCTGAGGCATTACACGGGGAAAGCCACACACACCATTTCTTTCTTGCTTGGGCCTTCGAGGGGATGGGTAATGGCTGGGCACATTCTTCATTCTACGAGAATGGCCAAATTGTCTCCATTCCCTTCCATTCCACCTTCCATTCCATTCCATTCCTTCCCTTCTTCCATTCCATCCATATTCAGTCCCCCACCCCGGCCCCACCACCTCCGAGGCTCCACCCCCCCTCCATTTTGAACTCCATTCATTGGCTTCCATTTGGCATGTTTCAAAGGTGGCCCACACTGCCCTGTTGCACAGGGAGACCCCTGAGTTAGTGAGGTAGGGTTTCCATTTATTAGCCACCAGGATAGCAACACCCCCTCTGCCTTTCTCATGCTTGGAGGGCATGAACCATGCGTTCCCCCAAATAAACTTTAAATTGGTTTCAAGCATAAAGCCTACAGCCTTGAGTTCTTGCAGGAAGACAAAATCCTTGTTTTGATCAAGATTAAGAAACCGTCTGACAACATACTTTCTATCAGGGGAATCTAAACCCCTGACATTCCAAGAGGGAGGTTTATCAGCATTATTTCACTTGGGGGTAGAGGGATCTTTAGCATTCTTAAACATTTCAAATATCTTAATTGCACTTTCCTCATTTTCCAACCTCTTAGGAGAAGGTACAACTAGCACTATGCTGGTATTCTTTCTTGTCCTTTTGGAGATCACAGTCCCATTCTTGGAAATGGCTATGGTGCTGCCTTTCTTCCTGCCCCTCTTTTTAGGCTCTTTAGGAGGAGGGGGTTAGAATCCCCATCAATGGTGTCAGAGCCTTGTAGACTTATCTCATTTTTACTTCCAGAGTCTTTCCCATCACTATTCTCTATAATGTCATTACAAGGGAGGCCCACTGTACTACCAGGGGTCTCCTCACCATCAAGGTAGCCAAAAGGACTTGCAGGACCACTGATCGGGCAGAGAGTAGAAGCCCCAACAAGTGGTGCATCAGTCATCTCCACCGACCCTCTACAAACCATATTAGTCAAAGAATCAAGGGAGTCCCCATTTGGGGTAGAGGAAGAATCTCCACAATTGCACACTTGTGGCATATACTGCACATGGCACCCTCACATTGTGAGGACTCTGCTAAATATAAGACTGGATCAATGTTTAAGTTGAATCAGAAAGAGGGAATTTGGAGAATTTGAATAGATTCATTAAGGAGAATGGAATCTTGTCCCAAGAGGAGGAAGTATCATTGCTCACTTACGACAATCCAGGAGATCGCAGTTTCTTCACTCAACCTGATACCAATTGTTATACATTTTATGCGTTCAATTCTCTTTTAAGGCATTCATTCATGTTACCACATACCCATAGTGCTCCTGAGAACTAAGCTGCACTATACATTTGTTCAAATTCTCTCCAAGCTGGAGAGAAGTAGGAGCTTAAGTGTCGGGAGAGGCAGGAAGAGGCAGAAGGAAAAGGAGGAGAGGGATAGAGGGAAATTACGAAAGGAGGATGGCTCTGGATGGGAATGTTGGATTGAGGAAAAAACAATAGGAGAGGAGAAGGCAAGGAGGCTTTGGAAGGCGGCCGGGAGGGAGGCCGACACTGGAATGGGAGGGAGACAATAGGGTAGAGAAAGGAGAGAGTGACACCAGCCGGGGAGAACACCCTTGGCGGAGGCGACAAAGCCCCACCGTGGGTGAGTGAGGATGGCCTTTCAGAACCTTTGGAGGCCCTTGCTGAGTTCCGGCTGAGACCCCCAAGGATCAATGGGAAATTCTTTCTCAAATGCCCTTCTTTCCTACATAGATAGCAAGCACCCATCTCTCCGAGGACTTCAATATGACAGACCAGGACATAGCCATCAATTTTGATTCCAATGTTTTTAGGCAAAACCACCCTAGGATTAAGGGAGATAAGCACCCGAGCATTTAAATCTGGCAAGGTAACTTTAGGCCAATCCAACCTGATCACCTTGCCAAACGGTTCCATAATTTGAGCAACAAAAGACCACATATCTTGCGGAATATTTTTTATCAACAACCACTTAGGGCTGGACAGGGCAAGGTTTATCCCTGGTTTTCCCCATTTCAAGATCTGACCTAAGATAGTTGCGCTTTGAAAACTCTAAAGTAAGGTTTCTTCAATATTTTGGTTTGCATCTCATGATTTATAAAGAAGATTAAAAACTAACCCTTTTGAATCATACGGCATAGGGAAATTTGCACATTTAATTTCTTGTTCCAAACATAGTGGAACCAGCTATCTACGTATTTTGTGGATGGGAGATTATCCAAGTCAACGACAGCCATGAAGATTGCGACCTCAGATAACCTACCCCTTTCCTTATGAATAGAATCAAGCATATCCTTATTTGGAGAAACCAAAGTGGTATCTAGAGGAATCCAACCTTGTGGGCCTCCTTTTGCACTAGACGTTTCTCCTTCACCAACGGGGTTGAGGAAGAATTTTGCAGTCTCCAAACAATAAGGGAAATCATTTACAACAACATCCTTGAAATATTTGTGGTGGTTACCATTATTAACTACCCCACCAGAAAATGCAGAGTCCCTAGAAGGAGCGAGGCAAGGTGTACCCCCCTCCATTGAGTTTGAGACGAACAGTAGGCCCTTCATCCAAGGAAGATAGGAGAAGGAACCAACAAACACACAAACAAGAACAACAACAAACTTAGAACCAATGCAACAAGTAAAGCAAATAATGAGGAAAACTATCGAAGGGCACGAAGGAATCTTACCTCTATGGGGGAGGGCCTAGCCTCCCCCACCAGGAAAACGATGTGACCCTCAATCCAGTCTCTAGATCAGACACTCTCGTTATGCCACCGCTCCAACCATTCATGATTTTAGAACACTTCAAAGCCATATTCTTCATTTACTATAATGTTGGTTAACATTAGCATAATATGGGAAAGAGATAATTTATAAGTTCTTTTACAAAGTGGGGTGACTCTTGTTTTACTATTTCCCTTCTTGATGAAACTTTCCTAGATTGCACTATAATCTTTTGGAGAGAAAATTAATGTTAGGGACAGAAAATGGGTCTAATTGGAGAGCCCTTGTGTAGTGCCCCTCCATGTTTCAACATTTATGATGCTTATGTTAGATACTAGTGGATTTATTTTCTATTTTTAGGTACTCTTTACTTCTAGTTAGGACATTCTATAATGACACTTGTTTAGTATGTTACTCTGTTAGGTGATGTAATACTCAAAACTTATTAAGATGTTAGGATTAGATAGGTTATGTTTATTTTTTACGTTTATTAAAAGACTAAGAGTTACTTCCTTATGATTATATGTTAGATGATGTACTAGGATATTAGCATACTAACCCTTGTTCATGAATTTATGTGTAAATGATCTAAGGAGAGTTAATGCTTTATGATTATGATAACCATGTTTGATGATTTTATTTAAGGATATTTGAAGAAGTACTAATCTTTAGTAATGATATGTTTATATCATTTTCATGACTATGTGTGATGTTTTATGTTAGGAATTATCACATGTGTTTATAGATTTGCTTATCATATTGATATATTCTTAAGCATATTGTAATGACTAATGGAATAGTGATACTAGATGTTCATTAGTCTTTGATTATTGTGATGATGATTATGACATGTTTATGAGTATTCTAGAAATATAATGTATTACCTTATTTTAGAATGTTTTATGATTATTTATGTTATGATATGTTATTTGATATATTATGTGATTCTTTTAAATGTTATTTAGGTGTGAAGGGAAGCATGTCGTATTTCTCACTTGTGAGAACACTACGATGTTTTTATTTCATTTCACTAGGTATGTGATGATTATATATATGTGAAAAGATGTTTTGTGTGCTATAGGTTTGCAGGTACTAGGCATCAACTCAACTTAGTCTCATAGGTTTGAGCGTGCCCCTAATCCCAATGGTGGTTGAGGAGATAACATTCTAGCCCAAAATAAATCCCTATCCTAAGATATTATCCTTAATTTGGGGAAATCATTTTATGTGTGTGTCCACCTATTTTGGTTGTAATGGGACAATACCTGAATTACCCTTGCCTTCGAAGTGATGTGATGTGTTGGTAAAGTGTCCTTTTCAATTTAAGTGATTTGCGAGATTATGTTTTTGATAAAGGGAAAAACAGATTTTGAAGGGATCTGGAACCCAAATACAAAAAGGGCAAGGCTGCAGAAAAAGACAGCAAGTAGCCAGCAAAAGAGAATAGCTCCACAACAAGACCAATCAAGAT
>VDFB02353564.1:0-14573 GCA_007258455.2 Sequoia sempervirens
CAAATTGATCTCGCCATCCTTCCATTCTTTGGAAAAAGACCTAGTGACGTTCGGATCCCAACTATGGGGTTTTTCGATAAAAATGGTTATCCCGCCCTTTTCTAGCATCTCCCAAACCTTAGTGTTGCTTCTTAACTCCTCATGATCCGTCGGCTCCACCCTGCGACTCTCACCACCCATGTTGGTAGAATTGCAGGCCTGTTCGGAAGGCTCTGGAAAACCAAATAAGTTGGCCGACGAAATACCCAGAAAGCGTGCGAAACACCAAATATAAGAATAGGAATTACTTATGTTGAGCTTCAACCAATAATGAATAATAATTGAACAGCAGTCCTGAGACTGCATGACATGACACTCAATAATCATACGTTGGTAGGGGGAGTTTGCACCTTCCTGCGAATTTGATCATACATAACTAAGGCAATGATGTCAACCTCCAGCTCATCACTCCTCTGCCACATCACCTTGTCCATCGCTTGAACACCTTTGTTGGCAAAAAAGTTCGCCACTGTGTTAATTTCCCTATAAGCATGGGAAATATAACACTTCTCAAAGTTACTAATAATCCCCTTGGAAAGATTAATCCTATTCTCTATAGTCTGTGAAGGTTTTTGAAGGCCCTTTATACATTGAAAGATATTATTCGAGTCCTCTTCAAGCCACACATTTTTAAGATTCAATTGACGAGCAAGATTCAAAACTTGAAACGCCCCTATGGCTTCGGCAATGTGGTTAGTCTGGGTGCCCAAGGGGAGAGCAACCATTGTAATAAAACAACCATTCTTATCCCTTATCACTCCCCCACACCCAGTTGGCCCAAGATTACCCTTGGCCGCTCCATCGAAGTTGATTTTAACCCAACCAGGAGGAGAGAGGTTCCAATGGATTCCATCTCTAGGCCCCTTAGTGGGCTTGAGAGGAGAAGAAATCTCAACATTAATCTTCCAAGCCTCAACAACTCTGAGCTCATAATCTTGGTAACTGACCTTTCCCTTAGCCTTGAATTTGCTATTGAGCATATTGAAATTCTCTCCCACAGCTCTGATAATTTTACCAAAAACAATTTCCTCCAAAAGAGCCGAATCCCGGAAGATTCTATTATTACGCTCTTTCCAAATTCCCCAAGTGAGGTGAGGGAATATGTATCTCCAAAGCAGATTCAACACTTGGTTGCTTGAAGGAGCCTTCCACTGGCTATAAAAATCCAAGATGGTTCCAGGAAAAACCTAGCTGAAATCTCACAATTGCAAAATCCTGCACCAGATATCATAGACAAAAGGACAGAGGAGAAAGAGATGTGAAGTTGTCTTTGCCTCCGCACAACAAAGATAACATATGTTGGGAAAAGAGAAGTCGCGCTTGCAAAGATTGTCATTAGTCAACAGTTTATTCTGAAGAAGGATCCAAGCGAAGATGTTGACTTTGGGTATAAGGTTGTGCACCCAAGCCTTCGCCCACACAGGGGAGGGGGAGGACTAATAATAAGAGGCCACCACCAATGAAACATAATAGATCCCTGAGGAGGACAACTTCCAGACCAAATAATCCTCCTGGCCCTGCAAACTAAGCACAACAAAGTTAAGGAGAGACTGCAGGGGTCGAAGATCTGAACTAATAGCAGAGATACCAACCCACTGATTATTCCTCCAATAATCCCCAACCAAAGTGCCATATGATTCCTAAAGATAGGGATATTGCAAAGAGGTTCATTTTCAATCCACTAGTCTTCCCAAAACAAGATTTTCTTAACTTCTCCAAGTTTCCAAAACGCACCTTTACCAGCAAGATCCCTAGCCTTAATGACATTATTCCAAGGGTTGAGCCAAGAGGGAGATTCTGAGAACTAATAAAATCTTTAAGGGAGTCAACTCCTCGCAAATATTTACTGTGCCAGATAGCATTCCATTCACAGGTATCAGCAAAGGTTCTCCAAACTTGTTTTGCCAGGAGAGCTTTATTAAAAACTCTAATGCTCCTCAACCCAAGACCCCCATACTTTTTGGGTTTGCACACATTCTCCCAATCAACCAATGGGATCCTCGTCTTCTCCTCAACCCCAGACCAAAGGAAACGTTTTTGGATCTTTTCAATAATTTCAACAAACTTGGAAGGGATCTTAAACAAACTTAGAGCATAAACAGGCAAATTCTGAAGAGAGGCCTTTAGCAACATAACTTTACCAGCTTGACTCAGAAGGGCCCCTTTCCAACTAGCCAACTTCCAATTAAACCTATCCACAAGAGAAATCCAAAACGAATATGGAGGTTTGATACCCAAAGGAAGCCCCAAGTAAATGGAAGGAAGAGAATTAACAACATTGCCTAAAATGTTCGCAATCTTCCTTTGCCTGTGATTAGGGGTGTTGAAAAAGAAAGAGAACTTTTCGCCCTATTATTTTTTTTCCCTGAAGCTTCCTCATAAAGCACAAGGGAACTCTTCATAGTTCTGGCTTCTCCAATTGTTGACTTCCCAAAAGAATGGTGTCATCCACGAATTGCTGATGCAAACAGGCAAGGTTCACCGAAGATGGTTTTAACCCTTTTAGACTCCCTTCCATCACTTTTTTTTGTGCAAAAGCCTATTTAGTTAGATTAGTTAACTACTTGAGACTTGATCGATTTGTGGATGTAACCCAATCTCAAGTACTTCGATTAGAAGTCATTAATTGTTAAACTAAGTTGATTGATCAATGAGATTGTGTTGATTGATTGATTAGTTAGACTGTGTCATTCTAAGGAGTTGTAAGCTTCACTTGAAACTTTACTTGACAGCTCATTTAGTTTCACATACTTAAACTTAAAATATACACGCTCTTAACTTTAATTTTAAGTTTTATACTTAGATGTTTTAGACTTCAGCATTTGAATGCGAAGTTTGGGAAATTGTTTTTATGAAAAGCTCAAAGCAAGATAAAAAAGCCAACCCTTAATCTTTGTTGACTACTATGAAGAGGTTAAATCCTTTAGGCTTCTAGTCCCTGCACATACAAAGTCTTCTTATGAGAGATGCTTAACTTGATAAAAACTCACTAACATGTGCATCAACATCTTTAACTTCTCTTCATATATCTATTTCTCCTACTCTACCTACTCCTTTCCCTCATGATGATAACTTCTTAGATGATGAAGATGAGGAGGTTCTTTCAAAATGCTCTTCCACATTAGAGAGTTGATATGTTCCATCACCTTACAAGTTTATTAAATGAATTTCATGATTGATCTGACTATTCTACACTTTAGTTTAACCATGTCGCATTCCACATAATGACATGTTTAGCTGACGAAATGGGTTGTTTTGACAAATCCTTATGTTTAGAAAACAAATGAGTACATAACATAAAATAGGTAAATAGGTTAAGGTAGATTTCCCAATTCATCAAAAAAATCTTGTAATTTGATAATAAGTCTTCGTACCATTAAAATCTAAATTTTAAATCCTTCAATAATCATGCTCACAAACTTCACAATCAATACTTGTTCATCTTGTCAAATAATTCACATGGCCATATGAAGTTTTGAACTAATGAGATTTATTGAAACATTTTGTCAAAAACAAGCTAACAATAGTGAAAGTTTTTAAAAGTAGAGATTATGTCCATCCTGAACCCTTTTTAAAAAAAAAGTGAAACAACATAATCATTGATCTTTTATGAGTCTAAGATAAAGGTTACAATTAGAAGTCCATAAGCTACTTCAATCAGTTCAAGAGTATTTCTAGCGTATTACATGATAAAGGAGTGTCTCACTTTTTGGATCTAAATGGATCATAGATCAAATCTTTTTTTTTTCTTCATTTTCTCTCAATTATAACCAGCAAACACTTACGAACTTGAATAACAATTATAACCAGCAAACACTTAAGAACTTGAATAAAATGTAAATCAATAATTTATTAGACTTCTTTATAGATTCTATTTCTAATATAATTAAAAAACAATCTCATTTATTAATATAGTGTTTCTTACTTATCCTAACTTCTCCATACCAAATGTGGTTAAGACGATCCTTGAACAGGACGGGATTCCAAATACTGGGTAATTGAGGTCTCGAGCTTCTATCCTCGGATTTTAAAATCTGGATATGCCGGTCCAGAATGTTGAGGTCCGTGAGAGCATTAAAGAGCTCTTGGTTCGTGTGAAGGTTGACAGTTTGGAAGGGTTGGTGTTTGAAGAACAGGGCAGCCCTAGATATTAAGGCCACGAGAGACAAGATTTTAGCCCTCAGTCAAGATGTTAAAACTTAGATTTCACGCAGGATTTAAGGATGGATATCAAGCATTTTTTTTTGTCTCGCACAATAAGGGCCTACTGGAGGTGTCAAATGGGCTTTCACTTGCACCATAATTTGCAAATATGAGTATGCGGGTAGTGCTTATTAAAGTGTGTAGCTTGAGGATTTGGACAGGATGGCAGGGCAAGTGGAAGTGTGTACAATGGCAGCGTTTGGAAAAGGGATGAAGAATAAAGCATATGATTTTGGCACTCGGTCCCGGACAGCACTAGTGTAATGAGTTGGAATGTATCCGAGACTATATAATGCAGGGCGCTGCTCGGTCTGTTGAAGTGCCATGGGTGTGAGTTCTTTTGGTGCTCCTTTCGGTTTTGGCTTGGTGTAGCTGAGCTACAACTGGGTTGGTGGCTGTTGATTTTGGTTTTTCGATGATATATTTTGTTTTTAGTGCTTGTGGTTGTTGATAGGTTTTTTTTTAGTGCTTGTTATAAACTGCTTTGTATTATTAAGTGCTATTATTTATGGATTGAAACTGTGTAAATTTTTGTATTATCAACGATTCTGATCACACTCCATGATCCAATGATCCAGGATGATATGCAAAGCAAGAAGAGAAAAAACATGTAAAAAGGTAGCAGATTTGGTAGGCTAAATAGGAGAGGAGATTGAGAGGCAAGGGGAAGACATGCTGAAAAATGACAAGATGATAAAAAATAAAATATTAAATTTTTGTATGTAATTTTTTGAAGTTTCTCTTCTTGCTTTGCATATCATCCTGATGATGGATCATGAAGTGTGATCCGAAACACGTTGATGATACAAAAATTTACACAGTTTCAATCCAGAAATAATAGTACTTAATTATCATGGACTGTGGAAACTTTATGTTGCTTTGTATCATGTTTTGGTTAGACCTGCTGTACCTCGTTTGGGCTGCCCTTAACATCTGTTTGGTTTTATATGTAGTTTGTTATTAGTGATATGCTTTGAGGTTGTAGAATAGAAATTCACAAATTTATTAAATTAAAAACGTTTTTTTAATACTTTATAATATTCTTAAATGAATAACTATCTTTTTTGATTTGAGATAGAAATAAAATATTTTTGTAATTTTTTAAATTTAGATTAATAACACTAATAAATTAGAGTACATTTTTTAAAAAATGATTAAATTTTATTTGTTATTAATTTTTAAAATAAGAATCATTATAAATTATAGATATTTTTTTGTAATATCAATTATTATTATGTTTGTTGAAAGCAGGATATTAATATAGAAGATTATCTCTGTCTTTTCTAATTATTCTATTTTTGTCTCTTTTTTAATTATTCTATTTATTTTCTAATGAATCTATGTTGATTAGAAAATATAAAATAAATATAATGAAACTAATCTAGATAATACATCCATCTAAAAATTGTCAAGAGATAATGAAGTTAGTTTATTTACTTACAATTATTTCATTCTACTTTAACGTTTACTTTATTTTTATTTAAAAATAATAATTTAGTGAGGAGATTTTATTCTATTTATTCAAGAGTTATTTTATTTAATTAAGTTTTATTTTATAGTTATTTTATTTATTTATGACTTATTTTCTAGTTTTAATTTTCTTAAAAACACACATGTAGACATATATGTCTTTAATAGATTTTATGAACACTTTCATGCTATTGCACTGCATTCTTGTTCTCACTGAAAATATATATTTTTAGAAAGCTTATTATGAAAAATAGTTTCATTTAAATATTTTTGTTATGATTTCATTTGATCATGAAAAATATC
Source organism: Sequoia sempervirens (assembly GCA_007258455.2). NCBI lineage: Eukaryota > Viridiplantae > Streptophyta > Pinopsida > Cupressales > Cupressaceae > Sequoia > Sequoia sempervirens. Next base: position 6,016 of record VDFB02353564.1, read on the forward strand.
ATGAGAATGAGTACTTTGTGTCTAATAAAAAAAAATCATGTGAATTGAAGAAAAAAAGTACCACATCGGATGTCTAAAAGACATACATTTACATCTATATATTAAGAATGTTATCTACAATGAACTTAATCTATTTTTATCATATCTCAATATTAAGACATGTGATTTTATATAAATTATTAAATCAACAAATAACCTACAAATAAAACACATATTTATACTTCTATCTAACAATTATAGCAATAAAATTATATTTATATTTATTTTAATGTTTATAATAAAAATTTAAAAAAAAACATACTTCAAAGGAACTATCCAATATAATTTCAAAGAACATCTTCCTTAAATGTATTAAAAAATACTACAACCATAACAAATAACTATGTTCTTGACGAACATCCCTAGTATTCATAGAAACTATGATTCCATCTATACTTATAAATGATGTAGAAGTGCCCAAAAAGGAAGCATAAATAATGTGTATAAGCATGTAAGAAGTAAAATCATCTTTTGATATAAACTAGACATAAGAAACCTTACACGCACGAGGCTATGGTAGACCAAATATAATCCAAGTTTCTACAAACATATACACATCTGTAAACATTTCACACTTTAACATCTAAGTCTTTGAACATTCACAATTTATATTATTTTATTTTTATTGGTTTAATTCTCATTCTTTCTCTCCCTCTGTCCCCTTTTTAAAGTCTTATTTGCACTCCAATGTCACACTTTCCTCTTCCTAATGATGGATCATTGAGTGTGATCCGAAACGTCGATTGAAAAACATACACAATTTAATCCAAAAGCTTGCTCTAATTAACTTCTACTTAGTTAACCAATAAATCACATGATGATATAATAAATGAAAAACACAACATAACTTGCATGCCGCAATTTTGTCTTTCACTTTATCTATGCAATCTTAATATGTTATGGTTGTTATCCATTCATATAACCCACTAAAATTGAACCATAGACATAGCCAATAGTACATACCAAATTGTATTGTTGAAAATTGCATACCCTTGCAATTTCACCTACACTTTTGTATCTACTTTAGTGTCCACTCCCTTAGCATTTGTGTAGGCTCATCTTAGCCTTTGCATGAACCTTTTTTCCTTCTCAAGATGCTCAAGACCCCTTTTTAGCAGCTACCTTTATGTGTCAGTTTTGTGTTAACCTTGTGCTTTCCTTGTTTCCTGTCATATTTGAGCGTGATTTGTCTGGATACTAGCATGGTATGCAAACATCTGCACGCTGCGCTAATGTCCCATGATATTTCAACATTCAAATGGTTGTTTCTGAGCATGTTGTCACTTGTCACCTACCTTGGTTAGTGGAAACGGCCTAGGATGATTTGTAATAGCTCAAGAACCTTCTTTTATTTCCTCTTCTCTCTCTTGGTCTTTCTCTCTTGGAAATTCTCTCCCATCCTCTCTTTTCTCTCCTCCTCTCAAGCTTTCACAACTCTCTCTTTCTCTCAAGCTCTCACAACAGTCTACAACTCTCTTGGCTCTCACAACTTTCTTTCTCTCTCCTTGGCTTCTTCAAGCCTTGCAGGTGATATCTACTTGTCTTATGTCTTTGAGCATCTTGAAATTTATCGCATCCCTTGTCTATGTATTTCATCTTGTCTATTTATCTTTCTTTCTATCTATCTATCTAGCTATTCATGGAGGTGGAAACACTAAAATGGTGGTTTGATTGAGGCAAGCCCCTAAACAGCCCCAACATTTTCTCTCGTTCTTATGTGTGCAAGTATTGGAAGTATTTTTTTTTTGGAGGCTTCATTTATTGGTTTGTTGTGAGTGCTTCCTTTCTCTTCCTTGATTTTACCATCTACCTTCCATTTAATTTATATTTCATATAGTTTGTTTTATTTTAGTTCTATTATTCTCTATTATTTTCTTGCATTTCAAGGGTTCTTGTAATCAGGATTGATAGTAGTCATTTAGTTGTTTTTTGTGATAGTACTAGTTTTCAGTTTGTATGAGACACCAGCATGTCGTGAGGACGTCCGCACGTTGTGTTGTCGTCCTTGGCTAAGAGCTTGTCAGTCTATGCAGAAGACCTTTTGTGACCTACTCTTTATGTTTTTGAAACTCTCATCATTTTATCTTGTCACCTAAGCATTGATCCCTTGGGTAGTTGAGGACTATTTGCTCCTTGTAGACTCTTCTTGTTCTAAGGCTCAAGGGTAGCAAATTTCCTCCTCTGCACAAATAATTAAAATAAAGAATTTAGAGAGGATGTAGGGTGGACATAAATGATCGAAAAGCTATCAATACATTTCACATCTTCTTGGTATCATTCATATTGATTCTCGGTCTTAAAGTGACCACTCTAAAAGTTTTGATGGAGAAATCAAAAGCATTCAATTTTTTTATATATAAAAGTTATCTTAAATGATGTTTTTTTAATTGAAGAAGTTTATAACTATATCTCATTTACACATATGATTAATATTTAATATTTTATGATTATTAATGAGATTAATTATATTTAGCTCTTTTTAAGTATTAATGAGATCAATATTAAGTTTTTTATGAGTATTAATGAGATCAGTAATTAATTTCTTTTAGTATTAACATTAGATAACAATTTAGATATTTATATTAGAAGTCAATTGTAGAATACTAAGAGTCACAACTTAGAAATTTATATTAGATATTACATCCACACTAGAAACCAACAATGGAAAACCAAGAGTTACAACTTAAAAGTCAACATTAGACATCCCTTTTGGGATTTGAACTTAGGTTGAAATCAACCCCTTGGACATCCTTGATAATTATAAACAAACATCTAGTCCTAAATAACATACTTATTCTTGGCTCACATTCCTATTATGATTTGTTTCATCCTCATCAACACCTCCAATCCCACATTCCTATTATGATTTGTTTCATCCTCATCAACACCTCCAATCCCACATTTATCCTTTTTTAAGAGTACCAAGAAAAATGCATGTCTTGTTGGTCCCTTGACATTGTATACATTTGTGGCAAAACCACTTCTTCAAGTATATGACAATATTTAAATTGTTATCTACCTCATGTTGTGGCTATGAAATTATCATTTGCCTCAATCAATGGTTAAGTGACCATTTCCTCTTTAAAGTGGTATTTCACAACGCTTCTTTGAATGAGCAAACAAAAGGTCATGGACCAAAAATGAAATGTTCCTCCTACCTCTTTCTCTTCATTTTCATGTGATGCTCCTTTCTTTACCCAAAAAACCCCTAATCTTTCATCCTCTATAAAATTCCCTCTCTAAGTCAATCCTAAGGGTCATCTCATGGAAAACAATCATAGTTGGTTGTCTTTCCATCATTGGGTTAGACATTGTTTTACCAAGGTTAGTCTTCACCTTCTTGTGAGCCCCCCAAGATAGGAACATGTAGATTTCCGTAGTGGAGTCTACAAGACTAAGGTTTAAAAAATTTCATACCACTTTGACAAGTTAGGATTTAGTTGTTTAATTTAGTAGGTCATAGTTTAGATCAAAAGTATTACTAGATTCATAGTTGGTTTAATTTTTTATCTTTGAATTATTTGTACATGCTTTTTATCTATATCTATTTTCTTGTATTATCTAAATAACTATAAAAGGATCAAGTCATACATATTCATGGTTTTCACCTTGAATTTTTGCTAGAACCCATATGATCTCATCTTAGTGTGTATTCAATCTATACCTTATTTTCATTTCAAGTGTTATGAACTAGTTCAGTTGCTCTGAAATATCTATGCAAAGGTCATTAGAGATTCAAACATCACTCTTACATGTTAATCTATTGACATTCAAAGACCCCAAAACATTCATTTTATTCTTGCATACTTTATTGCTTTGCTTTTTTTTATCATAATTACAAGAAGTTTGTAAAGTGTTTGAATTGATTTTATATCCCTTTGCTTCTTTTGTTTCTTTGTATTTCAAGTATGCCAAATTAGTTATTTCATTATGCTTCCTTCAAAATAGGATATTTCTATTATAAAGTAGACTTGTTGATTTCATCACATGTTAACTGTTTCATCTAAAATATTGCTTTTGATCTCTTGTTACTATTGTCTTGAAAATTTTCTTACATAATGAAGTTATAAATTTATCATCCACTTTCACATTATTAATTATCTATTAATTTCACTTTTCTATTTTCACCTTGTTCTAGTCATTCTTAATCATTCTTCATTATTTTTGTACTTACAAATTTAGTAATTGATTTTTTTATTACTAGATGCTTTCAAATTGCTTCTAATTTGTTGCTTGCATTAATTCAATAATTCTTTCTTTCAATCTATACAATTGACATTCTTTTGTGGTTATTAAACATAATATTTACTTTTACATTAAGAAAATACCCACAATTAATTTGATCATTAGAACAAACATCAATTTGTAAGTTTAAATACCTAGTTCAAATATTAGGAAATAATGAATGTTTTTTATTTACATATTTTAATTTGAGTAGTATATTTTTTTTCTTTCATTTAGGTAGTTTGTTGTCAGTGTTTCTTTAATTCTCTAGATTTTATTTTTTACATTTAGCATAGACCTAAGAGGCATAAAACTACTTTGAGCACATACTATTCTTGCCATATTTTCTTCTATTTTCTTAATCTCATTCAAATTATTATTTGAGTAGATTATGTCTCATTTTTTCTCTTGCAAAGTCATATTTGAGTGGTTCATCTAGGGTAATATCAATGCCACAAGATGATGAGAATTCCTAGATTTAATAATTATATCTTTCTAACACTCCCCAAAACAAAGTTGACCTTCAAATCCTTTGATTACTTCTATGATCCACTCCCTTTCCCCAATTACTTATTTGGCAATTTAACTCTCTAGAATAAAATTTACAAGAGGTTGAGAGTTACTCAATGTTAAGTGGGAAAGAGATCTAGGATCCAACAAGTGAATTAACCTAGATCTAACTTTCCTTCCTTGGACTCAACATCAGAACACAAACCAACTAGGGTTTGATGATTGGCTAATTGCCTCAAGAGAGAGCCAATCTACTAGGGTTTGGTCCCTTTGTGTTGCAAAGAGGGAAATTTTGATGTGTGTTTCAATTAACCTATTTGACATAAGCCCTAGATTTGAAAATGTAATTTATCGCACAAAAATAAATAAAAAATTATAAAATAGACACAAATCTAGAAAATGAAGGCAGAGAGGAACTTGCACATAAAATTAGAGCTTGAAGTGTCTAGACAAGGGAAAATTTTCCCTAGTTCATAAATGATTGAAGTTTGGTCTTATAGCTACAAGTTTGCTATGTACTTTTTTGCAACTTTTCATTGACAAAACTTCCAGATATTACTTGACACATGAAAAGAGGGGAAAAGATTGTGTTGTATAAAGGCTTGCCTAATTCAAACCCCATTTTGGTGTTTCAACCTCCACAAACATCAAATAATGATGGTAAAGAGGGATTACCCTAGGTCAAGAAGAGGCCAAATAAAATAGTAAAGGATTGTAATAAACCAAATGACAATGGATAATGTTACCTTAGTTATGAAACCCCTATCGAAGTAATGTTCACACCATAAGTTTCCACAAAAAATTAATGTTGGATGATTGAAATTCTTTAAAGATATGTAAAAGGTTAGTCCACATAACACAATAGATTGATGTAGCTAGCATTTAAAGGATAACTCATGCATCTTCATAAAAAAAGCATAATAGTGCATGATTGATCATGATGATGCCTAGTTCATAATACTTCATGTTCAAATGAGAGGGAAACTTGTTTATAAATGCATCCCAATTGATCTTTTTGAATAAAGGCTGACTTGAGGCCACTTTACAATACTCAAAGCCAACACTTAAAATATTTATTGAAACTGGTCACCTTTAAGACAAGGGTGCCCTCGCCATAGTCCAAGTTTTTTGGCCCAAATTTCTTAGGATGTCAAAGATTTTAAATTTTTTTCCCAATATGGCCCCAAAATGGATACATTATTCATATAATTAATGTTATAGGAAAAATAGGGTATCAATATAGTGTGAAATTGTTAAGGGTGACAATTTACAACACTACACTCAACAACCACTTCCCAACCAACCTTACCAATAAATTTATATTACTTTTTAGTTGTCTCATCTTGACCTTGGAAAGTCAAGTGTACTAGGTAACCATGAATTTTCATTGCACATAGTATCCAATTGACATCTCAAGTACAACTTCCCTAGGTAGATCAAAATAAAATTAATGTAACCCTTGATTACTAAATTGTTCTCATTTCACTATATTCAAATATCTTACTATCCATGAAAGAAATAGACCATATGTAGATTCATGAAAGTGGTGTAAATTCAATTTTGTAATAGGATGTGATCTTGTAAACATAAATTTTTATCCTTTTACAACTCTAAATCATAAATTTATTAATAAAAAATAGATCCAAATAATATAAAATTAGAAAATCTTTCTTAGGAATTTAAGCATGACATACTTTTATCTCATGAAAATTGTTGAAAGAATTAAGAAGGAATCCCTTGATGTTTTTTCATTGATGTCAACATTATTTATTGATATTTTCACTAATCTAGTGAACAAAATGGAGATATCGTAATCCGATATTTTGGTCTGCATTCGCTCATGTGATAAGATCTACTTATGTAATGATAATATGTTATTTCTGACTATTATGTACATCTATGTTCAATATCTCAACTATTTTGGATGTATAGTTTGAAAGATACAAGAGGCAGTAGTTCAAAATTCAGTTTTGGCTATATACAGTGCATTTGGGTATGTGTAATTCGGTCCATGTTCCTCCGGTGATAGGAATTAGACTTTGCAATTTTGGGAATTTTTTTACAAGTGTCAATGCATTCTATATTCTAGATAGCGCATGTTTATATGATTAGATTGATCGTTGGTGTTGATTAGTTGGCATATTTTGTGATTAGGTCTAATTCTTGGCCGACCTAATGTTTGATATATGTTGTGGTGTTTAAGTATATATTGTGGATGTTAGTGAGATCTATTTTAGGTCCATGTTGATCTAAATCAAGTGTTGCACATTTGGTTTAAGTGTGAAGGTTTTTTTGATTCAAATGTGGAGCCAACAAGGCAATTTTGATTTAATATAGGGCTACATCTAATTAGGTCAACCTAATTGATGTATGTGGATGTATTGGGTATATATGTAAGACATTTTGAGGTTGTAGGAGCATGATATGATATGTGATATGATGTGAATATGCGAATTTTGTGTGTACATGATTAGAACTATTGCAGATATATTGTGAATATTGAGTGACTATAAGGAAAAACAATGTTTTGTATTTAGAGCTTCAAAGGAACTGAATTCAACACAAGGAAGGTGCATTTTGTATCAATTCACATCCTTGTTGTGTGGCCATTTATGTTTTGTATCTATTTTTTGTGGTTGTGAGCCTTATTGGACAATGTGTCCTGGTAGTGAGCCTTTGTAATATCTTATAATCAGTTATAACATATTGTGAGCTAATCCTCACCGTGGTTTTTCCCTTTTTAAGTTTTCCACGTAAAAATACTAGTGTTCTTGTGTCAAGTGATCTTGTGATTGTTTCATGCTTTCATTCTTTGTTGTAGTTGGATATGTTTTATTAATTGGATGGTTATGATCAAATGGTTTAAGGGAATACTAATTCACCCCACCCTCAATATTCTAGGTGTTCAACAATCGGTATCAAAGCTTGATTCCTTCTAATAATCCTAACAGCTTGAGGATGATCTTGGAGATTGAACACATGGTTGATAGAAAGTACCCTACTCCTCCAGAAGAATTTTTTGCAATTGAATACATAGAAGATGGCTACTTGATTGAAAAGAAGAACTTAAAGTTTCTCTTGAAGATCTTGAAAGAGTTGAAGGTGAAAACAAAGATCTGAAGGAAAATATCGAGGAAGCAAATGAATGCATCAAAAAATTGAGAGAACAAATCAAGAAATTCAAAGAAAGACATAAGGAATTCAATGAACAATTGAAGCAAGAAAATGAAGATATCACCAGACTGAAAGTACAAGTGGAAGAAAAGAAAAGAATTGGGGAATGTTTGAATGCAATAGTAAAAAGAAAAATTGATGAATGCACAAGACTTGAACAAGAAGTAGTAACTTTGATATTAGATATGGAAAAAGCAAGAGTTCATGAGGACAAATTCAAAACAAGTTCTATAATGCTTGATGAGCTAATTATAGGACGTAAACCTTCTAAAGATAAAGGAGGTTTGGGACTTGAAGAAGGAGAAATCTCAAAGGCTAATTAGACCCCTAACAAGGTTGACAATCAAGAGAATACTCGAGGCAATGGAAAACAAATTAGGAATCAAAGAAGCAATGCCAGAAGACCCCCTATCAGATAACCAAATTCTCAAAGGTACCCATCTTTTAATGGTATTTACTTTTCTTGCAACAAATTTGGACATAAAGAAATATAATGTAGAAGTAGAATGAATTAGAATGTTGGATCCTTCTCCGGACAATGTTTTCCATGCAAGAAATTTGGACATAGAGCTATTGAATGCAAAAATCAGATAATGAATAGATATAATGTT
>VDFB02353565.1:0-29580 GCA_007258455.2 Sequoia sempervirens
CTATGACATCTCATTTATTAACTCGCTACCACTGCCTTGTCCTTGGTACTTGTGTCATTTGAGATACAAAGTTGTAGTAGCTGTGTATGGCGATATTATCAATGATTAATATTCAAACATTTGGCATGGTTTAAATGTTTTATCTTTCAGCCCTATTTTGTATTAATTTTTCTTGAGGAGCTCTCCTCTTGTAGGGTTAATGGAAGTTAGCGATGGCGGTGATTATTAAATTTGCAATATGGATTTCATTCCATCTATATTTATCATTTACAAGGGTTCTAATTTTGTTAGATGGTCACCTCCTTTCAAATGCTCCTATTTTTTAATATGCTTCATAGAGAAACTAAACGTTTTCTATTTTTAATGATGATGTTATCTTGGGAATCATTGACAACTCATGTAAATTTTTTGTTGCTAAAATGGCCACAACTTCTGATGATTATCCTTCACTTTGTGAATTGTGCGAATGTCAATTGACATGCTTATACCTTATGTCATTTGGGAAAGATCAAAGGATTTCTGTTAGTCATACTTTTTGGGATTTTATCATATTTCTTCCTTGCATATGAATAACTCCTTGGGAGAATTGCCAACCCAAGGATTTGATTTGGCTTAAATTTAAATGGTACTCTACCTTATTATGTTGATACAAAAAATTACACATGGCACTTGATGGTTTTGTTGCATTACGACTAGCTTTCACTTGATCTAGTGATGTTTTATTTGCATTAATTTTGAAGCAGCAAGCTGTCATTTGTGTTAATGACTCTACATAAACTATCTATTCCACTCATGTGAAGGGATTATTTATGGATTTCCTTGCTTCCTTCTCTCATCATATGTTGGCTTTTATTTGCTATCACTTCAAATTGCAACAAAGAAATTATGTAGAATTCTTTTAGAGTTTTTATTCCACCAAGATATCTAGAATTAAGGGATGATAGACCATTCTCCTATGAAAATATCAAGCGAACATGCAACTTAGAATGCAATCTGGTGGAAGATTCAATTCAAAATTTCTTGGGGTATGACTTGTTGGATTTCCATGCTATGTCTTTCCCTAATGAGGTTGCTTCTCCTTTTGTGTCTAACTTGATGGATGTGCTTTGGTGTAGCGAAATGGTGAAATTTATAGTAGGCTCTTACATTTTTCCACATGTTTTCCCTCTCCCCATTTTGCAAAATGCTCTAGATAATTATGATATTTTGACTTGTGGGTGGCATCATTTACCGTCAATTTCTAATTTTTGATCATTCCATCACTTCCCTTCTTAATACTATGGCTAATGATTTAATGGATGATTACTTTTATGATTTTATATGCAACCTCCATAGACTCAAGCCTCAGTTGGGGCATACTATTTCAAATATGTTGTTAGAATTGTTCGATTCTGTGCAGTTTTTGATAAGGCATGCTCTCACAGATGCACATTCAATTCCTTACTTCTTGCCTCCTACTGATCTTGAATCTTTGGAGGAAAGTGGTGTCTACTCTTGAGGATGGCTCATGGTTCTCCCACTTCTCTCAGATTAGTACTTTTGATTTCTTCCTTTTGCATATTGGATTTTGCTCATTTTTTCTTCCACATTGGGTTTTTGCTACTTTTCTTGCTTAATGGCTCAACTTCTTTGGCATGGCTTCCTAGTTCTTATGATTCAATCGCTTCTCTTGTTTGATGGCTCAATTCTTTCGACTTGGCTCCCTAGTCCTTGGGGTTTTTGGTTTTTCTTCTCATGTGCAAGATGTAAATTTGTTCTTAGGCTTACAATCTTGCTAGATTCATGTATACATTGTATTACTTGTCAACTCAATGAGAGGAAGTTTGTTTTTCTTGGTATACAATTTTTTTCTATAATCCTTCTCATGCATTAGACTTCTATGAAAGCTCACTATGGAAAAAATTTCTCTTTCCCTGCCATATCATTCTTATGTAATACTTTATGTAATCCTTCTTTTCAGAAATAAATGTTTTTGGCTATGCCACTTTTTTGAAATCAATTTATTATTAATTAAATACTAAACCTCTTAATGAAAAGGTTTAAAATGTAATGAACCCTCCCTCCCTATATTTTAGGGAATCACATTATTGAATAATGGTAAAGGAATTTGAGTTAGTGAATATATTACTTTTATGATAGGTTATTTTTGTAGCCACTAGAGACAAGAAGAGAAATGAATTATGAAACAATAGGTTCTTAAGTTTCTTCTTGTATATATATTATATGTTTTCTTATTAATGGTGCTTTGAAGTTTTATTTATAATTTTTGATAAATAAACTATATTTTATGCTTATCTTTATTGTTTAATTAATTTATTACATTTTATTCTTAGATATTATATATTTAACTATTTTCAAAGTCTTTGGGTGGATCACAAGAAGAATCTAAAAAATCTAATATTGCATGTTTGGCTGATTCTCCTTATCTTTGATTATGCAAAGACTTTTGAGGTGCCCAAACCTATGGTCACCCCGAAGGGTAAGTAGCAAAACCTACTAAAGGGTGTGTCCTGACCTTGAAATGAACCGATTAGCAAAGATTAGAAAAGGAAATTGATTTTGGAAAAAGAGGATGAGTCAGATGAGCATGTGGAATTCATTCCTGACTCTCTCACCTCTCTGGAAGGGGTTCCACATTGCCCATCCATGGGAAAGAAGAAAAAAGGGGAAGCTTGTGCTAGTGGAGGTTATTTAACTTGTAGTGAAGAAGTTGTTGTTGTGTCAAGTAGGGGTCTGAAGGTTAAGAATTATATGTATGTGGAGGCTTCCTCGCTACCCCCAACTGCCAAGAAGAAGGATTTGGGGGAAGTGAGTGGGAAGAAAAGGGTTTTGTGGTCTATGAGCCAAATTCTGAAGCAGGGCCATCCTCTTACAATTGTAGGTGACCTCTTCGTTGATGACTCCCCGAGTGTCAAGTCGATTATGCAGGTTAAAGATAAGGATGGGGATGATGATGTTGCATTGGAGACCCAGGAGGAAAACTTGGAGAGGATTAAGAAGAGAAAGGAAGTGGTAGAGGAAATTGTGAGCTCCATCCACAAGCTTAAGTCTCTGAGTGCTGTGGAAAAAGGTAAGGACTCCCCTGCTGATAAGGATAGGATTAGTTCCTCTAAGGAGGAGGATGCCCTAGGAAAAGGGGTTTTTAAGATTGATAGAGATGATTTGTCTGATGTGCTTGGAACTACGCATGAAGGGTCCATTGTTCCATTTAAGCTTTTTAAATGGTCTTTCCACGAAATCAATAAAACAAATGTTAGAGTCAGGGGAATGGTTAACAAGGCTGAGGGATCCTCTATTCAGAATTAGATAGATGAGTTGTTTGACTCCTTAAATATTGTGGCAAACACTATTGCGAATGAAACCCTCAAAATGAAGCATAATATGGAAGGAAGAATCCTCATTCTTGAGGATCAAATGGGGAAAATTTTGGATTCTATGATGAGAGGAGGGGAGGGTCATAAAATTGTTGGTAAATATGAGTCTATTGTTGTTACTTCTCATGTGGTTAGTGCTAAGAAGCACAAAGATAGTGCCCATGATGTTGAGGTTGTTTTTGTTGGTAAGTAGATGGGGAAGGATGTTGCTACTAGGAAGGGTGGTGAGAAAGGTATTATTTTGATTTCAGAGGTAAATACAGATCCAGTCCTGGAGCTAAGGCTAGGAACAAAACTAAAGCTCAAGGTGGGGCTTTTGGGAAGGATATTTCTGATGTTTTTGAAGATGCACATAAAGCTACTAGCGTGGGTGACAAATATTTTAAAAAATCATGTGGTGTTGTTGGTTTGGTCCTCCCTTTTTGGTTATTTTTTGCTGATAGGTCCTTTGTTGTTTGGTTTTTTTGGCAATGTTGTTATCTTTTATTTGATTTTGTTGTAAAGGGTTTTGGGCCTTTAGAACCATTTTACCTCTAATCAAAAATTATTTTTCAAGTCTAAAGATGTATACATTCTAACATGTTAAGATGTGAAAAGTTAAAAAATTAATCATGTGTTTATTTTAATATACTATGAATTGTAGGAATAGACTAAGGAACTAAAAAATATGAAGACTTTTGTAGGTCTATATGTGTAGACCATAAAGTGGTTCTTTAGACAATTTCTAAAAGTGATTTTAAAAGTAATTTTATCTATGCTACTAATTAACACCTCTCTTATGTTTGGCATTACAATGTAATTAAATTATAAAAAGTGTATAAAAGGAACTTTTGTACTCTTTGTAAAGGGTTTTTCCTTGGTTTCTATGACAAAAAGTGCAGTTTTATACACTTTGTAACTATAAACAGGCTTATTCCTTTATATTAATGAAAGTATTCATTTTACCTCTTCTCTCCTTTTGGATATGTTGTGTATCTCTCTTACCTTCATATCTAAATGCTCTTTTACCATTTTCTATTTCTATATGTTTTGTTAATTAAATTTGTAAGTGTTGATTGTGAATATTTATTTTCCTTCCAAATTTTTGTCAAACCCTAACCTCCATACGTACCCCTAGAAACTGGGTGAATAGAGAACTATGTAAGTCACTGAGTTGTTTTCATTGATTCATTGTCTTATTCTAAGCAAGAAGAAACATCTCTAATCTTAGTGTATCACCTTTCCTTCCCTTTTTTATGTAATTCCTTCTCTCCCTTTTCCTCTATGAGTTGGTAGAATAGGATTAGTGTTAGGATTTCATATGTTAGGTTGGACCAAAATATTTGTACCTAGTTTAGAAAAGAAAGTTGACCTTCTCCAGAGATCTGAACTTATTTGCAAGGTCACATACCCTGAGTTCAGTTCCATTGTGTCATTGGAATGTTGATCTTATGTTCAATAGGATGTAATTTCATGTGACAATAGTTTTTGGCACGCCCGATGGGACAAGTTTGATGGAATTTATTTCATTCTTTTGAGAAACTAGTATTGTTCTTAACATTTTAAGCCTTGGAGAGGCATTCAACAAAGTACCTAGCGACTCTGCAATCAAATTTGGTGACTTTTTGTACAACTCAAAAATCTAGGTTCCAAATCATATCTACAAATTCATGCTCAAAATTCAAACAAGGGCACCTTCTAGAGGTAACTTTCAATACATCAAACTATCATTTTTTGCTTCTAGAGAAGTAGAGGTTTTGTAACTCTATCTATTAGGACTCAATCCACACATCCATTCAATAGGTCGATTCAACCTATAACTCTTATAACCTAGATAAACAGACCATTATTCCATATGGCTACCCCCAGAAATTAAAGGTTTGTTTCTTTTAATGGTGGTAGCCCTCTTGTATTAGCCCAAAAGGATGACACACCAATAAAGGCCTTGAAAATTATTCCTCATTTCACTAGTGATACAACCACTACTCCAACAAAGCACATACATGATGTGGCCAATATATGCTTTGTACATAATATCATAGAGTACAGTGTGGTTATTAGAATCCTAGCCACATCCTTGAAATGAAAAGCATTATGATAATATATAGGTTTGCAACCTAACTCTATACACACCTAGGATGACTTATGTGAAAAGTTATGTAAGCATTTTGAAGACGAGTGATCACCTATCCTTAGTGGAGTAGTTGACAACAATTAAGAGGGCACCCTATGAATTCATGGGAGATTTTAACTTTATATTTCAGAAGAGCTAGGATAGAATCCCTACCTTGGTGAAGCCTTCTCCAAATTATGCCTTTTTATACTACTTAAGGGATCTTAACAGTGATGTGGTTGTCATGATAAAGTCTATGGGTGGAATGATTCTGCCAAATGCTTATGAGATTGTCATTAGGGTAGAAAATTATCTAATACAAGCTAGGAAAATAGCTCCAAGGCCACCAATGCCTCTATTTCCAAAGCTTCTCCCTCAACAACCCATATTGACTCCTATTCCATTTTCCTCTACTAGTCAACCATATACTCCTGCTACACCTCCAAATGAATTGCATGAAATGAAAACCTTAATGCAGAATTTTGGTAATAATTTAGTAACAATAAAGAGACAAACTCAAAATATCATGCCTTACCAATCTCAAGGCTTAAATTATCAACAAAATAGACATCCACATCAAGGACAAAATCAATGGAAATATTCCAAACCCTTAAATAGTATAAATCTAGCCACTACTAACACTTCAAAGTCTCTTGTTCCAGTTTAGAATAACCTACCTCAAGAAAATGACTAGTTTTCTCCATGCAATCAACCACATAATCAAAATACATGTCAAAATAGAGATTTTTTGCAAGCTCTAATGGTTCAAAATAAACCCTCAATTTCAAGACAACAATTTGATATAAATAAAGCATCTGCTAGTAGGAAGGATCATGTGTAAGGAGAATCCATGTTGGTAAATTGGAATGAAGAATATTTTGTGGCCTAAACTAGTTAAGTGTTGTTATAATGGCTCAAAACACAAGGTCAAAGAAAAGAGTATTGGATATTATTGCATCTTCCATAGTTGGTCAAACATCAATGTCCCAACCACTCCAAGCCAATGCAATTACTAGAACAATAGGAAGGAAAACTATACTACAACCAAATCAATTTGTTGGTAAGGGTAACATAACACAAGAGCAACCACAAGTCATCCAATCAGTAAGGTTGGACCTTGTTCTAAGCATTTCAGCTAAGGTTAATCAGCCTCCTTTCAATATAGTTGATCAAATAAAAAAGGCTAACCTGAATGTCACTTGTATACCATCTCGAGAGGATTCTTGCAAAGGATTTGAAAGGGTTCAAGGAGCTAAATGATATGCCAACAAATAAAGGAACTACTCCACCAACCAACCTAGTGCAACCCAAGGAAGAGGGGAATTTAAGAAAAATTAGTTAGCCACCTCCCTTCTATTTATCCTTAATTATTGGAGATCATATAGTGCATAACTATATAATAGATTCGGGGGCTATTTGTTTTGTTATTCCCAAAAAGGTAGCTAATATTCTTGGCATTAAGTATGAACATGTGTCTAGGGGAGTTATGCAAGTGGATGGCACTGTTGTCAAAATAGTGGGGGTCATTAAGGATCTAAAATTAGCCTTACATGCATGCCCTGGTTGTACTGTGTTGTAAGACATTTTGATCATAGATCTCCTTGGCTTCTTTTCCATATGTTTGTCTAGAGATTTCACTACTAAGATAGGCATATACATATCTTTTGATTGGTCTCATATATTATTCAAGACCAAGTATGGTACCAAGGTGACCATTATAGTTGAGCCCATGGTAAAAGATCATATTGAACCCTACACTCCTACCCCTATAAATATGAATTGTGCATTATATGATCAAGGAGATGAGTGCTTTGTTTGTGAGCCTAATACTATTTTGGATGAGGTTCCTATTTTTTTCTAGATGAATGGGGTAATTTATTTTAGTTTGATCCACTCATTGAGGTAGAGGAGACTGGTCTTGGTACCTATTGTATTCATGATGATAATCCTCTTATTCTCAACCTCATGAAAGTTTAAGAAGACCTAAAGGGGACATAGTTGTTGGTTTTTTATGGCTCTAGAAACAAGAATGGTGCATATGTTGGTGTAATGTTAGTATCCCCAAGCAAGGAGAAGTATTAATTCTCTTTCAAAATTTAGTTTAGTTGCACTAACAATTTGGTTGAGTATGAAGCCCTCATCCAAGGTCTCCAACTTGCACAAAAATGAAGATCAGATTGTTGCAAGTCTTTGGAGATAGTGAGTAAGTTGTCAACCAAATCAAAACTCAAAGCATAACCAAGAATAACCTGCTCAAATCCTATAAACATGTTTTGGGAATTGATTGATGTCTTTGAGGGTTTTAGCATCCAAACTATCCCTAGAAATCAAAATAAACATGTTGAAAAACTTATAGCAATTGGTGCTCAATTTGATATACCAACACATATTGCAAATAATAGTGAAAAACATATCAGGATTTTTGTGAGGCTTGTTATTCATGTTACCTAATTTAGCTACCGGCTCAATTAGGTAGAGTTGTGATTGTTTTACAAAGTGAAGTAAAAGGTATACATTCTACTCTACTATGTTAGATACATATGCCTAAAAGAATTTATCAACTAGATTGCATTATTACATAATGCAAATGCATACAATAGAGAAGAGAGTCAAAAATTGCTGCAAAAAAGTAGTCTTTATTGATAATCATAAGTGTATAGTGTCCCACACAAGTTGAGGGACTGACTATTTTAATGCAATAAAAGAAATAGACTATACATTTATAGATACATAAAGGGAAAAATGTATATGGAATCAAAGGGGATCCATCATTTCTTGAATGAAGAATCCTAGTTGGGTTGAATTGCTACATCTTTTTCAGCTTCCCTCATGCTTGTCCAGTCTCTAGAGGTTGCTTTACAATTGCTCCAAGGTTTCCTACATGAGTAAGAGAGAGTTTGTTGAGCTCGGGATCACCAATCATTACATATGCAAACATCTACAAGCGTATAGCCTAAATTTCTTAAAGCATTGAAATAGTCTGCATACCACAGATGTCTAGGAAAACAAAAAGGTTATTATAAACATCTATCATATGCTTTGTTTTATCTAACATGTTTGCTAATTGTGCAAGTATAGGTGAATTTTTTGTTAATGGTTTGTTTCATTTGATCATAGCATGTGGATTGAAATGGGCTCCCACAAGGGTTAAGCCCAACATGCTACCCTCTTGTTTCATTAGAGAGGGATAGTCACATTTTGTTTCACCAATGAATCCTTGAAGACAAGTTTCATAATCATGGTAATATTAATAAATAATAGACACCTTATTAATAATGTTTCTCTCTTATTAATAAGGGCACTCCCTACCAACATGAACATGATGCAAAACTGGTCTACAAATTTCCATGATGATTGCATAAAGAAGAATTGGAATATGATTGCAATTTTTTAATCCATAAGTACAAGAGATCAAAAAATTCCTTAATAATCAACTTTGCATTCAACAATTAAGGATGGTTTATGCTCATGTGTTTAGGCAAGAAGAAGGTTCACTATTTGTTTCCAGAACAGAGCATATGAGGCAATATCATCATTATAGTAGGATAAAGAAAAAAGTGATGTAAGAGACAGTGAGTGTATTTATGTCTTCTACAGTTCAATTCTCATGAATTGCATAAACAGTCATAAGTGATGAATGAAATACATGATCAAAGCCACCATGTCAATGTACTGTCCCAAAGAGCAATGCATATAAAAGACAGTGACATTGATGCAAAGAGTAACTAAGATGCATTATTTATCATCATTGTATAAATCAGTGAAGTATATGCACTAGGCTCAGTGTAATGCAAGAGAGTGTATTTATGTTGACCTTTTGCATTTAAAAAGTGAAGACATGCATTTGTTGTTCCTTACACAATGTGCATTCATTAGTAAGAGAAAACAAATTATGATCAAATGATGGCTAACAGTACAAATATCATGGGACAACATAAGAAAGACATGTTCAATTTTGTGCCTTAGTGAATGCATTTTCAGGAGGTATAGGGAGCAGGTAAAGGAATTTTTTTGTAAATGCTAATATGAAAAATGCAAAATACAAGGTGTAAGCACTTGCAACTTTTCTAGAACATAAGAAATGGAGAAACAAAATGAAGTTTTCTTTTGTATGCAAAATGAGTTTCAATGTTCATGCTATAGTTATCCAAGCCTCCACAGAAACAAATATCAAAACCTTTGTTACGGGCTAGGGTTTGAAGCATGAAATAAAAGAATATAGAATGCATTTACAGAGATAAACCCTTGGCCAAGAAAGTTAAGACCCAGAATGGCCATGGAAATATTGAAGCTTGGATGACCCTTAGACTTGCAAGTTAGTGAAAAAGGTAGTGTTCATGAAGGAATGGAAAATATGTATAGTCTTTGAATTATACCCATATTGTGCAATGGTATTGAATCATTTTTGTAAACCATTTTTCCTTCGCGGGGCAACATTTTCTTGTGGAATAGTTGACTGAGATAGCTCTTGTTTCAAATGTCCACTCTCTCATGAAGTCTCATTCATATTATGATCTTGCACGATCTTACCATAGCAAATGGGATTATGACATTGTTGGCCGCTATTACATGGAATCACAAGGAAAATGAAGATACCCATGTTTTTTAAAATCAACAGAAAATGGAGAAGCCATGGCCTGTGACGCTTTTACTAAAATCTAAAAGATATTCATATGAGTGGAGCATGAAAGTAAAGAAATAGAAACCCTTGTTTTGTTTCCTCTTCCATAGAAAAACTCACTTGCACAGAGAATGAAAACTAATGCAAAGCTTTAGAATGTAGATCACACAGGAAAAAAAATATTCACTATTTCTTGCATTTTCTGAGCTTGAAATGAGTTTTATTCATAGGAATAATGAAATAAATGGTGCGGCTCTACTAGAAAAGGCTTACCTATGCACAAAATCCACACAAAACAGCTCCAGTAAGCCCTCCAAATCTACATGATTATTTAGTTCAAACCTTAAATGGCGACACCCAGCAGGTGAAGGGTGCAAAAAAAAATGAAGTGAGTGAAGCTGTAGGTATGGGTTTAGGGCTTCTTTTACCCTAAATTCAATTCACCTCCTAAAGGCATTTTGCTTTTG
Source organism: Sequoia sempervirens (assembly GCA_007258455.2). Taxonomy (NCBI): domain Eukaryota; kingdom Viridiplantae; phylum Streptophyta; class Pinopsida; order Cupressales; family Cupressaceae; genus Sequoia; species Sequoia sempervirens. The sequence goes on from VDFB02353565.1 coordinate 10,555, forward strand.
TTTAAAACATTTGCAATAAAAATTAATTCCCTTGCATTTTATGTTAAATGACTAGGAGAGTCCCCCTTATGTTTTTATTTTGCTTTGTCTCCCAAAATGGTCAACTACTCATGCTTTTATTCTTGCACAGGTTGAAACTGATTTGAAAATGTAAATGCATTATTAAGTGATGTATTATAAATCACTTATTCAATAATGTATATAATGCAAGATAAAGATACATTGTTTTCAAGATATGGTCAAAGGGGTATAAATGAGTATTTAAGAGCAATGCCAAGCATATAGGGGAGATTGGAGAGGCTTGCAAACATATGGAAAGAATATAGGAGATTGTTTTGATCATTTTGAAGTCTTTAGGAGTAACTTGGAGCATTTTTGGGTGCCTTTATGATGGACTTGGTCAAAGTTGACCTTTTTCTACATTTTGGAGCCTTTTTGGAGGAGATTTAGGAGCTATATTTTGGGATTTATTGTTGCATACGACCAACGGGGTTTCTTGTTCCTATTTTGGTGGAACTGATTGGAAAAGCTTAAGTAGTTTCATTTTTCATTGTTGAAGTTAGTTCTTTCTTCTTTTCAGCGTGTATGGTGGCTTATTTTGGAGCTTTTACAAGAAAAAGACACTATTGTAACTCAATCTCAAGCATGTAAAAAGTTGGTAACACCTTTATTATCAATGAAATTCAGTATTTTTACCTTCTTAGAAGTTGTTTCATAGTGTGTAATGTTTGAATTTATGAATTTTCTTATGAATTTTGATAATTCATTTAATTTTTGTCTCATGTTAGCACGTTTCAGTAGAGGAAACATATGTTTTGCAGGTTGTAAGTTGTGCATTGGTTCGATAGTTATTTTAGTTGTGGAAACTCTTTTCCTTCAAAAGTGACAAGTGAACCAATCCTCCTTGCAAAACATTTATGCATTGATATGTTTAAATATCTGAGTTGTGTTAAGTCAAGCTGAGCTATTGAGAAAGTTGTGTGTTAAAACAGTAGTATAGGTCTGAGAAATCAAATTTGGTGTATCACCATAAGAGTTAGTTTCATTTTCATGTTTCCTTCTTAGTCTTTCCTTAGAAAGGCACTAGTTTAGTAGTAGTTTAGGTGACACCATAAGAGCCAACCTTCTCTAGAGGTCCATTCCAAATTTAGGTAACCCACGGCCTAGGAATGTTCCAATGTTTCCCCAAAGTGCTAATTTTTGCAACTTAGCAAGGGTGCAACTTTGAGAGACAACAATTCCAAACAACCAGGTAAATTGGAAAGTCTTTGAAAATGAATAGGAAATTATCAATTTCCTTCAAAAGGAGGAATAATTTTATGTAAAAAAAATAGATATTAGACACACTCTTATTGATCCTAGTTCAACACTCAATTCATGGGTTTGATAGTAATTTTAGTGTGGATCTATTACATCAACTTCATATTGATAGTAATTTTATTGCTTCTACATATTTATCTATTCATGGGTTTGATAACATTGATCAAAAAGCTCTAGGTACAATAATATTTCTTTTGATACTAAGACCCATTACCTTACTTACCTTGGTATACTTTATTCTAGGTGCTTGACCAAAAAATATTCTTCTAGGTAGACCATGGATCCATGATGTGGGTGTTGTCCCATTTATCTTGCATCAATCTATTAAATTTGTTCATAATAATAGTTATTATAATAGAGGTTGACCTTGATACCCTTTACTACTGTCAATTGGTTGAATTTGGTCAGTATTCAAATCATCCTACTTTTAAGAATTGTATTCCTTCATTAACTCTTAACATTGTAATTCCATTGTCAACTTATTTTTTGAATGATGCTCCTATTAGTCCTCCTAAATATAATGCATGTCTTGGTGATGATTTGGGTTCATTCGAATTTACACCATCCTTTATGGAGAATATAAAGTCAAACCAACCCACTTTGGCATTCCAAAAATATAATAGAGATCTCTTGTGGAAGATGAAATATCATCTGCTTCACAAGATGATGGAAATGAAAAATATAATTACACTTCTCATATTGACTATGCCATTGATATTGAACCTCCCTCTTTTGAGGAGTTGCAATCATGTTATAAATTAGGATTTATCATTCTCTCTAAACCAGGTTATAAAGGTAATGGTTGTGTCCATAAGGAGAAGAGTATCAAGATTCTATTAAACCTAAATCTGCACAACACTAATGTGGGCCTTGAATATTTCCCTTCTACTTCAAAATAAAAACCTTAGTGTAATTTAAATATGATCTCTTTAAATCCTTCTTAACTTACTCTTAGTCATCTAAAACTTATCTTAAATAGTGTAGATGCCTATGTACCCCCTCTAGATGTTTTTTCTTTAGGTCAAGTTCCAGATGATTTTCTAAGGGTATATTTGAATCTACCTTCTTATCATCATGATCATAGATTCCCATATTTCTTGAATTCTCAAGCCTATTTTTGTGAATCTATTATGACTAAATAATAAAAAAATTATTTCTAACACTAATAAAAACTACAATTCTTGATCCTTCGAACCGAAGTACACTCCTTGTTAGAGATACTATTGATATCCTTGTGGATCCTTCTTCTGAAAAAAATAATTCAAATCAAGAAAATTCTTTCTTCTAAAGAATAAAAATCACATTATGATATTTTATACCTGGTTCACTACAAATTCTAGAAAATATGATGGGAAGTATGGGACAAATCTATGGAATTATTTGAATTTTGGATTTTCAATTGAAATAGATGATAATGTCATGTTTTTAATTCTTGAGGTTTGGTCAAGTTTTTCAATATTTATATTTATAGAAAGTCGATTCCTAAATTACTATCTATATACACTCTTTGTTGTATGTAGACACTTAAAACTGTCTGACGATATAGCATACTTGATTTCTTACTAACATCATTCCTAGTTTATTTGCATAATCCATCCATTTAATTAAATAATGTCAATTATTTAGTTAAATTCACCTTTTCTCCTATCAATTAAATAAATCAATTTTATTCAATTAATTATGTTAATTTCATTCTCATTTGATTAAATAATGAAAATTATTTAATTAAATGTCATAATCATACTTTGATTAAATAATTCATGATTATTTAATTAAAGCCTCTAATTAACTAATTAAATGATTTTAATTAATTATTTAATTAGCTAATTACTTTCCAAATCCTCCAATTTCCTCAACTTGCACAAAGGATATTCCCATGGAATATTCCCTTTTTGAATTCAAATATTTCCCTACAAATGGAAATATCTTCCAACAAAATTCCTAAAAATTAGGGAATTGGTTGAGTCTCTTATAGATTTTGGACCATTGATATGATCTTTGATCCATGTCTCATGGATTATCATCTGTTGGGTGCATCCTTGATCCATGTTCACTCCTCTCCATTGATTTCATCCATTGATTAGCCTTTTTGATCTTCACCATTGATCATGCTCTCAAAATTCTATAAATACCAAACCTTTTTTCATAATAATTCATTCACAAGCATTGGGTAAACTTACTCTCTTGAATTGATTGCCCAATTTGATCAATTTGAGAGCATTTTGTGAGCCATTTTATTTCATTTCTTCATCAATTGCTTTGCAACATCATGGATTTTGTTTAATTTGAGCACTCCACATCCAATTTTAGTATATTCCCACAATGGGATTAAGGTCTACATTTTTTACTTAGATTCAATTTGAATTGTTTTGCTCTTTCATGATTATTTGAATTGTAATTGATCTTTTGTGAACAATTTCATTAGAATTGTATAATTAGTTGATCATTAACATATCTCTTAAGTTCAATTTGATGTTATTTGATTAGTTGATTTTATACTCACAATACCTTACACTCTCTATTGTACCATAATTTACATTATATTTTGTATAGTCATTGTGTGTATACTAATTATTACATTTGCATTATGAATACTCTTTATGACTATTAATTAGATTAAGGTTTGCCTTATGACGTACAATGTATATGATTGCTATAATATAAATTAGATACTTTTATTGTAAGATAAAAAAAATTAATAAAAAAAAAATTGATGATAATTACTATAGCTTAAAATGTATAAAATATGAGTATTGCATTATGTAAAGCAATAAAAATATTCTTTGATGATATGTTATATCATTATTCATTAAGACTATTTAGAAAAGCCATTTTGTACACTTCTACATTTTTAATTATGACTATTAATTAATTTTATAGTTCTTAAGTTAAAATTTGTTTGGATAGAGATTATGAATATTAACAAGGATAATTATTGAATTATTAAATTAAGTCATTTAAGATTATTTTAAATCAAGTATCAATTCTATTTTGCAAATCACCTAATGAACATATTTGAGATAAAATATTAAATAAATATTTAAGAAGATAATTCATATTTTATCGACTTAAATTATGTAAGAAGGTTAACAATATTTCAATATGAGAAATTAAATTTAAATACATTTTTTTGATGAATAGGCACTCATCTATATTAATAAAATATTAGAACACATATTCACAAAAAAAAGGTGGGTGGTAAGAAGGCACGCCCCGAGAGTCATATGGACAACACCCAAAAATCCAAAAAACAACCAGTCACATGGGCCTAGCCCAAAAGTCCATGATTACAAACATAAAAGAAAAGGGAATTAAGTGGCCAAAGCAATACCAGCAGAGCCAGGAGGGTCTTTGTCATCCATTTTCTTCCCCTATACATTAGTAGGGTTTGGAGTGATGTCAGGAGGACCGCAACCATCGTCAGCTTCTTTTTCTTTTTCTTTATCTTATGTTTCCTCGCGTCAAGCGAGATTGCAAGCACTAGGTGCAAAAAGCATTTGCCAGATTTTGGCCAACCAAATCCGCTACTAGGAGTATTATCAGAGGCCCACTTGGAACTGCCACTGTTGCTCCCTGTCGCTCCTCTAGAGGGCCACCCCTGTCCAGCCCGCAGAGGAGGAGAACAAGACCACCGAGGAGGGTGAGAACCACATCAAAGAGGAGACTAAGAGCAGGGGCAAGCAAAGCCACTCCATTTCCAACCTCAAGAGGGCAACTGGCCATAAGAGGAAGTGGGTGAAGTGGGCACCTAAGCCACAGTACATAGGGCATTTCCCCAATGATCCATAAGCACCTAAAGGTGAGCCATCTCAAGTGCAACTTTGTTTGCTTTAACTTGAATCTGCAAAAGCATGTTAGAGAAAATAATAGCTTTAGAATACAAAGAAACATTTTTTATCCATTTGGGTGTGAGCAAATATGCAAGCATTTCTATCTTTTCAGATATTGAAGAGAATTTCCACTCTAAAAGTGTGTCAAAGCTGGGTATGTTTAGTAGGAAGTCTAGGCGAATCTCCTAGCAGAATCATATGCTAGGAGAAGGGCTCCGGTCTAAAAGGTCGAAAGAAGTCATGAATCCAATTCCAAAACTATTGAACTCTAGTGCAAAACCAGAAGAGATGCTTAAAAGACTCAGCTTTCCTATAAAAATGGCACCAAGGGTCTTGGACCCCCAAGTGAACAAGTTGAGACCCCATAGGTAAGCCTTGGAAAAGAATACACCAAGCAAAGTGGGAAAGTATTGGCTCACCACGTGGAAACCAAGTGGTAGAGAATATTTTTCACTAGACATGAGCGAAGGATTGAAGAAGCCACCTCTGATTCAAACTTTCAATCATTGGAAAATGCGGTGAAAGCCACATATAACCAAGCCTAGGCTTGTAATTCCTGAAAAGGGTGTCCGGGTACCACTTCTAGTCCTTCCACCAGGGCTTGGACCCATGAATTCCCACCTTATGAAGCATATCTATAGGAATAGCATTCACCAAACCATCGTAAGTATCACGGTCCTAGTTTTGAACACTATAGAGAGCATGAAAATATTTCCATGGCATAATGCACATTGTGAGTTTGTGAAACACATGCTACAAAGTTTGAATTCCTTTCTTGTTGAACCTTAGCACCTTAAGCCAAGGTGATTTGGCCAACGGTTGACCATTACTAGTAAAGAGGGGTGACCACCAAACATTCTACTGATTGAGCGAAAGCCCATCACGGAAGCTAGAGTTGAACCAGCGGAGCCAAGGCTTAACCACTTCCCAGGCTCTCCAAATGCTCTTGGCCATGAAATTTCCCATAATGTGGACTGGTTCCTTCATAACTAGAAGGGTTTGAAAGCCAATCTCCTTCTAAGTGATTTGGTGAAAAGGAAAGCCAGATTGGATGTAATGTCTGAGGATAATTTTCTAGGCTTCATCTCCAATAAGGGCTTTAATTATCCATTTCAAACACAAGGCAGTCCCTTGCTATTGAGTGGAGAGAAACCCAAGACCTCTAGAGTCTCTAGGTAGGTAGTAGAACTCCTAGGAAACACAGTGAAACCCTCTATGGGGCTCTGTAGAGGCTTGAAGAAATTCTCAAAGTAGCTTTTCAAGCTTGGCATAAGTGGCTTTCGAAGGATCCCAACAAGAGGATTAATAAACATGTGTAGCAGCTAAGATCTTAGAGCACACTTGGAATTTCCCTACTAGATAAAGAGGTTTGGTAATCCAATAGGCTAGATTTTTCTCAATTCTGGAGAGAACAACTTGCTACAACTCAATTGGAGAAGCCTAGAAGGTGTAGGGAATTCCCAGAAACTGAAATATTTCTCTTGGCCCAATCCATTTCCAACCATACTGCTGAAACCAATGAGGAGTGAGCATAATAGAATGCCTATAGCACAAAGTTTTATGCCATTGAATGGTGGAGCTAGACACAAGACAAAAAATGTTAAGGAATTCAAGAGTCGCCTTAATATTATTCTCTTCCTCCATAAGGGTGAGGAAAGAGTAATCAACAAAATGGCCATCAACAAGTTGAGCCTAGGAGTTAGGCAAGGAAATGCCTCTAACACACTATTGAGAAACTGCATTGGCCAGCAGATAGCCAAATCCTTCAGTAGCAAGTACATAAAGAGAAGGAGAAAGCAGGCATCCTTGTCGAATAGAGCAGAATAAACCAAAGGAAAAATATTGGCAACTGTTGATACAAGAAGAGGTGTCTAAGAAAAGCATTTGGATGACCTAAATGAAGCTAGGCCCAAACCCCAAGGCTTTCAACATGGAAAGAATGAAAGGCCACTCAATGCGGTCATAGGCTTTAAGAAAATCAATTTTGACAAAAATGGCTTTCTGGTCTGAACGCCTCAACCACTCCATACCTTCTCACACAACAATAATGTTATCTAGAATAAATTTGGATTTAATAAAACTAGTTTGCTCCAGATGCACAATCTAAGGAAAAAGGTGGCAGATCTTCAGAGCCAAAGCTTTAGCAATGATTTTGTAAGAGACATTGAGGAGTGTGATAGGACACCAGTTGCAGATATCCTCAGGATCTCCAAGATTAGGTATGAATTTAATATTTCATTTATTAATTATATTATGCAGGGTTCTGGAATGAAAATCCTCAAGATAGACTTTATGTAAGTCTTTCCCAACATAGTCCCAAAGGGCCTTGTAAAATTCACAAGGGAAACTATCAACACTCGAGGCCTTGTCATCCACCATGGTATGAACGGCTTCCTTCAAGTCTTCAACAGTGAGCAATTTCTTGCAAAAAGATTTCTAGGTTGAAGATAGCCTATTTGGCACAACAGTAAGACAATCCTAAAGGGCTTGTTGTCACTCCAGCATATACTTGGTTTCCATCTTTGATTTTTTTGATGCCAGGAGAAGAGTGTCTAGCACGCAAAGCCAAAAAAAACTCCTTGGAGGCATGATCGCCAATTTTCAACCAATACAATCTAGCTTTGATTTGTGCACCTCTAGCAGCATAATTATTTACAACTTGATTTTTATGTCTTAATTCTGCCACCTTGACTTGCAATGATGGGGAGAAAGGGCTAGCCACTAGAGCCTCAGTAGTTGAGCGCAGGTCGACTGTGGTAGCCTCACAAGACTGCTGGTGAAAAATGGCCAACTAGCATCCATGTAAATACAAAGAAATCTAGTTGTGTGAGTGATAACATCATTCCACCAATTAATCCAACCTATATTATGAGGTGGCTTACACTCCAAATTCCAAACTCTACGAATGTGGACCAATGTGGGTTGATGAGAAAGCAGAGATGTGTTCAAAAAGAATTGTGTATTATAGGCCCAAGGTTGTTGTGTCTCCCATTCAATGCAAAAATAAATGGGGAAATGATCTGACAAAGTCACATCAACTAACGGCTTAACTGGGAGCGAAGAGCTGTTAAAAGAGAAGAAAGATTGAGCCGACATCATGGCATGATCAAGGCACTTAAATATCCTATTAGAGCCAACTCGGTAATTACACCAAGTGTGCCAGAGGGAATGAGAATGGTGGTGACCAATATTGGGATCAAAGAACCCCAAATTATTATGCATGTAAAACCATGCCTCTCATTCGCCAGCTACCCATCTAAATGGCAGAGTGCCATCTTTATCATATGCCATTTCAACCATATTGAAACCCCCACACAATAGCCAAGTAGCAACTAGCAATGAATCAACAATCCAACACCAAAGCAAAGAGCATTCCATAGCATCATTAGAAGCATAAAGATTAAGAATCCCAAAGGAAAGATTATCAATGTTAAGGAGGATTTAAACGAGCTGATGTGTGGGATCAGACTCATGGTCAACCACACAAGCGTGCCACTGTGGGGACAAAAGGGTGATAGCTCTACCACATCTAGCTTCATGATCAATACAAAACATTTGACTACCTGGCCAAAGAGAATGGCAAGCCAATGCGAGTAAAAAACTAGTGATTTTAACTTCTTGGAGATAAAGCACTTCAATACCAGTATACTTCTGAAAAGTATCCCTAACAGAATACTTTATGGAGAGGTTTTTCAAACCTCAAACATTTCGTGAGAGGAAATTCATGAGTGAAACTCCTCCATATCATCAGAGTTTGGTTCCTCATTCAGAGTGGAGAAGCGATTCTGTAAAAACTCTGGTGAAACTAACCCAATTTGAATACTTAGAGAAGAAAATCTTTGTTTCTTTTGCATAAATTCTCCTTCTTCTAATGGCAGAGAAGGATTGTGAGACCGTTGTTGAGCTCCCATCATAGGAGGAGAAGCATTTGGTTGAGCTATCATAACGACAACAAGCTAAGGCGTAGCCTTTGACCTAGGTTGCACTAGAATATTGTCAACCCCAACTGGGGCCTCTTTCCCCTTCACCGAAGGGTTTGAAAAATCTTTAGCTAGCTCAGGGACTTTGGAAACCATCCCAAAGTCATTGGACTTGTTTTTATGGTTTGTAACCATGGTCCATTTCTCATCAAGTTTGGCAGCAAAATTATCCACTTCATAGGGTTTTTCAGACTCTTGTGGTGGAGAAAGAGTACGAGGTACTGCCAAAGGGCAATCCTTGATCTTGTGGTCTGCAGATTAACATCTATAACATGTGTTCAAAAGATTAAAACAAGTGACCTTCTGGGTATGCAGGAGAACTCCAATTTGAATGTCAATGGAGTCCTTCAAATCCTATGAAAGTTCCACTTCAACACATACCCATTTTTGGGGTCGGGCCTGGAAAAATCTATTTGGCTCAATACAAATGACCTTCCCCAGAGAGGACACAATATGACTCAAAAAAGGCACACAAGGCAAAGGAAAACCTGGAAACTCAATCTAGACTGGGACCCACAACTTGGTGTCATTCGAGACAACAAAGTCTCGGGTCCACAACTGGAAAACCAACAGAGAAGACTTGACATACCAGGGACAATGATTTAAGATTGCTTGAACATGGTTGGCCTCCACAAGCAGAAAAGGAAAAAACCCTTGGTTAAATTTTGGACCATATCAAGGCGGACCCCATGAGGGACCCAGGCATTATGGACCCATTCTTTAAGCACACTTTTAGGGGGAGTCCTCCCAACAAAATACCCAACAAGAGTGTGTTGCTCAAGCTAAATGTTGACAAGCAAAATCAAAATCTAGCAAAATTAAAACCACATCAGTTGGGGAGTCAAAAGACTTACCTCGTGAAACACTTTCGAAAAAAAAATTTGGGGTCATTTTTTCGAATGAGGAGCCATTGATTAAAGTCGTTGAACCGCCAACGCCAACAAGAACTAACGGGTTAGAGCCGGTTGAAGGCATATTAAGACCAAAAAACCGTAGTAATTATGGTCATACACATAGGAAAAGAGAAAAATCCTACGCCAATGGCACGATATGACTCAAAAAGGGTCAAGGATGACCACCAACACAAGAAAACCCTAGCAGAGCTCATACACCTTCAATCAAATCACTCATTAGAGACTTTTGGCTAAACTCCAAATCCATTTAAATACATTTTTAAAAGCAAGATATTTCATGCATTATGAGATAGGACAAAAGGGGATAACTTTTATGTTTTTTAACTAAGTTAAACCTTTAATTTAATAAGGTATGGAGATTGACAATAGGTTGAAAATCTAACTAGCTCTAATCATTTAAATATGTTTTATGCTTGATGAATTTGATCTTTAAGTTAAATTTAAAGAATAAATAAATATTCATGTATGTATACATGTGCACATACACACATAGACACATATTCTATTATTAAAAAATAAATCATCAATTCAAATAATATTTTTAAGTGTTTAATTATATTAAGAATAAATTTTATTTTATGTTTTTAAATAATATTTTTTAAAGTTAGATCTAAATAAATAATAATAATTAAATCAATGAATAATTTAATAATATTTGACATCATTGATAAATACTAGTCTATGAGAATAGATCTTATATCCTTAAATGGGTTGGAGTGATCTTCATCATGGTGGAAGAGATTTATGGACCTAAGATGATTGGTTAAATTAATTAGAAGGTTTATATCAATATCTTAATTTATAGAAGAAAAAAAAATTCTTAGAATTATTTAAGAGGTTATAATTAAAATTTTAGGAAAAAAAATAATGAGAATTTAAGATATTATAAAATTTGCTAAAGCTTGAAATGAATAGATTTAATAAAAAAGGTTGTAGGAGGTAAAAGTTGGAAATTCAACCATTTTCAACAAATGTGTAACTAAAGAAAGATCTTTGAATTGCATAAAAAATATAGTAAAGCAAGTTGAGTAAGAAAACATAAATGTTATAGATTTTGTTCAAATAAAACTTAAATTTAAGTAATTAAGTGTGTAAAAAACTTGCATTTATTATATTTTTTAATTAATTCTATAAATCAAAGTTAAACTTTAAATTTTGAATAGAATACAATAAAATTAATTGTATCTTGCAATAATAAAGTATGATAAATTTATAAAAGTAATCAAAAACAAAATGGTAAAGTTTAGGATAGAATTTTAGATAAGAGAATATTATTATCATTTTAGTAAAGATAATTAAGTAGATTAAACCTTTCACCAAATTATTATAATTAGGTTTCAATATTATACAATGAATGAACTAGCCTAAAACTAATAAATATTTAGTGTGTTAATATGTTATGAGAATAATATTCATAGTAAGTTATTTCAACGAAATATTATGAATTCCCTTGCTTACATTCTATATCATAATATATATGAGAAGGAGACTAGATTTCTACATAAGATGATTGAAAATTGTATACAACAGAGAGAATGTATGAGACATAAAACATAAGTAAAGAATATTTTGATAAACATTAGTACTATGAGTATTAAGCCCATAACCAACCTCACACTATAGTGCATGCACATCAACCTATTTGTGCAAAATGTTAAAATAAAAAAGTGTTTGAATTTAGGGTTTCATTAAAATGGACAACAAATAAATTTAAAGGATGTTAGTATAGAAGTGTGAGAATTCAAAATTTGAAAGAGGAGAATAATTGTGTATTTTTATGAGTCAAACTCATTGACCCATGTTTCATGAGTAGTGGCTCACAAGAACCCATCTCTCATGGTAATGAATGGTCCACTCATTGCATCTAGGTGATGCTCACAAAGGTGAAGCACTGGGTCTTTGGGAGGTCACCAATCCCACAATAAGTTTGTACTAAAGAACACATAGAAAGAATAAAATTAAGTTGTCGTCTTATTCAAGAGAAGGAGATTGATGAAAACCGGACCTAACAAAGTCTAGATATAATCATAAGTAAATATTAAATTAGATCTTAAATCAACAAATATAAAAAATATTCCAATTATATACTAAAACCATATATAAATCATTAATACTAAATAAAATAAATAAACATTTTTCTCCACTACAATACTGAATTATCATAAAATATCTTAAAACAGAAAAATATTTATTTTTCTCCACTACAATACTAAACTAGCATTAAAAAAAATGATTTAGCTGCAGGCATTGGATGGGCTCCAACGTGTTTGCCGTTTGCCCACTAATTGAAAACAGTCCACTGAAACTTATTTAATACGGCAGGGAATCATCTATTTAGAGCAAAATTATTGTAGTTGCATTATAAAAACACAGATTCTTTCCTTTAGAAGTCAATTTGCTTTTTTTGGACGGGGCACTTGAATCTCAAAAGAAAAAGGCTGAAACCTACTTCACTCTACTTATGGATCGACCCGGGTTCGAATCCGCATCCAGAAAGAGAGCTTGAAAGCAAAAGTGAAGATTGAAGAGCATCTTGGGGTAGGTATGATCTGTTCACTTTTTCGCAGAATATGGATCTGCCAACCCAATTGTTTGTCGTGATACGGAAAAGCTATTTAAGTGCTCTTTATTTAATTCCCCAGGAGATGACGCGGCAACCGTTCTTTACCACTGCTGATGGTTTTGTACATAAATGCACGTGTATCATCTGTTATGGTGGCGCCTACCAACAATAACTCTGCTCCCTATCATTGGTCTTCTTAGTAATTATGAGTTATTATTTTTTCATATAAATATTGGACTTGTCTTTAACTAGTTAATTAGTGGATGATGTAATATATTGTATTTTTATTAATTAGTGGATGATGTGATATATTATATTTTTATTAATTAGTGGATGATATAATATACTAGCACTTTTATTTAAAGGAGGTTCAAGGATTACGTCGATAGAAAGTTATATGTATTGTATTGCTAGTTTTTGGATTCAACTGTGTATGTTTTTCAATCAGTGTTTTGGATCACATTGAGTGATCCATCATGAGGAAGAGGAAAAATGTTAATATCTTAGAGAGTATGTGTATGTTAATATGATAGAAATATATCTATATGTATTTTAATATGTTAGAGAGTATGTGTTTGTGTATGGATGCACTGCAAATTCTAGTTGCATGTGGTTGGATTAAACAATTAATAATAAGTGATAAATAATGTAATGAAATAAACTTAGACAAATCTAGAATTTTTCTTTTAAAAAATTATGTATTATTGATTCTGAAATATTTGCATACAACAATACAAATGAAAAAAGAAAGTTGTCATCAAATTGACAATGCAAATGGAAATAGAATGTTCTCATCTAGTTGTCAAACCAATATTTTTTTGTCTTTTGTGTGATAAGTGAGATTTTGGAGGCTTTTACCTAATATTTTGGAGGCTTTTACAATTAAATCACAATTGGTTTATCATTAAACAATAGCTGAACGACGACTCAATAATGGTTTGCAACGTGAGACTTGTTTCAAGCTCAAATCTCACACTATATGTAGCATATTGACTAATTATATTTTTATTAATTATGTTATGATTTTTTCAATATTAATTTAGTATAAATATAAATATCTTAAATATATTTATCTAAAAATTCAATGTTTAATTTTACTTTTAAATTATTTAATTTATATATTCATATAATATTATTTTATTTATGTACATATATATATATGAATATACAAATTATTTTACTTTAGTTATATTGTCTACTTTATCTTTATTTATAAAGATTTTATTTTTGTAATTTATTTTAATTTTAATTTTGAGAAAAATTATTTGATTAATTCTTTTGTTTAATTCTTAGTTTCAAATATGTAATAAATATTTTGTGCTTGTATGTTATTTTTTAATAATAATTTTTTGTATTAATAATGGTTGAAACGCCATAGATACATCATATGTACAGATAAGAGGTGCTATGGCACCATAAATCAACTCAAAGTTTTGCTAATCACAGTAGGAAGACTAAGACTTGTATATTAAAGGTAAAGAGCTTCTAGATAGGCCACTGAGTACTTCTATACAAAAAAGGTGCATAGACAAACATGAGCCAAAAGCAGCTTTCTTGGAAGACCATAATGCACAGCTATACAAAAAGATACAGGTTATCTAGATAGAAACAATCCTATACAAAATGAGCATTTATTACTATTGGTTAAAGGCCACTTTGATAGTTCCTACTCTCCTCACCAAATTATGCATCCTTCCAGTTGGCCAAAGTTACAATTGCATCCAATTCCTCATTTGAGAAAACCTCCTCAATTTCTTGGTTCTCATTCGTGTGAAGCCTGGATCCTTTGGATTCCCACTTTTTCTTATCATTACCTTCTTTCTCACTGAGTTCCTTTTGGAAAGTTTCAAGGGATTTCAAGAAGACCACCAAAATGAGTTGACCTTGTTGCCAAGTGTGACCATATTTTACCTCATTTTGTTTTAATAGCACAACTCCATCTTTGAGCAATCAAGAACTTTTTTCAGAGATCTCCACTATGGCAATCACCTACAATGCAACATTAAGGAGTGTGAATCTTTTAGAAGACTCAGTAAGTGTCCTCCGGTTCCCATTAAACTTGTCCTCATTTCTTGCCTTCCAAATGTACCACAAAACTTCAGTAGATAAAGTATGTCAAAAAAAAATGCAAGTCTTTATTTAATTTTAAAAAATTCCCCAATAAGATTACTTTCCAGTTAGCTTTTTTATTTACCTCCTAGATATTTTGACCATTGCAAAATAGGTTTCAGATTTCATTTGCATGGAGATATTCAAAAAAATATGATAAATAGTTTCAAGCACCCTACAAATATTGTAGATATTAATGCCAACATGATTCAACTTATAAGGAAGCTTTTGCAATAATAACAAACATCTAAAACAAGTTTTTTTAGCATCCACAGTATTGTGCCAAAGAGAAACAAAAGCCTTTTGCCAAATTTTATCATCCATATTAACTTTCCAGATTTGATTTAGGTACTTAGTGGGAGGCTTAGAATTATCAGTTCTTTATATATAATTGTAGTTTTGACATCACACAAGGGAGTGGTTCCTTGCCATTTATACACAATTTCATTAGTATCTTTTTATTTAATCTTTGGATTTAAAAGAAGGTCCTTACAAGCTTCTTTGAGTATAGAATAGGTTCTAAAGTTAGATTAAGGCAAGTTAAAGACCTCTTTTAGTTGAACCCAATCCACCAACAACCCATCCCTCAAGATATTATTGAAGGTTTTAATGTCGAAATGGGACCATTTCCTAGTAGAGCACCCTTGAAGGAGGGCTAATGGCTTCCCATTATGCTCCAAATTCCACCAAATAGATCTGTTGGGGTGGATGAAGTTGGAGTTGTGTTCAAATAAAAGAGGGCTTTGAATATTATCTCTAATAGCTTCCCAAGCTCTCTAGATACTTTTGAAGACCATTGATCCTACATGCATTATTTGGTGATTGGTAATATGAAAGTCACTAAAGGGTAATTCTTTCCAATACTTTACCAGTTTGGGCATAACATACATAATGTTGTTCCTTACTAGAACCTTCCAGGGTTCATTACGATCAAGGGCATTGAGAATCCACTTGGTAGCCAATGTTGTGCCATGCTTTTTGAGATCTTTGAGACCTAGCCCCCCATGGGATTTTTCCAAATAGCACCATTCCCATTTAACACAATGCATTTTCCTCTTCCCTTTACCATCATACCATAAGAAGTACCTGATTCTTTTCTGCACTTCATTCACTTGTACAGAACAAGACTGAAGCAAAATAAATGGTGTAGGAGGGCATTTTTTTTGACACACTTGTAGTCTTCCAGCCAAAGAAAGATAATTTCTATTCCAACTATCTAGCTTCTTGTCAATTTTTCCTTTAGTCCAAAGCCACATATATTTAAGGTTGGGGTAGACCGAGAATGGAATCCCTAGATATCTTATCTATTTATGAGGACCACCCCATTGGAAATCAAATTTCTTTAACCAACTAGGGAGTGCCTTAGACCACCCAAGCATTGTGTATTTCATCTTGGAAATTTTTTCTCTTGAAGTAAGATAGAAAAGATTGAGTTTACTCATTAGATTGTCCAAGTTTTCTTCTTTCAAATCCACAAATAGAGCATTGTCATCTGTAAATTGGATATTAAGAAACTATTCTGGTTAGGGAGGGTTAGGCCCTTGACCTTGGGGGAGCAACTTGAATCCCTTAATACCTGTAGTGAAAAGCATCAGATACAATGACGAACAAGGCAGGGGTCATGGGGCACCCCCACCTGATGGATCTTTCAAGAGAGAAGATTTCAGTCTGGGAACCATTCACCTCAATTTGAGTGGCAACATCCTTCAAGAGCATACCAACCATGTTACAAAAGATCTGAGGGAATCCAAAGGCTTCAAGGGTCATTTTAATAAAAGACCATTTTACTTTATCATATGGTTTTTCAAAGTCAATCAATAGCATGGTTGGGTTCTATTTGCTAAGCCTGGCCCACTCCATTGCCTCCCAGCTCTAGTTATCATATTCTTCATAATGTACCTTCCTTTAATGAAACCAATTTGAGTGTTGTTTATGAAATTAGAGAGGATATTAGCAATCCTTATTGCCATTATTTTTTCCAAAATTTTATATGAGACATTCAAGAGAGTGATTGGTCTCCAGTTTTTTATCAAAGTTTTATCTCTTTCTTTCGGAAGAAGTTTAATGAGCCCCTTATTTATGCTTTTCCCAAGAGAACCCGTGCTTAATGCTTCCATATACACTTTGTTCAAGTCCTCACAAACCCAGTCAATGAATGTCTTGTAAAACTCAATAGAGAGTCCATCAAGCCCAGGAGACTTGTCATTTCTCATGGATGAGATGACCTTTCTGATCTCATCAGTGGATATGGGCCTTGAAAGAACAGAGGAATCCATTGAGAGATCTTTGTGGGAATTAATTATTTGATTGTTTCCCTAGCATTGATACATTCTTCCCTATTACCTTCAAACTAGAAAAGTTCTCTATAGAAAAGGAAAAAGTGGTGTATAATCTCTTCCTAGTTAGACACAATAGTTCCATTGTGACCGATCTAGTCAATCTAATCTTTCTTACCCTTTTCATTGATATATCTAAAGAAAAAATTCAAGCCTTTATCACCATAGCTTAGCCAATTAAGTTTGGCCCTAATTTTAAGGCCCTGCACCTTATTGATTTGAAAACTTCTCAAAGATATTTTGGATTTGTTGAGCTCTTCAAAAAGTCTTTCATTTTGAGGATCTTCTTGGATTTTGGTTTCAGCATCTAGCAATTCCTCCTGAAGGAGGTTTTCCTCTCTTCTTGATTCTATTTCTCTTTTATAACGAATGGTTTGAAATAGAAGTTTCCAACCATTTACATTTTGGTTCCATCTTTCAATTCGACTAAGTCCTCTAAGAAACCATTTGTTAATTTCCCTTATGGTAGAAATGGTAGCTTTACAGTCCTCATCATTTAATAGTTTTGTGTTGAGGATTAAGTTCTCCTTGTTCTTGGATATTTTCCTCCCCACATTATTTAATACTTTGTTGGCCTTAATAGGGTGGTGATCCAAGAGTGTGTAGGGATATACCACAACTTTACTATCATCCTAGAGGGGTTTAAAGGTGAATAAATATTTGTTGACATAGTATCTATCAAACCTACAATAGATCCTTTTTCCCCCTTTCTAGGTGTTACACCATGTGTACCAGATGGAATTATTCTCTACTTTCATCTCCTCCAAGGGGTCAAAGATATTAAGCTTGATTTTCAGCCTCATCCAAAAGTGTTTTTCACTACCCTTCCATTCCATATTAAGACCACCTTTTTATCCTTGTTATTTTCAACCATGTTAAAATCACCACCTACAACTCAATGGATGTTTGGGAGGTCAAGAAGCCACTTCCAGAGCTCAATCCTTTCCTTGTAGTCATTGGGGGCATAAATTGAATAGACACCAAATATTGAATCTTCTTTTTCAAAAGTGGCCCATACTACCCTATTGCAAGGGGAGGCTCTTGATCCAGTTAGATGAACTATGTCCATTTATTGGAAATTAAAATGGCAGTACCACCCCTTCCTTTCTCATGCTTGGAGACAACCTAAGAGGAGTTTCCCCAAAAAAAATTCAAATTGGCTTCAAGATTGAAACCCACAGCCTTGACTTCCTAGAGGAAGACAAAGTCCTTTCTCTTCTCCAAATTGAGAAACCTACCTATAATTTGTATTTCCTATCAGGGGACTCTAGAACCCTCACATTCCATGAAGTATAGTTAAGCATCATCATTGACAGAGTTGTTAAGGGGCTCTTTGGCACTCTTGAAGAGTTTGAAATATTTGGGACCTTTGTCCTCATTCTCCACCCTTTTAGAGGAGGGGGTTGGAAGAGTTCAGTACTTGTATTTTTCCTTTTTCCTTTCCCTATGCCAATGCTTCCTTTGTTGAGCGAGATAGAATTATTTTTTCTTCCCCTTTTCTTGGGTTCTTTAGGGGTGTAGGGAGAATTCACCTAAACATCCCCAAGAGCAGCATCCTGGTCACTTCCAATTTTTGGTTCCAGGTTCACATAAGTCATAGGTGCTTCCTTATTTTCCTTTGAGTTAGGCACTATGTCACCAATATCTTTTGATTCCATCAACCCTTTAGTGGATTTCTTATTGACAGGTTGCCTACTAGGGTTTGCAATATCAATGGGGGTATTGAAAATCTTGTTAAGCCATTTAGTATTCTTGGTCTTGTCAATAGACCAGTTTTTTATCATTTCAATTAAGGAGTCCATGCTTTTTTTAAAGGGCTGAGGAAGTTTATCACCATAATCAAAGGAAGTCTTTGATGCCTCAAGTGGAGATAAGGTCTCCAACCCATTAACATTATTTTTAGATTCAACTCTCAAATTATTAGTTGGGCCATCTTTAAAACCGATGTTAGTGTTTATTTGTGAAGGAATATCA